>CM034543.1:47930017-48138227 GCA_020002185.1 Paraescarpia echinospica
CTACTGCCCACTCACTCCACTGTCTACTACCCACTGTCTACTCACTCCACTGTCTACTACCTACTGCCCACTGTCTACTCACTCTACTTCCCACTGTCTACTCACTCCACTGTCTACTGCCCACTGTCCACTGTCTACTACCCACTGTCTACTCACTCCACTGCCTACTGCCCACTGTCTACTCACTCCACTGTCTACTGCCCACTGTCTACTCACTCCACTGTCTACTCACTTCACTGCCTACTACCTACTGCCCACTGTCTACTCACTCCACTGTCTACTGCCTACTGCCCCACGTCGTACTGCGCGACCGACGCAGCGGCGTCGGCTGGAACCGCGGTTTCCAGGTGAAAGACTCGTCCGTGTTGACGTACGTTCAAGAGCGCGCGGCGTTGAGCTACTTCTACGCTAAACGCCGCGTGCTCGACGACTGCGTCACCACGGCGCCGATATTCGTCTAACTCGTATAACAACTAACCTAACTCGTCTAACTCGTACTAAGCTAAGGACTGGGAGGCCCCACCCCCTAGGGGTAGGTTCTGTATGTATGTATGTAGGTAGGGTAATTAAAACCATTACATCATTAACTACCTACATACATACAGAACCTACCCCGAGGGAAAGCGTTGGTAACCACTCTGACAGTGGGCAGTAGACAGTGGAGTGAGTGTACAGTGGGCAGTAGACAGCGGAGTGAGTAGACAGTGGGCAGTAGGCAGTGAAGTGAGTGGACAGTGGGCAGTAGACAGTGGAGTGAGTAGACAGTGGGCAGTAGGTAGTAGGCAGTGGAGTGAGTAGACAGTGGGTAGTAGACAGTGGAGTGAGTGGACAGTGGGCAGTACATACATACAGAACCTACCCCGAGGGAAAGCGTTGGTAACGCTTTCCCTCGGGGTATGTTCTGTATGTATGTATGTAGGTAGTTAATGATGTAATGGTTTTAATTACCCTACCTACATACATACATACAGAACCTACCCCTAGGGGGGTGGGGCCTCCCAGTCCTTAGCTTAGTACGAGTTAGACGAGTTAGGTTAGTTGTTATACGAGTTAGACGAGTATCGGCGCCGTGGTGACGCCGTCGTCGAGCAAGCGGCGTTTAGCGTAGAAGTAGCTCAACGCCGCGCGCTCTTGAACGAACGTCAACACGGACGAGTCTTTCACCGGGAAACCGCGGTTCCAGCCGACGCCGCTGCGTCGGTCGCGCAGTACGACGTGGGGCAGTAGGCAGTGAAGTGAGTAGACAGTGGAGTGAGTAGACAGTGGGCAGTAGACAGGGGAGTGAGTAGACAGTGGGCAGTAGAGTGAGTAGACAGTGGGTAGTAGGTAGTAGACAGTGGAGAGTGGGCAGTAGACAGTGGAGTGAGTAGACAGTGGGCAGTGGGAAGTAGAGTGAGTAGACAGTGGGCAGTAGGTAGTAGACAGTGGAGTGAGTAGACATTGGGTAGTAGACAGTGGAGTGAGTAGACAGTGGGCAGTAGGTAGTGGAGTGAGTAGACAGTGGGTAGTAGACAGTGGAGTGAGTGGACAGTGGGCAGTAGGTAGTAGACAGCGGAGTGAGTAGACAGTGGGCAGTGGAGTGAGTAGACAGTGGGCAGTAGGCAGTGAAGTGAGTGGACAGTGGGCAGTAGACAGTAGAGTGAGTGGACAGTGGGCAGTAGACAGTGGAGTGAGTAGACAGTGGAGTGAGTGGACAGTGGGCAGTAGGTAGTAGACAGTGGAGTGAGCAGACAGTAGGTAGTAGACAGTGGGCAGTGGAGTGAGTGGACAGTGGGAAGTAGAGTGAGTAGACAGTGGGCAGTAGGTAGTAGACAGTGGAGTGAGTAGACAGTGGGCAGTAGGTAGTAGGCAGTGGAGTGAGTAGACAGTGGAGTGAGTGGACAGTGGGCAGTAGACAGTAGAGTGAGTAGACAATGGACAGTAGGTAGTAGGCAGTGGAGTGAGTAGACAGTGGGTAGTAGGTAGTAGACAGTGGAGTGAGTGTACAGTGGGCAGTAGACAGCAGAGTGAGTAGACAGTGGGCAGTAGGTAGTAGGCAGTGGAGTGAGTAGACAGTGGGCAGTAGGTAGTAGGCAGTGGAGTGAGTAGACAGTGTGTAGTAGGTAGTAGACAATGGAATGAGTGGACAATGGGCAGAAGGTAGTAGACAGTGGAGTGAGTAGACAGTGGGCAGTAGGTAGTAGGCAGTGGAGTGAGTAGACAGTGGGTAGTAGGTAATAGACAGTGGAGTGAGTAGAAAGTGGAGTGAGTGGACAGTGGGTAGTAGACAGTAGAATGAGTAGACTGGGAAGTAGACTGAGGACTGAAGGTAGTAGACAGTGGAGTGAGTAGACAGTGGGCAGTAGGTAGTAGGCAGTGGAGTGAGTAGACAGTAGAGTGAGAAGACAGTGGGCAGTAGACAGTAGAGTGAGTAGACAGTGGACAGTGGGAAGTAGACAGTAGAGTGAGTAGACAGTGGGCAGTAGGTAGTAGACAGTGGAGTGAGTGGACAGTGGGCAGTAGGTAGTAGACAGTAGAGTGAGTAGACAGTGGGCAGTAGTGAAGTGAGTAGACAGTGGGCAGTAGGTAGTAGACAGTGGAGTGAGTAGACAGCGGGCAGTAGGTAGTAGGCAGTGGAGTGAGTGGGCAGTAGACAGTGGAGTGAGTGGACAGTAGGTAGTAGACAGTGGAGTGAGTAGACAGCGGGCAGTAGGTAGTAGACAGTGGAGTGAGTGGACAGTGGGCAGTAGACAGTGGAGTGAGTAGACAGTAGGTAGTAGACAGTGGAGTGAGTAGACAGTGGAGTGAGTGGACAGTGGGCAGTAGGTAGTAGACAGTGGAGTGAGTAGACAGTAGGTAGTAGGCAGTGGAGTGAGTAGACAGTGGCCAGTAGGTAGTAGACAGTGGAGTGAGTGATGAGTCAGTGTCAGGGTGAGTGTAGACAACTACCATCACTAGCTTGTGAGGATGTCTGTCAGGGTAGTGTAGTCAACTACCATCACTAGCTTGTGAGGATGTCTGCCAGAGTAGTGTATTCAACTACCATCACTAGCTTGTGAGAATGTCTGTCAGGGTAGTGTATTCAACTACCATCACTAGCTTGTGAGAATGTCTGTCAGGGTAGTGTAGTCAACTACCACCACTAGCTTGTGAGGATGTCTGTCAGGGTAGTGTAGTCTACTACCATCACTAGCTTGTGAGGATGTCTGTCAGGGTAGTGTAGTCAACTACCACCACTAGCTTGTGAGGATGTCTGCCAGGGTAGTGTAGTCAACTACCAACACTAGCTTGTGAGGATGTCTGCAAAGGTAGTGTAGTCAACTACCACCACTAGCTTGTGAGGATGTCTGTCAAGGTAGTGTAGGCAACTTACCACCACTAGCTTGTGTGGATGTCTGTCAGGATAGTGTAGTCAACTTACCACCACTAGCTTGTGATGATGTCTGTCAGGGTAGTGTAGTCAACTAACACCACTAGCTTGTGTGGATGTCTGTCAGGGTAGTGTAATAGTTCGGTCGGTGGGATAGGCGTCTACCACGATCCATTGCTTCCTCTTCTTAAGAACGGAGAAGTCATCGGCGTCGTGGCTGATAGGTGGTGGTGGTGGTGGTAGTGGAGTGATTGGGCGAGGGGGGTCACTCCGTGATATGGGAGCGACCGAGCATACCGGCTTTGCTGCTGCTGCTGCTGACAGGGCCGTTCTTGTAGGCAGTTGGATCTTCAGTACTCTATGAAATAA
Source organism: Paraescarpia echinospica (assembly GCA_020002185.1). Lineage (NCBI taxonomy): Eukaryota > Metazoa > Annelida > Polychaeta > Sabellida > Siboglinidae > Paraescarpia > Paraescarpia echinospica. The sequence continues at coordinate 47,933,736 of CM034543.1, forward strand.
ACCACAATACATGTACGCGTGCGTGCTTACAACACTTTTCAAAATAAGGCGCATGCGCACTTAACACATACTGCCTAGTCTACCGTTATCTTACAAAATAACGCGCATGCGGACTTAACACATACTGCCTAGTCTACCTTTCAAAATAACGCGCATGCGCACTTAACACATACGACGCGGTTACCGAGGTATTTGTTTTAGGAAAAAAGTTAGCGGTCATGTCAGTACATTCACCGACAAATGTGTCTTTGCATCGAATTTCTCTAATATCACTGCACCACACGTTTCCTTAGCCCAAACTAATCATATACAACGCTTACTTTCATGCTTTCAGCTTTTCGTTTATTGTTTTTGAAAATGGCATTGTTCTCCGTTCACGATAAGCCGTAGTGTCATGCGCCACCGCTGTTTTTGACGGCGCGCGCATTGCTCATTTCATTCACGATTTTGCAGTCACATACGCGTGACGCTAAATTCCACCGTTTGACTATTTCACACACAATGGATAAAACAACGTCTCCTCGTACGCCGCCAACACATCGGTAAGACTGCTTTTGTGCATGCATGCATGCGTGCGTGCATGCATGGTTCTCATTTTATTTTCCCGCCCTTTGTTTAAACAGTTGTAAGCAAGTAAGCCTGCTTTTACGCATGCATGCGTGTATGTGTGCATGCATGGTTCTCATCGCCACCCTTTGTTTAAACAGTTGTAAGCACGTAAGCCTGCTTTTACGCATGCATGCATGGTTCTCATTGCCACCCTTTGTTTAAACACACGTACATGTATTGTGGTTGTTTATTTCATACAGCATGCATGCGTGCGTGCATGCATGGTTCTCATTTTATTTTGCCACCCTTTGTTTAAACAGTTGTAAGCACGTAAGCCTGCTTTTACGCATTCATGGTTCTCATTGCCATCCTTTGTTTAAACAGTTGTAAGCAAGGAAGCCTGCTTTTACGCATGCATGCATGGTTCTCATTGCCACCCTTTGTTTAAACACGCGTACATGTATTGTGGTGGTTTATTTCATAGAGATCACCAACTGACTACAAAGCCGACATGCATAGTCACACCAACACCTCGTCCTATTTCAGTAAGCCTGCTTTTATGCATGCATGCATGTGGTTCTCATTTTATTTTGGCGCCCTTTGTTTAAACACGCGTACATGTATTGTGGTTTATTTCATAGAGATCCAACTGCCTACACGAACGGCCGCCCTGTCAACAGCAGCAACAAAGCCAGTATGCACGGTCGCCCCAACATCACGGAGTGACCCCCCTCGCCATGCATGCATGTGTGCATGGATCTCATTTTATTTTGGCGCCCTTTGTTTAAACACGCGTACATGTATTGTGGTTTATTTCAGTAAGCCTGCTTTTATGCATGCATGCATGGTTCTAATTTTATTTTGGTACCCTTTGTTTAAACACGCGTACATGTATTGTGGTTTATTTCATAGAGAGATCCAACTGCCTACATGAACGGCCGCCCTGTCAACAGCAGCAACAAAGCCAGTATGCACGTCGGCCAACATCACGGAGTGACCCCCCTCGCCATGCATGCATGTATGCATGGTTCACATTTTATTTTGGCGCCCTTTGTTTAAACACGCGTACATGTATTGTGGTTTATTTCAGTAAGCCTGCTTTTACGCATGCATGCACGTATGGTTCTCATTTTATTTGGCACCCTTTGTTTAAACACACCTACATGTATTGTGGTTTATTTTCATAGAGAGATCCGACTGCCTACAACCGCCCTGTCAACAGCAGCGACAAAGCCAGTATGTACGGTCGCCCCAACATCACGCTGCCGCGGACGACTATATCATTTTAGCAGTCAATAAATACTGCAGTCATCTCTACTACTCACGTTTCCACTCGTCTGTATCCACTGCATAAACACCCTACGTACAGCGCCACCCACTGAACGTTAGCGTATTTATGCATTGGTTTCGATTTGATCGTACCACTAGATTTATTTAAACGCACAACGCATTGGTTTCGTTTTGATCGCACTGCTAGATTTACAACACACAGCCAGCTATGCTGCCGCGCCGGGGGTCATAGTCCACTCCTGCTGCAGTGCCGGTCGCTTATCGTGCTGCTGCTAACATAGGGTACAGTAGGGCATCCACATAGGGCTGACGGGGAAGTCTGCACACAGTGGTTTTATCGCGGTTATATAGCCGCGTCATATAGTGCTGATGTCAGCACGCGCTCTAAAAAGTGGCGACTGGATTCGAACCCGAAATCTTTCGATCCCTAGTCGAATGCGCTCCTATGAGAGCTAAACCCTCGCCAACGTTTATGCAGTGGTTTTATCGCGGTTATATAGCCGCGCAATAAACGCATTATTGCTTATGTCAGCACACACGACGTTGATCGCTAGGAAACAAACTCAAATGATCTCTGTGCTCACCGCTAGGTGGCACCTCTAATGGACCACCGCTACGAATCTAAAAAGTGCCGACGAACGGACTCGGACCAGGAATCTTTCGATCCCTAGTCGAACACTCTCCCAGGAGAGCTAATCCGTCGTCGACGTTTATGCAGTGGTTTTATCGTGGTTATATAGTCGCGTCATATAGTGCTTAGGTCAACACGCGCTAGGTACGGCGTTGATCGCTAGGAACAAACAAACTGATCTCTAGCTAATCCGTCGTCGACGTTTATGCAGTGATTTTATTGTGTTTATATAGTCGCGTCATATAGTGCTTATGTCAGCACGCGCTAGGTACGCCGTTGATCGCTAGGGGATAAACAAACTAATATCTACACTCACCGCTAGGTGGCAGCTCAAATGTACTTAGAGGGGGTAATCCATCACGTTTTTTATAAGTAGGTTGCCGAAAACGATTAGTGTCAAAAAAGCCTTTGATCTTTTTTTATAAGTAGGTTGCCGAAAACGATTAAGGGTCATTAAAACGTTTTTTATTAGTAAAGTTTTGCCCAAAGGTCACCAAAGGTGGCGGGGTAATCAATCACGTTTTTTATAAGTAGGTTCCCGAAAACGTTTAGTGTCAAAAAATCCTTTGATCTTTTTTATAAGTAGGTTCCCGAAAACGTTTAGGGGTCATTAAAACGTTTTTTATTAGTAAGGTTTTGCCCAAAGGTCACCAAAGGTGGCGTGCACGGGAACGAGATGGACCTCTATACTACTCGCGTCGGTATGAATGAATGAATGAATGAACGTTTATTCAGAGCATTGATAACAATATATATACAAGACAACCAAACAAGTTTAACTATAATACAAGTGAGAATATACAATGTTTGATGGGGGTAAATACGAAGTCATTGACTTTTGTGTAAATTTACCCGACATATATTTATATATAATTATATACCTGTATGTCTACACACATATATACACATTCACATACATGTATTTTGAGACATCAATATTATATTAATGGAATTTGCTATTCATCTAACAATCTAGCTACACTAATTGAAAACATGTAATGGAATATGCGCATATTCAAAATTTTAAGTATGTGATAAGTACACATCTTTACACATAAATATTATTGTAGTTTTCTCAATGGCATGATTATATTTGTGTATGATTTTATTTAGATTTCCACAACCAGATATTTCTCAAATAAAAGGTTCTTGCATTTACGCTTAAATTCAGTAATAGTATTAGTAGTTTTTAAATGATCACATAGATAATTCCATAATTGCATTCCCTTTACACAAAGAGACATTGATCGCATGGTAGAACAAACTCTGTCGTTCTAGGTCATGATTAGCTCGCATTAAGTATGCTATTTCCCGTCTAGTAAACAAACACTGAATATTTGATGGCAAACAGCTGTAGTAAGCTTTGTACATAAATAATGATGTTTTCAGTTCTATGATATCTGGAAATTTTTGAACATGTAATTGTTGGAAAAGTGAGTTTGTATGATCCAACCGTCTTGAACCAAATATAATGCGGATTATTCTTTTTTTTGTAATAAGAAAATACAGTTAGTATTTGTTGGGTACGTGTTTCCCCATATCTCTGCACAGTAATTTAAATACGGCAAAAAGAGAGAACTGTATAGAATACGTCTACTATTTCTATCAAGTAGATGACTGCATCTATGTATTATAGCAGTACTTTTTGAAAGCTTTGATTGTAAGTATTTTATATGAGCTTTCCAATTTAGATCATCAATAAACACACCCAAAAACTTGGTGACCCTTACTCTTTCGATATTAACATTTCGTATTTATATTTTAACTTCTTTGTTTAGCATACGATTTCCAAATAACATGTAATTGGTTTTAGATATGTTCAGTTAGAGTTAATTTATTTACTGCAAACCATGTATACATTTGGTCAAGTACGTTACATACTGTTTCGTTTAGTTTATTGATGTTTCTATTTGCATAACATATATTAGTATCGTCTGCAAGGAGAATGTATTTTACTAGATTATATATGTTACACATATCATTAACGTATAGAATTAATAGTTTGGGGCCCAGGATCGAACCCTGTGGGACACCACGTGAAATATTGCGCACAGTAGAATTACATTTGTCAATGGACACAAATTGTTTTGTTTTCTAGATAACTATTTAACCAGTTAAATGCCCCACCACGGATACCAAGAAATTCAATTTTTTTACATAACAGTTTGTGATTGACAGTGTCAAATGCCTTTTTTCAATCGATAAAAACACCAATAGCATATTTTTTGGCATCCAATGATTGGGTTATTGCATCAACAAGATCTATTAGTGCGTGACATGTTGACATATTTTGTTGAAATCCATATTGGCTTGGGTTTATTAGTTTGTGTTTAGTAATAAAGCTATCTAAACGAGAACTGAACAATTTTTTCTAATATTTTTGAGAATTGTGGTAATAGTGAATTAGGCCTATAATTAGTGCACATATACTTAACCCCATACTTAAAGAGTGGGATAACATTTGCTATTTTTATTTTCTCCGGGAATACTCCAGTAGTGAAAAACAGATTACAAATATAAGTGATAGGTTTTGCAATGGAGTTAATAACTTCTTTGACCAAATGCATACATGTCTTCGCAGTCTGTGGATGTTTTGTTTTCTCAATTGTTCACAGCTCGGATAACTTCCTCTTCATTAACTGGAGTTATAAATAAATGTTTATTTGTTTTCTAGTTAGTCATAAATAGAAACATTTGTTGGTGCCGCTTTATCCTTTGACAGCTCCGGACCGATATTAGTAAAATAATTGTTAAACATGTCCGCTACATCTTCTTTATTACTAATGGTTACGCCATTATTTAGAAACTGATCTGGTATGTCAGTTATGCGTCATAGACCACAATTAAGATCCGTCTGCTATCGCCCGAATAGAGTCCCTGGGAAAATGACAACTGGGTGTGATATGTGTGTGTGTCTGTGTATGAATGGTTTCGAGCAGTTTTGCTTGGGACAAGTTGGTATAATTAATGTTGAATGTACCATTCCATTAGATATCTCACTCCTTGCAACAAATAGCCGCTAAGCGATCGCTTTTCCAAACAGTGGCTATTTTGTAGAACGCACAAACATTTCACAATCACCCTATTCATGAATTTCCCACATGAGATCAGTTAATTAATGTTTCATGTGCTGACGAGTTTATATGAAAATGTGTGGTTGCTTGTTTTATTCAGCCCCAGAATGCTGTAATAGCCGCATATTTAAAATCGAATGTGGTCTGTCCCCAGGGCTTACTGGCGCAAACAGAAATGTTGCAGACACATGCGCTGTACGTTTGTGGGTAAAAAGAAGACACAGTTTAAACTGCTCTAAAGTTCCGGACCTTCTCGTAACACAGACGTAACAATTGATAAGGTTTTATCTATACTCTGTGCAGTGCGACTGAGGCTATTACAACAATTCGTTCCGTGTAAACTAATTTTATTATGTATCACGAAGGCGACATTAACGACGCAACTCAGTGGTTAAACATATCGATTCCCAATATATACATATTATTGGCAATAATTTTATGAATTTCATGACGAAACTGTATCGTTATTTACCACATACCTGCCTGTGTTATAGTTAATGTCAATTTTAATTGGGGACAATATATACACATATACATGTATATCGACTAATTATGCACACTAATTGATAAAGTAATTCCGTGAACAAGACTGTAACGGTTAAAAGCTGCCAGTAACACATGAAAAGCAAAACGGCTTCGTGCATTTTCCAGGTCCCGGACAGGAAATTATGGGCAGGTTCGCTTTACCCTGCTTGTGAACCGGGTAGGATCTGCTGACATCACTCTGCCTATGAACCAGGTTGGCTCTGCTGCCTTCACTCTGCTTGTATACCGTGCGGCGTGTGCTACCGCACGACACGTTAACTCTCTTCACCGGAGAGTGATATCTACGCAGCGTATCGTCGTCGCTGTCACCACGCGCACGCTTGTGTCTCGTCGCCTTTCGAAAGGAGTTTCTTCGTGGCACACCCTGGCCGTTGGTTGTATTTGTAGTCGCCAAGTAGCATGTATGACCGTACGACGTTCGCCTTCTCGTCGCCCCTTCAACGACTCTCGGCCTTGACTGGTGCATCTCTTTCTGTTGGCTAGCACCAGCCAAGATACTGCCTCCCTTGTTGTGCATGCCATCTCCTCTCTCTGCCGGCTCTACAGCTGTCGCTGACTGCCCGGCAATCCATTCTATAGCACGTACACCACCAGGGCATACAGGGCGCAACCTTTCGCTGTGTTTGCGTTGAGACGAACTCGTTGACGCGCTGGCCTCGTTGTCACTGTCCGAGGGCTCGTACACATCAAGTCCACTGTCACTCTTCGCCGTCGACGTTTTGTCACTAAACACTTTAGACGATAACCGTTGCTTGGCCGTCGGAGTACCAACAAGAGTACAGAACGTGTCTTCACTTCCACAGTCGCTACTGTCTGAATCGAGTAGCGCGTGCCTCGATACAGAACGTTGGATCACGTGACTGCTACCATTAGATACACTGATCGGGCTGGCCGGAAGTGGACGATTCACAGGAACACGTGGGATGTTGTCGCTAGAAGAGGAAATGACGGGGGAGGCCGGTACACTGGCCAGTGTCTGGATCACAGACACACTCCATTGATCGCAGTCGCAGTCAACAATGCCGTCTTCGACCGGACTGCTCGTTACACACACCCGATGACGTTGTATCTTTCTTGGCAACGCAGCACCGTCACCAACGGTTCTTTTTGCTGCAGTTGTTTCAGACTGGCTGACAAACATTTCTTTTTCTGCCACTGTTGTGTTTTCTGTCACTGTTGTGTTAGCCGATATGACACGTGTCTTTGTCACATCTGTTTGTTGACCTTGGTTGTCTGACTTTGAAGACAGTTTCATAGTTCGTGTGCCTAAATTTCCGTTTGGTGTGTCGTCCAAATGCTGTTTGTTTGAGCGTTGAGACACACACCTCTCTTCGAGGTCCCTGAAGCCAAGTCTTCTGCGACTTCTACTTTCCTCTGCACAGTCTTCGTGCACGCAGCTGCCGCTGCAACTCGATATACCCCTCGTGGCCCTCGCATGGTCCGCGTGTCGTTTCCCGTCGACACGGTCATCTCTCTCACGTGGTGGCATCACTCCTGGTCGTAATTCTCCTAAGCTGCGCATCCCATTTTCCAACAGCGCTTTATCAATGTTTTTGTCTGGTTCGACCATTGGCCTCCTTGCGGATGTTAGCGATGCAGCGTCATTTATTTTCTGTGATGTCTTCGAAGCCATTTTGCAATGACGGACTGGCTTATCAGCACGTGGAATAAGAGAAACTGGCACGGCACTGTCAGCGCGTGTCAGATGCTGAGCACCATTCAGAACGTCCGTTGGCCGTTGAGCCGATGGCCCATATGTATGTTGCTCTGGTTTGTTCGACACACTCAGCCGGTTGGTTTCTCTTGGTAGCAACGGGATGGACGTATTACGTAGAACTGGCACGCTGTTCGTGGCATCCGGGTCCACACTGGTGTTTTCGTTGCCCAGGTGCACGGACGGCGACAGAAGTTTCAATTTAGCAAAGAGCATCGACGGCGACTCAGTTGCACCATTAGAACGACCCGCTCGGTGCTCACTCGAAGCTGGAGAGATTGGTCGCGACGAGCTCAGCTTCCGCGGCGAGTTCACGTGCAGCTTGGAGAAGAGGTCCGATGCCTGTGGTGTCCTACATGAGTCGGAGTCCAATCGCCTGCGACTACCTGGTGTCGTCCTAGTCGGCGTGACGTCCGTCGTAGACACATTCACGACATGTCCTGTCTTCGTCGACAACCGGACCGGGGTAGAATTGTTACAATTCTGCTGATTACATTTGGCGTTCTCCCCGTGCGCAGTCAGAAAACTAATGCGACTTGGTGTATTGTAAAGCACGTCATCTTTCTCGGGCCTCATCCCTTGTGACTTCTTGCTGTCACTGCGTGATAACGGACGACTTGGCAACATACAGTTTCCCTGTCCTGAGCTTGGCTTTTTATGTGACACAGTAGGCGGCATGAAATAACTGTGGTCTGGTCGCTGACGAAGTGGCAGTGTCGACGATAGGTGATCGTTGGTCTTACCACACGCCGGCATTGTGTCCGTGTCTGAACTTCCTCGGTGGTTAGATGCCGACTTCTTATTTCGAGACATCGCATAGTTTTGATGAACCGCCGACGATGAACTGCGAACTGTATCTATAGCAATGTCGCTATGCGAACGTGCTGGTTTTGGGCGATACAGGGTAAGCTGGACGGCTGTGGTTGCGTCGGGTGCATGTTCAGTGCCACACCGGAATGATAGATTCTGATTCAGCGCTTTAGGCTTGCACTGTGTTTCCTCTGAGACTAGTGACACAACGTCCGCATTCATTTCGTTGTTGACACTGCCCTGATGACACAACGGTTGTGGACTGCGGCACACTGTCGTGTCGGTGTCACTACATTCGTCGTCGGCCATGTTGTCTGTCTCCGTGTCGGTTTTGGAACATCTCAGTTGCACAGACATAGCCGTCTTGAGACGTATCGGCGTTTCTACCGGCTTTGCAGGCACGCTTTGCGTCGAATGCAACATCTTTCGCCAAGAACTGAAATTATTCGATAGCCACACTTTGCATTTGGCGTCGGCCGGACGGACTGAAGTGTTGTCCACTAGCCGGGCATGTGACATCAGAGGATTTGTATATTCAGCTGAACGCACCGTGATGTCGTTCTGTCTGGCACCGAGTGATCGACACCCAGACGGCGTCGTTATGTCGTACTGTCTGGCACCGAGTGATCGACATCCAGACGGCGTAGTGATGTCTTTCTTCCTGGCACCGAGTGATCGAAATCCAGACGGCGTTGTATCTGACGAAACAGTTTCTCTCGCTGACCTGATAGTTGACAGACTACTACACGACACCAGCGATGTGTCGTTTGCCTCTTTTCCTTCCAATATGCTGTTGTCATTCTTTCCAGTATGGTTTGTAGATTTAAACCTGCGTGGAAATTGTGCGTGGCCACTCGAGCTGTTAACCCGAGAAGACATGCCAAACTTGGGTAACATCTCCTGATGGAGTTCCTGTGTCCCCAGTAAACTGACACGTAGCGCGGGCACTGTAGACATGGTGTCCGGGCTGGAGCGTGTTACTTCGTGGTGAGGAAAGACTTCACACACGTCGGCTCCGTCTAACTGACCGCTGCTCGGTTGTGTCACTGTTGTGTCCGTCCGTTGTGACGTCAGTTCACGAGAATCTGACATATTACGGTCAGACTGACTGTTTCTCTTGCTATCAGTCCGAGCCTTGGAGAAGATTGCTAGCAGATCCTTCACGGAGTGACCTGGCAGTGGCACTGTTACCATCGGACACCGTCTCACTGGCGCCGGCGAACTTCTGGGAGTCGTGTCTTTTGATAACAATGTCATGTTTGTTGTGTTTGTCTCTTCGTCGAGCCCTCGTTTACCAGCTATCTCTTCTGGACAACTCCTTTGTGATTCGACGACTGGTTTGTTATGTTCTCTCTTTCCCGTAACTGAATCCACCTGATCAGGATTTTGACTTTGTGAATAACCGCTGCGCTCCGTTTTTTCGTCATTCGGATTGTCTAACAAATATGTGTCTGCTTCCGACATTGGGACGCGATGCTGAGACGTGAACCAGCGCTCACAGCCCAAGTCGACAGTGTATGTGATGTCATGTCGTCGCTCAGGCGTGTCAGCTTGGCTATGTATTTTCTCACTGCCAGTGTGTTGTCCATTCGCGGGAGGTGGCGGGGACCTAGTGTGATCAATCGTGTTCCTCTTACCACTGACGCCAACATCACCGTGATCATGAAAGAACCATTCCTTTTCCAAGACTGGTTCCTGCTTGGTGTTCGTGCTGCTGCCATCTGAGCCGACAGCGTCCCCGGTGATGTATTCCTCCTCCTCGTCCTCCCAGTTGGAGTCCGTACTACTCAACAGGGTCTCGGCATCACTTGGCTCTGACTCAGACTCAACTGTAACAGCACAACAAGACATCTCATGATACTTTGTCCTGATGTTGTCGAGGTGACAATTTATCTGGTAAAACGTGATGAGTTTTTGGTTTTACCCTAAAACCCCTTTAGTTCATCCATTTTATTTGAAATATTTAGTAGCCTCTGCAGGTTACATGATCAAAATAACAATACAGTCATTAGTTCACAACCAAGTACACATTTTATTGAAATAGTTTCTGCTTCTCTAGAAACAGGCTTTGCATAATTCAACCAACTCATGATGTTAATTAGCAGGGTAACTTCAATATGGGCGTGTACATTTTTTTGAAGACAGACTTTTTTTATGTATGTCAAAATTCAAGTTAAAAGAAACCACTGTGTCATTTGACAGCATGTTTCCTTAATAAAATACACTGTGCTTAGAATGTTGAATGTATTTAGTATAACAACTGTCATCGTATTTTAATTCCTACTCACAACTGTAGTTTACAGAAAGGCAAATAAACAATAATTTATATAACATAATAAATATATCTTATATAAAAGAAGTGTCAGTTTCCAACATTCTACTTACTTGTAATAACTGTGTCACACTGTATGGACTTGTCATGTTGAAGATGGTGGGGACAAATGTCTTGCTTTTTATACTCCTACAAAAATACACAAGTACATGAATATTTAGGAGTAATATACAGTTTGTCGATATCACGAGTACTAGCAGCCAGACAATAGCCACGAGAGCTAATATAGTTCCCAATACAGGTGCACTACATAATTGATGCATACCCCCCTTTTTACAGAAGTGAAACCGTGCATATAAATAGATTTTCATAATTTAACGAACATTAAAAACACAAAGGACTGTCATACTATGGGTGGCGCTACCTTGTGGATGCTTTCTACGTAACAGTGAGTTGTATCTTTACAGGGTCATGCTATGAAAAAGATTGTTTTGAGAAATGATTTTTTTTACAAAATTCACATGTTCTGACATAAGTGCATTCAAGTAGGCAGATTTTCAGGTGTGATTGTAGGTGTTGACTTTAAAATGGTGGATTTCTACATGATTTGAATAGGCGGAAGGATATTTGGCAGCAATTTGCCTGTTTGACCATTTGGTGGAGTAATGCTTGTCAGCATTCATAAATATTGACGGATGTCGCACATACAGCTGACAGCTGTACAGGCATTTTACGAGAGTTAGAAATAGGCAATTTAAAAAAAAATGGGCCAAGTGGCCATGAAGACCTTTGGACTAATACGTCTGTATGTGACCCCGGCTGACCAAATGAGTGATAAGTCGGAAAAATTGTAACATTGTTTTCTTACCTCCTTGTAAAGGTTTGGTAGGGTGCTTTACACGGTTTCAAAAAATATGACTGCTACAAAAATTGGCAAAGTTATGGAGCATTGAACATGGTAGGGATCAAAAAGTGAAAATGAAGAAAACGGCTGTTGAAGTTTTACATTATATATGCAAATGGATTGCATGGAAATATTACATGCACAACATTCAAATGTGGCACACAGTATGTAATATGTATGTTATGTTGCAATGATACACTGGAAGTACAAATGTGCTGCTACAAAGACTTATCAAGTTATGCCAGATTATGTGTTCATGTGTAAAACTAAGGACAGATTATTTGAGAGCAAAAGGTAGACTCACACTGTTTGACACAGTTTAAAACCTACAGGCAACTGTCCAGTTTAACAGGGGTCTAGTGGCTTAATGCTGTCTGTTGACACAAGCTACTGCCAGTGACCAATTACAGATTAGTCAGTTTCCATCAAACAATAGCAGGCAGAGAATCTTAGCTCCACAGCTGGGTGTAATACACAACCAGAGGTACCACTGATTCATGGTCAAGTAGATTAGCTCAATGCACCAACTAAGACAATACACAACACTGTGAGTGACAGTGTCCAGAGTGAGGCCTAAGCAGTGTCATCATTGCTGAATAGATCAATTAAACCTGCCAAGTGGGTGACATTCTGCACAAGTGTTCATTAATCCTTAGTGATTGTTCAGAACACCAGACTGACCACATACCTAAACAAAGCGAATGTAATAGGTGAAGAACAGGCAGTGTTCAAATAGGAGTATTGGTTGAATTTGTCTTGGTGCAAAAGGCTTTATTGTGCCTTCGTCGATTATAAGAAAGCATTTGATTTAGTAGACCTGTCCTCCCTGTGGTCTAAGATAATTTCATGCGGTATTAATGGTATTGTGTTGAAAGTTGTATACAACATGTACAAAAATGCTAAATCATGTATAAATGAGGGCCAGGCTGTGTCAGCCTTCTTCTCATGTGTAGAGGTATGGCAAGGAAAAAATTGTGTCCTTTGTTATTTGCTATTTATCTGAATAATTTTGAACACTGTTAGTCACAATTGTAACGGACTTGACATGGCAGCTGATTAAATTTACAACAACCTTGGTGATGATGATGTAGAAAATGTATGTTCTACTATATGCTGATGACACTAGAATGATTCAATCAAATACAGATTTCTTGCTTGTGTATAGCGGAACTATGTCAACTCTTCTAATGGTTGACATTTGGTTGTTTCAGGTGGCAACTTTATTGTGAATCTGTAATTATTAGTCTATATTGATACAATTGATTTACACAGTACCATGTCTACACAAGGCATGGCAAGCGTAAACAGAACAGTAGAATGCATTTGATATAAATAAAGGGTAGGATATTTCACTCTATAGTTGTCCAGAATATTAATTTTCTATGTTTGTCAACTACAGGTTTCTACAGACAATACATCTTTAACCAATAGACACCATAGTCACACCATTTTATAATAATTAAATGAACATCAAAATAAACACAACTTGCAATTATAGAAAATCAATAGTTTTGAAGATACAGTTTAAAAGTGTTAGGCAACTGTTCAGTCTAACAGGGGTCAAGTGTGTCTACTCTGCCTGGGTGCTGTGACCAATTAAAGATTAGTCAAGGTCTCAATGGACTGGGCTATAGAGATTAGTCACAGCTGTTGACTTTGTGGCACAATACACAACATCTAATATTGGGGGTGGTCTCAAGGGCCCTTCTCAAAACCACATCACTAGATAATGTAAACCTTTTGCACTTTGGGGGCCCTTTAGGTGCCCTTAGAATGATTCAATCAAATACAGATTCCTTGTATATAGTGGCAGCACCCTAAGATACATCTATGCAAAATTAGACAAAAAGTTGCTGAACAGTTTAAAAAAAAAAAGGCCAAATGTTACATTTTTACCAGTTTTGGGGTCCTTGGAGGCCCTAGGGAGCTCTTAAAATTATTCAATCAAATACAGATTTCTCGTGCATAGTGCCAGTGCCCCAAGATATGTCTATGCAAAATTAGAGAAAAAGTTGCTGAACGGTCTCTGAGATACGGCAGCTAACGGTGGACGCAGAGTGATGGAAATAGTCCCTTGGACCTTTGGCCAGAGGACTAAAAAGTAAATACAATAAAAATGCAAACTGAAGTCTCAAGTGTTAGTTGATTCTTGAAAGTGCCATAAAAGGCCAAATTTATTACAGTATATGCATGAGACAAAGTGGAATGAACCAACTAGTCTGAAATTCTAAAAAATGGGCCAAGAGGCCCTGAAGTCCTTTGGCCTATATTGTGAGTGTGTAATTATTAATGAAATGGTTTTTGGTGAATCATAGTTACAGATCATTAAGGGTTATGACGAAAGTAAAATGTCGATATGTTTAGTGGAGACTATAATTATGCATGACAGTGAAGATACACCTGGAAATAAAATATTCGAGTAGACCGTTTCATGAAGATTGTATATATTAGTTAATGTGTGTAGAATACTGTAGAATTTTATCCTGACACTGCTATTTAGGCCAATTTCCAGTGGTTGTAGAAACCTTGCAGGAGAGTCGGTGAGCTGCAATCTCGCATGTAGCACAGTTAGATTGTTTAAGAAAATGTGCACACATTTTCTGTTCTCATTTTGCCCCTACAGTGTACCACCCTCCCCCAGAATGGAAAGAGATGAACTATGATAAAACTTTATTTGTTCACAAGGTACATATACGTAATGACATAATATTGACTGAATTGGAGTGAAATAATAGCTGCAACATGTATAGTAAAACATCTGAATAATATTCCTTATAATTTTGGCTAAATATGCTTTAATCTTTTCGAGTATACCTAAGTTATTTTATTTTGAATATTATTTTATACCTAAGTTATTTTATTTTAATCCTAGATGATATATTTATATTGCATTAATAATTGTCTATTGCTGTTTTAAAGTTTCTCAGGTTCTGCCAGTGCGATAGGGTTTCCCAATAGATTAGTTACAGCCCACATGGAGGCATTCTGTTTGACACTTGAACAATGGCAGGCAGTGAGCCGAGGCTAGTCCAGTACACAGGTTTACATCACAATTTCTTGACACCAAGCTGCTCCACTCTTCATGTACATCCGGAATATGTACACTTATGTGTGTTCTAACGATGTGACAACTACATTTAATTAGCAACATATCTTCAATGCGCTTAGCGGACAGCCAGACAACGACCGCGAAACGGTTTACGTTAGCGACTTCCGCTTGCGTCCCTGTTTACGTCGGTTGACAAGAGGTACCTCGGGCGCCATCAAACTTTGTAGCAATTTACTTTGCGCGTTTTAAAAATCCTGTGTCATAAATCCACTAAAATAAACGAATATCGTTGCAGAGTAATCATGTTTGTCAGTATTGTTTACGGTGTTTCCGAGAAACGACAACACATGGTTTATGCAACTCACTCAGAGAGAAAATACAATCAAGTTAGCAGCAGGAGATGAACAAAATAATTAAAGAAAAGCAAATACGGAAATGTTTTAAGTGAATAAAAGAAGAATAGCCAGAACCTGTGTAGAAGAAAGGAGCACATAAATTAAACAGTGAAAATGTAGGAACAGAAAACTTCTCAAACCTTAAATTATGTAATACAAGATAATTTTACAATGTTTGTTATTAACTAAATATTTACTATCATAAACCTAACTACATTGTACGTGTTATTAACATGTACCATTAAAGATTTAGTTAATGTGCAGTTCTTGTATTAAATTGATTTTCCTTCTAGGTGCTGCAGCTAAATGACAATGTTTGTGTGAATTTCCTGAACAGAAGTGGTAATCTCTACAACTGACATCCCCTCAAAAATACAATATTATGTGTAATACCAACCCCGGATATAGTTAATACATTATATTTAATAATAAAGGGGTAAATCTGTTCTGCTCTACACAGTAGGAAACCAGGAAAAAACTAGCTTAGAGCATACCAGAGATGAAAACTGTTTATTTAAAGTAGTCACGAGAATAACTGAGCCTACACCACACTTTAAACTGTAATTTGTATGTAAGTAGTCATGAGAATAACTGAGCCTACACCACACTTTAAACTGTAATTTGTGCAACATTTTATCATTCATTTACTTTACATACGTATACACAGGATTTGGAAATAAGAATATTTTGAGAAACCTTTGTCATCAAATGGTACTTTGGACTTGATGTATTTATTGTGTTTTATGTTTTGGGATTTTATTAAAATAAATAATAAGAATTTAACAATTTTTGCATATTGTTTTATACTGGTGGAGCTACTCATCAAGGAAGTCACGTTTTTTTCTGTCACGGAAGTCACGCACCTACAATACTCTCTAAAAACTGATTCCTGATAGCTTGCCTCATTTAGAAATCTTCACACCTCCATGTAGTCAATTATGTGAGACAAAATGATGTATCTCTCCTAGAAGGCTACGAATTGGATGAAACATGTACTCAGTCTATAAATCTGGAATAGTAGCTGTCACGGAAGTCAGGGTTGGGGTCAATTATAATCCGTAATTGTGTAATTAATTACAATTACAGTGTAATTGAAATATTTGAAAGTATTGTAATTGCAACTGATTTTGTATGTGTGTCGTAATTGGCCATTGTTCAATTACAATTCAATTACTTTCCCATCGTTTCTCCAATTGTGGGTGAAACTCCCAGAACTGTTTTTTTTTTCATTATGAAAACCAAGGCTGTTTCCCTCTGAAATCACCTTCCCTCTCATACTCCCCATTTTTTGGTGTTATAGTCAGACAGTGACTCTTTCTGGTGAACATGGGCAGATAACAGCTGTCTGCCTGTCCTGCCACAGTCCTCCCACAGTCATGTTGCATAAAGCATTTAGTAGTGTCTTTCCAAACAATCATTCACCCATGGGCATCTAGTCTTTATTTGTCTTATTGACTTGGCACATTGGAAGCACTGATAGAGAGATAAAACATGGCTTCTCTTCCATTGGGGAGGGCATATAGAGCTGATCCATTGAAGCACTAGCTCTAGCAGTAGCAGGAGGCCAAGAACAAATGATAGGCCTGTGGTCCAGTGCTACACAGGCTAGCTGTACTAATTGTAATTTAGTTAAATAAGGCTGTGCACTAACACTATCCTTTCACTGTGGAATTATTTTCTAATAAGCTTGAGGGCAGCAAGATGCTGAGAAGCCAATTGTGTGGTAATGGTATAAATGTAGGATAATCTGAGATATATCATTAGTTCTGTTTATATTATTTTAAGCAAAACAAAAATCCATTGTAATTGACAATTATAATTGACAATTATAATTGAATATATTTTGGGATGGTAATTGTATTTGAAATGAAAAATAATTGTAATTGTAAATGAAAATTATCCAGTCATGTAATTGTAATTGATCAATGTAATTGAACCCAACCCTGACGGAAGTCATGTTTTTTACCTCTCATTTTTCCATGAAATTTTTGACAGAATTGAAACAACGTTTCACTAAATTAAAGAGCTTTTCATGGTCTTTGAAATAACTGTACAACAGTTCAAATTTGTTCAGGAATGTAGATGCAGTAGAACAATATCACTACAATTTAAGTAGCTTTTGTCATGGAAGTCACGCTGGAATGGCTGATGTAATTAATACAGCTTGACGGTTTGCCTGATATTGATAGTAATTCTACTGTCTGTATTAGTTAGTGTTTGAACAATGTTAGATGACGTGTTTCAGGAATGATTCATTAATTGTGAAAGCAACTATAAATGAGTAAAAGAAGCAGCACAGCATGGCAATCAATAAGCATCTCTTATCACCTTTTTAAACAGAAATCATTTATGTGGCTTGGCATGCAAGTCTAGTGTGATTCTAATCAAATCAATAGAATTGTTCTAAACACATGTAACAACTCTGTGCCTATATTTTCTCAGAATAAGTCAGATGTTATATTTTTGTATGATACAAACACAATTGTAAGATTTTGTGTTTGTATCATAATATATTTACTATACTAGTTGGGGTGAACCATAGATTAGCACCCTTCTGTTGACCCCTTCCCATCAAGTTCATTTAGTTTTTACATGTTGGAAATGGTGTTGTATTATGTAATGATAAAATTTGTGTTGTTGGAAATAAATTACTTAATGATTGACTAGTTTCCTTTGTTAATTGTACAAGATGACAACATAAATGATAATAAACACACTAAACTACATCCAAACTAGTTATTGTTGTTTTGCAATAAATGAAGATAAAATTGATGCTATTTACTATTTTCATAAAGTTGTCTGAAGAAATGTATCAATACTATAAAAATGCCTAAAAATTACATGTTACTGCATTTCACTGTTTTTTATGTTAGAATGTAAAAATCTGCCAGGGGTGAAGTGTAAAGTACTTTGAGCAGTCCTATTGACTGGATACTGTGTTCAGGATAAACTTGCCTTTACAATTTTAGAAATCTACAGATTATGATGCGTACCTTTGGTGAATGTGTCTCTGTTTGGACAGAGCTAGCTGGTCCACTGCCAAATGCAGAGTCCTCGCCGCTGTGGAAACTTTGGTCACTTGCATAGGACACATCTCGTTTCAACACAATGTGACCTAGTAACAAGGATAAGGCAAGAAATCACTGAAAACATTAATCAGCGGTCAATATGATTTAAGGTGTATAAGTGTAGTTACTTGCTAGCCTACAGTTAGTGGAGCTGTAGGTGTAAAGTATTTAGGTAATCATATAATTTGTTTTGTGTCTATCTGACTCTGAGTGACACTATCACAACACACACATTGAAACTTGTTTTATTTGATGATTCTGTATTGGTGAATAAGGCTACCAATATAATAGCAGTTTATTAATACACAGTTTTCGTATTTTCCACAAAATTACAAACATTCTTCATCCAAAAAATTCCCCATTAAAATCACAAGGACAACATATCTAGGGCACCTAATGACACACATAATATGTTCCATGCTATATTACTAAATATCAGTAACTCTGTGTCTCTGCAAAAATCATCTAAAATGTCCTGTTATACTGCAGTAGCCTGTTTAAAAATGTTTGAACTGTTTGTTCGTTCGCTAAAATACAATCCATCAACTGACTCATCTTTATTAAATAGAATTAAAGGAAATAAAAACAAGGCATTAGCTAAAATCCGTTTTCCATGTGTACAGAAAGTTTAATATTGCATGTAACATTCGAGAACATTAAAAAAATACAGAAAAATACATTTGTAGCATAAATTCGATTTTAAACCCGTCTGTGTAACGATTCCCGCAGAAAATAAAATTTTAATGAGCTAGAAGATCACGTGGTATCTTAACTTCACATATGACTCACACTCGCAGCAGGCCGACCTTTTCTATGCATTCAGAGCATGTTTACATGGATAATGTTGGGGTTGAAACGAGTGTCAGAAAGAGTTGTTATGCAATAATCCGATGTAATACAAACATTAGTCATCATAGAGGAACAAGCAGTTATCTTACGGTTCCACATGAATTAAATTTTATTCAAAACAATGAATGCGAATGAGCCTACAACTTGTAGTACAAATCGACTAGGTTTCGCCGAGCTTGTGCTCGTTTTCAGAATAATTATATCGAATGCAACCAATGGGAGATAATGTACACCAATATACATACATAGCAAACATATATCGTATCCAGCTACAGAAAGTAACGTGTAAAATCTCATATCACTAGAATATCGATGTATGAAGGAGGAGTTGTACAATTTATCATAACAACTGAAATCAGTCAGCGAATTTCTGCCGGCCCCGATAGCTCACTTGGTAAACGCGTTGGTTCATTGGCGTTTGTTTTACAATCGGGCGCCGCCGGTTCAATCCTGACAGCATGCAAACTATTGATTTTCTTTACACTTTTTTTTTAATGTTTTCACGAAATAATATAAACCAAATCATTTAGTATACTATGATGCACTGTTTGTAAATATTTTTTTAATTTTTGTAGTAATTATTTATTCGCCACAAATGAAAATATGGTCATTATATATAACGATGTTTCTAAATTGTATGTTTATTGGTGTAGATTATCTCCCGTTGGTTGCATTCAATATAATTATTCGGAAAACGAGTCCAAGCTTTGCGAAACCTAGTCGACTTGTAAGCCCATTCGCATACGTTGTTTTGAATAAAATTGGATTCATGTGGAACCGTAAGATAACTGCTTGTTCCTCTATGATGACTAGTGTTTGTATTACGTCGGAAAATTGCACAATAACTCATTCTGACGCTCGTTTCGACCCAAAAACTATACTTGTAAACATGCTCTGAATGCATGGAAAGGGTCGGCCTGATGCGAGTTTGAGTCATAAGTGACGTCACATCTCGGCATCCCGAAAAGCGCGCCAAAAATATGCATATTCGAAAATGTCCGGATGTACAGCATAAAATGTGGAATTTCTAATTCTCTGAATTTGTTTGATTTTTTTGCTTGGTGGACGTGGAAATAGATAGCAGGATGTAATGTAACACGAATTCAAGCAATAGATGTTTTTATTCCCTTTAATATAAATTCATGAGAAAAACAGTGACACCAGTAATTTACATGTCATAACATCGCTGTAGACCTCTCTTTTCATGGATTGTCACTAGTTCAATGGGCATGCATAGAGCAGTGGAGGTCAAGCACAGCAAAAGGACTGCAACAATGGAGGAACCAGACTGCACCCTGACCCCTGTAAAAGGCAATGTTGAGGAAAAAATGTGACTAGTACTTACTGTTTTTTTGGCTAATCGCCAGTTTACAGGTGCCTATCATTTTACTCTGGAACATGATGTTCTTCACATGCCCTGCAACATGTGCATATACACAGTGAATTAGATTACAAGATGTGGAAAATAAACAACTATTCTCATTGGTTGCAATCCCCAAAAAGTGTAACAGATAACTGTTGCTACTTAGCAGATCATACAAACTAATATTTGGTTATATTTTGAACTAACCCCCAAAGGCCTAACACTTGTGTTATTTATTTTATTGAATAGTCACAATTCACAAATATGGGAATCTGTTAATTACATGTGCAAAACATTTAGATATCATAAATGTAGGAAATCTACAAATCATACCTCGATCACGGATGAATCTGAGTGACCTGATGTCTATCTCATCACTGTCATCAAACGGGTGGTCATACTGAAACAGGTCAGATAATAACGTCATTCAAATTAAAGGCAAACAAAAGGCATTTATTTGGGCCTACGCATCTAAGAATTAATACAAACCAATGTCAACTACAATTAAGAATATTATACTAGTTACCAGAACATTTACTAGAATTAATCTTGTTGAAGACACATAATTTAAATCGTAAGGGCTGCACCATTGCCACCATTATTAGGGTGAAGGTCAAAGAAGCTCTAGATGGGAACTTACTGATCAAACATCAGGGGTGTCTCTCAATATGTAAAACATACTGGGAACCAGGGTTCACCCGGTTGGCACGTTTTTCCCACTGTGGTAAATACTGGGAGGGAAATACCGGTAAATACTGTCTTGGGAAAAACCCTCAACTAGTGGTAAAAACCAGGATAAATGGTAAAACTTTTAAAAGTATTATATTTGGAGCTGTCTTGCAATAAAAGCTACTATACCATCACCAGAATGATACTGGACAAACATAATGTAGTTTGACTGAAAACTGCAACAAATAAATGAAGTTGCCTTATCTGCTTATATTGCATAACCCATGGCACTATTGTTGGCTACAATTGCCCACTGTCCCTGGTAGCCTTTGTTCATCAGTAGCCCCCCTCCCCACTCTGGCAGGGGAGCACTTCTGCTGCCCATCAGCAAATATATTATATAAAATTGCACAACAGTTGCCCATGGTCCCATGGACCCTTTTTATGATGCAGGGCTTCCAGTTCATTCAAACTGATCTTCCATGACCAATCACTTTTTAATGGATATGGGTGTTACTTCATTAGCATTTTCATATCACTCCATCTTTTGTTGACCAGCTGTAGATAAAGTCTTGAATTTAGTATCTGTCATTGTGTATGGACTCTGATAAGTACCTGCCAATGTCCAAAGCTTAACATTTCTTTGTTCTTTAACCAGATTGCAAATTGACACCTGACAATATGAGACAATACTAGTACAGGCAATGTGACTTCATCACCATACTTCTTTAGAAGAAGACCCAAACAGCAGTACTTGGCACTGTCATTTGTGAGACCCAGACAGCAGTACTTGGCACTGTCACTTGTGAGACCCAAACAGCAGTACTTGGCACTGTCACTTGTGAGACCAAGACAGCAGTACTTGGCACTGACACTTGTGAGACCCAGGCAGCAGTACTTGGCATTGTCACTTGTGAGTGACAATGACATTTATTTACTAACTGAATATTTTAAGACGGGCAGCTCGCTTTTGCCTTAATGAATATATACATCCAGAGAAACTGGATGCATGTCAGAAATGTTAAAAAACAAACCTAGAACAACTAGCAACCAGGCAAACAAAGACGCCTTACCATATTCCACAAAGCCATCTACGGTCACCTATCCTTGCCTGTCAAGAACCTCCTCCAGCCCATACAACGCATCTAAATAGCAAAGATTTCAACACTATCTACACCAGCAAGAACTGTTATAAATTTTCCTATGTCCCCCGAACAATAAAAGATTGAAATTCCCTACCAGATGCAAGTCAACATCACAGAACCACAGAAATTCAGACAAGCTTCAATACACGACTAATAATCCAACTAACATGCACACCCAACCCTGACTGTATGACTCCTAAGGAGTATTGGCCAATATTCAACAAAGACCAAGACTCAAGATTTCATGTCATGGATTTCCTGGCATACACAAACACAAGGATTAGGCCTGGATTGGTAACCAGTATTTGCTCTTGATAATAATTATCTTTCCAACCGGACTAGGTTCAGTTACAGACTGACAGGGGTAGAACTACCCCCTAGTCCATACTCTAGTAAAGATTACGGCGGACTAGTAAATCCGCCTACCAACTAGTCCGGCTGTCTAGTAAAAATCAGCATGTTGCATGAAGCCATCACACGTACCATTGACAAACTAATTCTTTACCTAATGAAGCGACAGTGAAACAGTGCTTTTGATTGGCTGTTGTGTGACATCGAATTCTGAAATGACAGTTTTGTTTGGTTTAGCATATCTGGTAGAGGGGTAGGGCTAATGAGTGCAATTGGTGGCCATTTTCAAATACGGTTTACATCTTCATTGCTTTATTAGTCTACGTTTATGCAAGCTGGAAAAGCGTGAACGGCAGACCTGGGGCCAAGAGTGAGAGTACTTTGATGATGGATGAGTACGAGTACGAGTACATTCCTAAAAGCTGGGTACGAGTACATTCTCACGAGTATGAGTAAAAGTACGAGTACATTAAAAAAAATATAAATAACATATTTTAAAATTATTAATTAATCTAATTTATATAACTCAGCACAAGTGAACATGCAATGACAGTTGATCTATTTTTATGAGGAAAACTAAAAAAAAACTATTTCATCAACAATGAAATTCACTTCATTGGCATTCATTTCAGTGGCATCATATGATTGGAGTCATTGTCCTGGTTGAGTCTTTCAGGCTGCACCGTTCAGGGCAGAATACTTTCTCAGCTATGCTAAATACCGTTTTAACTGGGGCTGATGAGGCTGGAATGCTGAGATGGTGAGGGACCAACTGAGCTAGAGTTGAAAAACTCAGAACTGGAGTGGGTCACTGTGACGATCTGTACATGGCTGACTGAGGTATTCTTTCACCTCTACAATCAGCAATCTGCTGATATTATAAGTTTGCAATTATATTTTCTGATCGTAGACTGCTAGTTGTTGAGAGGGTTAGCACATATCCTCATAACAGGCTTAGCATCCCCTATAGACTTTTTAGCCAGACTGCTGGCATGGGATTATACTAGTGTAGGAGGTAGTCTGACTTGAGCCACCTTACTTCAAATTCTACAGAGGAAGACTGGCAGTTCTTGTTCTTAGCAATTAGTACTGTCAGCCACTGTCAAGTGGCATGGTCTCCAAACTACATCAAAGGCATTTCCTGTCTAACTGGTGGGTTAACTGCTAATTGGCTCTTTATGGACATCCTGGTGGCTTAATTAAACAAACAGGTTTATGGCCTGAACTGATAGCCTACAATTATTGTTTGCTTAACAGGGTGTTTCTGACTGGGAAAAGATGCTGCCTGTTGCCATGTTTGGGTATCATAGTCATGGTTATCAGAGACTGAGGTTGTACTATGTGTAGGGATGGTCAGGTGGTATTATCATCTGTTTCACAACAACTTTTTGTTCCGAAAACCAAGCTTAATATCGGCAAACGTGCTTTTTCTGTAGCTGCACCCACGATATCGAATCAACTCCCTATCGCCTTAAAATCATCTGAGACTAAATACCTTCCGTAAAAAAGTAAAGATTTATTTATTTGAAATTGCATTCCCACCCTAACCTTTGGTGGTCCCTTGCTCTAATGACGACTCTTGCTTGTCCCTGTTAACGATTTTGCCCAACGATTTTTGTATGTTGCGCCTCTGAGCTCAGATTCCTGGGGATTTAGGCGCTATAGAAATTTGTCATTATTATTCTATCAGAAATAACAAAGTATTAAAAAAATAGTTGAACATTTAAATATTTCAGGAAAGTTTCATTTTATAACCAAATATATTTATTTTCCCCAGTACATATTGAGAAAGTACTCAGATGTACTCGTAATGTACTAGTAAGATCTGAGTACAATGAGTATGAGTCCATGACCTACAAATTTTATGAGTACGAGTACTTCAAAAATGTACTCGAGTACACGAGTACCGAGTACTTCGGCCCAAGGTCTGGTGAACGGCATTACAATTGCCCACCGAGCCATTCAAGCGCTGAACACGGCCACCATGGACCGTCTGATGGATTTGTTGCGATTAAAGTTTGTGTTGTTTTGATATTTTCAGGACTAGTAAACCTTTTGTTGGTGGACTAGTAAACTTTTGTCTTTACTAGTACTGCTGTCCAGTAAAATAAATGCTGAAGTTCTACGTCTGACAGGAACTAACAAATGTTAATCTCAGTTATGGACTTATTCCCGGATATTACTGGTAAATACCGAGTATTTCCCGTAGTCCTGTCTAAAACCGTTTTTTTCTCTCCAGAAATGTGCCAACCCTGTTGGGAACTGTGAGATTTCACTAGAAACTCCCACTCTGAAACAAGTTATAAGTAAACTACTGACATGATATTGTTTACTGTACTTGCAAATCATTACCTCATATTAACTCTTAGGTATCTATGCCCAAACAATTGCCCTTTGTTTCCCATTAACATTCGATAGTTGTGATAATCATAATAAGGTGATTTCTTTTGTGCCAAAATCCTCGAACACCAAGCTCAGAGGCGCATAAAAACTAATGGGTTAGTCAATCTCAGAATCGGTAAACCGTATTAAAGTCGTCAATAGATGGATAGTATCAAATTAGTTATTAATCTGCAAATAAAAAGTAAAGGGATGTTCCTATATAACGCAGTATCCATTCCTTAGGACTGCTCAAAGAGCTTATACTTTAATTGCTCCCTGGCAGGTCTGTTCAATAGAACACCATCTCAACTTCTCTGGGAAGCATTCAGCCATGCTGCAATGAATGCAGACTATTCATACATAAATATCCACCACTGTCTATAGCCAGATACTCATTCATATACTGAAGCAATGTGGAGTGAATGAACTTGCAAAGGTTCAACACAACAGGTCAGGATTTGAACCCGGGTTCTCTCGATTGAGAGTCCGATGAAAGCCACTGTGCTCCACTCCAAATACTTGTTTTGAGGACGTGCAACTTGAGATTGGTGTTAATGTAAATATGATAATTTCAATTCATATCCAGATATAGGCCTATGCCAAAAAATTAAATCAACAAAGTCAATTTAATAACCGTTGTAACACTCAAAATGTAATTTTTTTATTATTAAACGAGTCATGATTCCGTGTTGGTAGCTCCTATGCATTAACAAAGAGCCTTGTCCCACGTAAATTATTATTTATGTGTACACCATTATTATTTATGTGTACACCATTATTATTTATGTGTACACCATTATTATTTATGTGTACACCATTATTATTTATGTGTACACCATTATTGTTTTACAGAGGTCTGTACATTACATATAATAAATAAATACAAGTGATTTTATTTGAACATTCAACAATTTTTTGTCAGTGTGAAGGCAAGATTTTTTCTTTTAATGAGTAATCACTACCAACTTCAAATTGCTGAAGACTGTAACATTACTTAGTACTACTCAGTCTACCGTGTAGGGGAAGTAGGGGCATGTCCGCAGCTCGAGGCATGTCCGCACACCTGATTATTGATGCATCGCGTAACATCTGGTTATTGGAATCATGTCAAACAGTAGCGTCTAACCCCCAAATCGACCATTTGCATGTGCTATTTGATTACAGTTTCGTAAGTAAATAGTTATGAAATAAAACATTGTTTTCGTAAAAACTGATGTAATTTTACCCATACACTGTCATGTGTATTATATCAACAGTGAAGCATGCATACGAATGTACTTATATAATTCCAACTTGCATTTTAACGGTGTTGTAATAGTGGAAATACAGCTAACTTTCATAAGCATTCCGCACAACTTCAACAACCAAACTGAAATGGCAGGAAGTGACTGGCTCATGTCGTTTCGGCACCCGGAATTATCGTTGCAAACGCCGGAAACTACGTCGGCGGCACGAGCATGGGGCTTTAATAAGGACAATGTAGATAGGTTCTATGCATTGTACGGTGAATTGATCGATGCCAATATGTTTGAGCCAGGCGATGTGTACAATGTAGACGAGACAGGTATTACAACAGTGCAGGGTAGACCATCTAAAATACTCGCCTGCTGCGGGAAAAAACAAATTGGGAGTCTAACATCGGCAGAATGAGGAACTCTTGTAAAAGCAGTTATCGCCATGAATGCGGCAGGAAACTATGTGCCTCCCATGTTGATTTTCCCGCCAGTGCGCAGAAAGCCAAAGCTGATAGACGGTGCACCCCCGGGGAGTATATTTGCATGCCACCCAAGCAGGTGGATGCAAACAGATCTGTTTACAGATTGGTTCCACCACTTCATCACTTTTTTTAAGCCAACCGAGAGCAAACCGGTACTACTTGTTCTTGACGGGCATGCGACGCACACCAAAAACATTGCATTAAATTGACTTAGCCAGGCAAAACAACGTGCACATCATCTGTCTCCCGCCACACTGCACTCACAGGCTGCAGCCGTTAGACGTCGCATTTATGAAGCTCATACTATGAGCTCATACTACGACGAAGCGGTGAGGATCTGGCTTCATTCTCATCCAGGGAGAGTTGTCACCATCCACCAGATCGCCATGTTGTTCGGCGGGGAATACCCCAAGGCAGCGACCGCAATTACAGCTGTCAATGGATTCAAAAAGACTGGTATTGTTCCATACAACCCTGCCATCTTCAGTGATGCAGATTTTGCCGGATCGCATCCGACCGATATTGTTTACGATACGAATGCGTCTGGCCGAAGAGAAACTAGTGGATTGGTTCTTCCTGTCTCAGATATAGCGCCTAATCAGGGCTCAAGTGGTGGGCAAGGAGCGAATGGAGTAACAACGTCGCCTGCAGCAGCAACAAGTGGGCATCCTCTAGTTGGACACGTCAGTCTGTCAGACATATTGCCGATCCCTCATGTGGCGGGATTTCAAATGGGTGGCAAGAAAATATCAAGACAGTGTGGCAAAACAGTGATCCTGACGGCTAGTCCTTACAAAGCCATGCTCGAAGCCGGAGTAAAGAAACTTCTGGTGAAACCGCAACCAGCAGCGAAGAAATACTTAGTTACAGCGGTCGGTTCAAAAGATGTGAAGAAATCGTGTTGTAAGTGCGCAAGCTTCTTCTTCACCCAGTGACACAGATGATGGTATGCTTGAATGTAACTCTGACTCGGAAGGTTTGGAAAAATGAACCGTTGGTTCATGTTGCCCGTCGATCAGCAATCAACAAGATTTGTCAAGTTCGCTAAGAAACGCGGGTATCGTACTATGCTGGAAAGATGGTGTGTGTCGACAGGTGTGAAGATGAAGTACAGACAAGTTACCTGAAGTGCAATGACTTCCATAAAAGCGACGTTGTCACCTTCTGCTGGCCAGAAACCAAAGACCTGGCATGGCATGATGAGCAAGACATCATCGCAAAGCTGCCAGTGCCAACAACAGTTGGTGACACAACTTGCACAGCTGACAAGTTGCGTTTCGAATTTGCATGTTACGAGAGCATGCTGTTTTAGGAGCCGTCGGACAAGCTGCATTTCGAATTTTGCTTTGATTTTGCATTTCGAATGCTGCTTTAGGAGCACGTTTCCAAATAACTGTTAATCAAACTTCCTGAAACTAGGTTTTTTTAAACGAGGGCTATGTTTCAAGACCTATTTATGAATGTACTTTCTTCACTTTTCTAATGAAAACTGTTGATTTGTATTTTTTTGGTGTTTCTTGTCAGTTCTAATAACTTAAGTATTGCACGTGACTGTGGCCTACACCTACCAATACACATTATTATAATAATATACTCGTACACATATATGCAGTTCAGTCTGCTCTGGGAGACTGTTGCTATGCCATACATGAGGCATAACCGCACACAGTGTGCGGCTTTGCCCCGTACCTTGGGGCATATCCGCATAAAGGTATACCTTTACATTTTACTAAATATTTAAATATCTGATGGGAAATGTGGCCTCTTGACAAACAACAAACTAATCTGATTGCTCTTTTTGAATGCCAAATATCACCCTCTTGTCACACACAGTGCACTAGCTACGGCGTGTTTTACCTTAAATGTGCAGACATGCCCCTACTTCCCCTACTCAGTACTGGCAGTAGCCGAGGCTAGGGCCAGGCCAGGCAGTACCATTACCAGTAACCAGAGCATTAGCCTAGGTCCTACTACGTCTACGCCTACGGCCCCTACTAATTACAATTACATAATAAAATTATTAAATATGAATCTCTGTAGTGAGTCTATACACAATGCACACTATTTTAGGTATCTTAAGTTGTCTTCCTTGGACCATATATACAACAAGTCGTACAGCCATCTTTTGAGAAGCACAGACATTAGGCTGAACTAGCGACTGCCTGGGCCGAGATAACTGTTCCTGCGAGTAACTGATCGCGGCAACCAGCTGCCTAATTAAGTTTCCAACAAGCACTTTGCACACAGTTACACAGCTTTATAATAGTTAAATAGGTAACTGAACACAACAAATATCACGAAGAAATCATTGACACAACTACTCATACGAACGCTTTCAATAATTCTCCGGATATTGGCAGAATATCTGCGACGTCCTTCAACCAATTTTTCAAATATATCCGCCATCGCACTGATCCGCCACACGGGGGGCGGCTGCCGTTAAGTGGTGGTTTATTTTGAATTTCCTAGTTGAACATATTCGCAAAATAACGTGCGCCAACAAATTAACCAATGCGGACACACAAAACCAACTCGAAATAGCTCAGCAGTTATTGTCGGTGTAACACATTATATATTTTAGTAATGTCGTAATCTGTGGCAAGTGGCCTTGACCTTACGTTGTTTGAGTGCGCTGACAAGTTGTCTTGTGAGCATAAACAACATGGCTTTGCTCGGTAGAATAACTTACACCAAACCAGGTATTTGTACATGGACATTTTTAATCATGGGCTCTATGGCTAATAGCAATGGTGATTTATTATTGAGTGTGCGGCAGTTCGTGTCATGTTTTGAATGAATATTCGCAATAAAATTTGTTCTCGAAGTTGTACAACGTCAACGCGCACAGTCACTAACAGTAACAGTAACACTGACTGAGTAACTGACTGAGTCTGTCGTGATGTTGAACCGAGCTACGCTGTTGCCTCTGCTCTGTCTTGATCACGTAGCTCACGACCAAAAACATCTGCAACCTTACCAAGACTCCTTGGCCAATGGGAGCATGATAGGGTAGTAATAAAGTAAACATAAGAAATCATAACTTATTACTATTAACAACAGGAAAACATCAATTATGCTGGTTCGTTATTATATATTTGTAATTATTTTGTATTATAAATCTAGCTATATATAAAGCATTAAAGGAAGATATACAAGGAAATGAGGAAATATTTAGCATAGATAGACTGGAACAACATACTAAAGAATAAGACAGCAACAGAATCCTAGAATATTTTAAAGAGTGAAATTGAGTGCATTGTAAATAAATTTGTTCCCTTGAAAAAACAAAGGAACTGGTCCAGAAAGAAATACAGTTTATAAATCGAAAGAAGCCATTAGAAAAATTAAGTACAAACAAATGGTGTGGAAGTCATATAGACGTAATGGAAATGACGGAGATAACAACGTTTATAAAGAAGGTTCTGTACTAAGTACTGCTGTAAAAGAAAAGGACTTAGGGTTAACTATTAGTGCTGATGTGAAGGTTTCAGAGCAGTGCGATATTGCCGCTTCAAAGGGAAATCAAATCCTTGGATTAATTAGGTGAAATGTAACGTATAAGGAAAAAGAGCTAATAATACTGCTGTACAAAACAATAGTTAGGCTTCATTTAGAATATTGTATTCAAGCGTGGAGGCCATATCGCAGAAAGGACATAGATATGCTAGAAAGAGTACAGAGGAGAGCAAATAAAATGATACCAAAACTGACGGATCTTAGTTACGAAATACACCTAAAAGAATGTGGTTTAATAACACTAGAGACCAGGAGATTGAGAGGAGATCAAATAGAAGTGTTTAAAATATTGAATGGTTATGAAAATATTGATAGAAATATTTTGTTCTCAGTTAAGAAAGATACAAAGACCAGAGGACATGAAGTTACATTAGTAAAGGAGCAGTGTAGATTATATATCAGAAAGTTTTCATTCTCACAAAGGACTGTAAATGAATGGAACAGATTATCTCGTGTTTGTTTTGGTGCTAGTAGCGTGAATATGTTTAAAAAATAAAATCGACACATACCATACCATATGAATATATTAAAAAGTATCGATAAGCCAAAAGGCTTCCTTGTCCACCTGCCATCTATAATTAATTTTCTGGATGGCAATCTTGTTAAATGTTATTAAATCTTGTTTTACGTAAACTAAGGCTTAGCCTTAGGCCAACAGAAACAAAAGGCAGATGCTTGGGCCTGTGCACCTACATTAGCTTGATTAGGCTACATGAGTTAATATAAACTAACCATTTACAACTATACCTTTAGAAAATTATCACGCTAGGATTCTCATTTTCCAAGACAAGTATAGATGTGTCAAATCATGTATCATTTAAACTGCTAGTGGTATTGGTTTCTCATATTTCCTTCAATTCTGCTAGAAGCTGATACCTCGGTTACACTTTTATTTATGCATGAACAACTGTTATCATAATGCTATACCATGTGAATGTAACATATTGACAAGTTACAATGATGAAACAAATTTGACAATGAAAATTGGTATTCATGGCTGGGTCTGCTGTTCTAGCTATGGATATTCATAAGCAATATACGTAGTTCAAAATAACTTAATCACTAAAAGTGAAAATTTAGCGTAATAAACACTAGTATTGATGGTTAGGAAATGAGCGATGCAAACTAAACTAAATGTTCCCAGACTGACAAATTGGGAAGAGTAGGAATTTTTACATCACAATGGCAGTGTCTATGCAAATTAAGTTCTGTGTCTTCATCAAGGTTATGCTAGTAAACTAGCGGCATCATATTCTGGATTATAGTTGCCAATTGGTAGTTTTATTATTTCTTAGATATCTAGATGCATTTAGGCCCCCAAAATCCCTTTTGTTTCCTTTTAACAACAAGAAAACACTTGTTCCACGAATTAGTTGCAGAAACAGAGGTTTCAGTTTTTCATCTTTGCTTTGCTGTAGAGATTCTTTGATGATAACTAAAGTCAAACAGTGAATGGCCTCAGTACACCAATTTTTTATACATTGTTCAGCAACGGTGGTTTTCACATTCGTCAACTTAAATGCATGTTACAAACATGAAAACATTTTAGACAGTATTTCTGTTTGATCACATATACCACATGGTAAAAAATATTTGTTGTGCAAGATGGTATCATTACATAGCCCAATTTAGATCTAAACATCATCCTGGATAAGTTTTCTGTTTAAACTACATGCTGCAGTATACAACATCAGTTCGTTCAAACTACTTGATCGGTCTGGAAACAGACATAATTTCTACAGATATACAGCTAATATTTCCTTTCAAGCAATTGTATTAATTGTCTTGAATATGAAATGAAATTTTTACGTCCTGGGAACCTCACTAAGACAGAATTCCAACAATTTGTCTGGGCATGTGTGCCCGTGTTGGCACAGATCAGATTGTCTGTGGCTGTGTCTCTGCCTCAGTGGTGGCTCTGATGCATCCAGTAGTTCACAGATGGGAAATACAAATGTCAATTATTTGCTGTTTATATAGTAACTTAATATTATAAATTAAGGACTCCTGCAGTATGTTAAATACAAATGTGGAGAAAACTTAATAAATAGACACCTTCAGCTAGTGCAATTAAGTGCCGTTATCATACTCCATATCTCACATCTGTGTCTAGCAAAACACCATTTGCTAACCGCTCAGTAAACGGTTGTAGATGTTTCCAAACTTTCCAGAATCCTGTCATGATCATTGGTTTTGGCATGAACAGCTGATCAGTGATGGTCTCCCAGTGACAGTTTCTCTGAAAGCTTTCACGGGAATAAAACATCTATTGCTTGAATTCATATTATATTACATCCTGCTATCTATTTCCATGTCCACCAAGCCAAAAAAAATAAAAAATTCAATGAATTAGAAATGCCACATTTTATACTATACATCCGAACATTTTCGAATATGCATATTTTTGGCGCGCTTTTCAGGATGCCGAGATGTGACATCACATGACATATACTTGCATCAGGCCGATACCCTTTCCATGCATTGAGAGCATGTTTACAAAGATAGCTTTTGGGTCGAAACGAGCATCAGAATGAGTTATTGTGCGATATTCCGATGTAGTACAAAAACTAGTCATCATAAAGGAACAAACAGTTATCTTACGGTTACACATGAATCCAATTTTATTCAAAACAATGAATGCGAATGGGCCTACAACAGTACAAGTCGACCAGGTTTTGGTGAGCTTCAGCTCGTTTTTAGAGTAATTATATATGAAAATCACCAACAACAAATCACTGCAGGGTCAGAAGGCTGCATAAGGTCATTCCTCTGCAGGAAGTGGCTAGCCAATCACAACATTGGCACCCTCTGAAACTCACACTCTACCTCCTATATGCAGGGGTGTAGCTGCCCAATCATAACATATACCCTGTGGCATGGGGGCAAATGGGACAGTCCGGCCAGATCTCTTTGGGGCCAGCTCTGACAGCCTGAGAACAGAATGTAAGACCAGGATATTTCACATGACCGGACGTGATCCTGGGTCAGTTACTTTATCATGTGACTGCGGCCACATGACCAGAATCCAGGATTCCAGGGTCTGTATCCCTCTGGGTGTCAAGCTGGGATATTTCACGTGACCGAACATGATCCTGGGCCAGCTACTTGATCAATGGTCATGTGACTGCAGCAACATGATCAGAATCCTGGGTCTGAACTCATCTGGGTGTCAGTTAAGTCAACCCATTGGATATACTGATCCTCCTATCATTTACAAAGGTGGAGAAATGTGGCTGGTTGGTGGGTGTCATGCTTCTTTGTTGTGTTGGAGACAAAGATGACATCAAGCTCCTATAACCGTGGGCAAATGTAGATGACTGGATAGCTTTACTTCCCATGCCACAGCTACCCCCTGCATATAGGAGGTAGAGAGTGAGTTTCAGAGGGTGCCAAAGTTGTGATTGGCTAACCACCCCCAGCAGAGGAATGACCTTATGCAGCCTTCTGACCCTGCAGTGACTTGTTGGTGGTGACTGCCCTTAGGCGGCCTCCTGACCCTGCAGTGACTTGTTGGTGTTCTGGCATAAACCCTGGACAGTGATAAACACTACCTCAATGTATAATCTCGTAATAACACTAGAATATCAATATATGAAGGAAGAGTTATACAATTTATCATAACAACTTATATCAGTCAGTGAATTTCTGTCGATGTCGGTAGTTCGGTTGGTAGAGTTGGTGGTTTTGTGTTATTTATTTTATAATCGGGCGACGCCGGTTGAAGCCTGACACCAAACCATTGATTTTCTTGACACTTTTTTGTTAATGTTTTCTTGAAGTAATATAAACCAAATCATTTTTATACTATGATGCACCGTTTGTAAATATAAAAAAAATTGTAGTAATTATTTATTTGCCACAAAAATGAAAATATGGTAATTATATATAACAATGTTTCTAAATATTATTTATTCAGACAAATATAATGTAATGGATATATAATTTATTAATTATATATATATATATATTGTAAGGTAATATATTGTAATTATATATGTGAAAACAAATTGTGATCTGTCTGGATAAATAAAATTTAGAAACATCGGAGGTAGTGTAGTGTAGATCCTGGAGGGATAGTCCCTTTGGTGATGGGCAGCCGCTCCACTTCTGTGGAGGCTCTAACCACTGGTTCCCACAGTCTATCTAGCTCATGTATGGCTCCTAGGAACTGCTAGTGTACGGCAGTGGCCACACCCCGGACAATGGTCTTGGCTGATCAGCAAAACTACATGAGTGAGGGTTGTAGGCTAATGCATATTGAGTCGAGGGACGTCTGCCCTCAGTACACTAAGACTGTTTTGGAGTAGGCGGCCCAGCCGATTGGCTACATCCCCGGCTACAAATGCGAAACAGCAACAGCCTTTCACCAGGCTGCAAGGTACTTACCAAGACGCATGTGGAAGGACCGGTGACCCGCTGCCTTGCGGTGTGAGACTTTTTAGTCAGGGAATAATCTAGTTAACCAAACACAAACCAACGGAAAGCAATGGGCAACTACCGAGCTGTATTAGCCCAAGAAACCTTGATGGAGAATACAGACAGTAAGAGAGGTCCTAGTGGTGAGCCCCCCAGGCTGGATA
This sequence comes from Paraescarpia echinospica, assembly GCA_020002185.1. Classification (NCBI taxonomy): domain Eukaryota; kingdom Metazoa; phylum Annelida; class Polychaeta; order Sabellida; family Siboglinidae; genus Paraescarpia; species Paraescarpia echinospica. Next base: position 47,968,610 of record CM034543.1, read on the forward strand.
GGACGACACATACTGGGGAAGAGCTTGGAGGTGTTGGAAGTAACACCAGAGCTGATGACAGCAGTATGCCCGACTGTGCGGGAGGTAAAACCAGCAGCAAAAAGCTAAAAGGGAAAATCAGAAAAATGAGTCAAGGGATATTATAAATGGTACCATCAGAAGCAGAAAGATATGGGATAGATATATTAGGGATTGCACAACATAGGTTGGCTGGTCAAGGACACTTTCGCCCGGATTCAGGAGGAAAGTTTGTATGTTGTAAGTTTTATATATAAAACGTTTTATGATACACTGCAACGAACAGTCAGCGAGGTAAACAGGAGAGACATGGTAGTACTGATGGGTGATTTCAATGCAAAAGTTGGCAGTTGTCAAAACGAAGAAGAGAATGCAAATATCGGGAAATATGGACTAGGCGAGAGAATGGGAGAGGAGATAGACTTGTTGAGTTTATCATAGAGAATGAACTGATGATCACTAATACTTTCTTCAAACAACATTAAAGTAGATTGTACACTTGGACAACACCAGATGGTCGGAACAGAAATCAAATCGACTTTATACTGATACCAAAACAATGGAGGACGTCTGTATTTAATGCAAAGACATTACCGGGAGCCATGAATTGCCAAGCGCCAAGATTGCGATAAAATTAAGAAAGACGAAAAGAGAAAAAGAGGTAGTGAGGTCAGTGATATCACAGAAAGATACTGAGTAGAGGTCATGAACCGTTTCGAAGTATTACAGACAGTGGCTGATGAGAAGGAACCAGAGGAGTTGGCATTATAAATTAGGAACATCAGTATGGAATCAGCTGAAAAACACTTCACTAAAAGAGGAGGCAGAAACAACCATGGATAGCAAAGACACACTGCAGATGATTGAAGAAAGGAAAGAGTTAAAGAAGAAAAAAAAACAGCAAGATGATTAAACAAATGTGTAAGGAAGACAAGAAGAAATATCTAGAGAAGAAATGTGAAAAGATAGAACTATGTATGAAAAGGAATGATAGTTGCAGTATTTTTCGAAACATTCAACTCTGACACAGTCATTCAAACGTAAACTTAGCTTTATGAAAGATGAAACGGGAATGACTCTGATAGAAAGCGAGACATACTTGAAAGATGGAAGCAATATTGTGAAAGCATGTTTAAGAAAGAAGAAACACAAGAGGTAGACATGGATAAAGAAAAAGCGAGTTGACAGAACCAGAAGATGAACTTGATCCTTTGTGTTCAGAGGTATGGTGGGTAATAAAAAGTCTAAAAGACGGAAAATCACCTGGCACTGATAACATCACTGCAGAGCTAATAAGAGCAAGTGGCGAAGCAGGCCTGGATATCTATCGCACATTATGCAAGAGAAAATATGGAAAAGTGGAACGTGGTCCATGGACTGGAAACGAGCCATCCTTATACCAATACCGAAAAAAGGTGACATACAAGAATGCTCAAACCACAGGACTATCTATATCCCTCATCAGCCATCCGAGCAAAATTATGCTAAATTTCATAATGAAGAGAATCACAAAAAAATTAGAATGTGAAGTCAACAGAACACAAACTGGTTTCCGGGCAGTAAGAGGACCAAGAGTTCGCATTTTCAACTTGAATATGTTAATTAAAAAATGCAGAGAATTCAACCATGTCCTCAGGATCTTTTTTAAAGATTATTCAAAAGCTTTTGATGATGTTAGTCATCAACAACAACTTGATACACATGGGATTTGACCAAAAAGTTACATCACTTATCCAAAATTTATATGTTGGACAGCAGTCTGCAGTGAGATTAGAGTGTGATACCACAGACTGGTTCCCAGTCAGCAGGGGTGCATTTTGTCCTCCCACCTATTCAGTCTATGCACAGAGAATATCGTGAGAGAGGTTGAGACTGACACGAGAAGCAAGTTTTTTAATGGACTGAAAGTGAATGGACAGGAGATATATGAATTGAGATATGCCAATTACACAGCGTTAATATTCGATACAAAAGAAGGATTGGATAAACTAATAACTACTGTTAAAAAGCACAGTGAGATGAAAGGATTGAAACTAAACTAAAGAAGACGAAGATTATGGATGTGAAGGGATGTCGAGAACCATCAGAAGTCATAGTGGATGGCGAGGAAATAGAACGAGTGGAAAGTTTTGAATATCTGGGGTATATCTGATAGAAGCGGATGGAGATGGGACGAAAGAGATCAAACGGAGGTTGGCAATGGCGAGTAAACATTGACTGAGATGAAGAAGCTGTGGAAAGCAACAAACAAAGATATGAAACTACGAATTATCCGAGTCTGCATATTTCCAACTGCTACATATGGATGTGAAACCTGGACTCTAGGAACATTACTAAACATATAAATGCATTTGAAAACAAGTGTTATAGAAAGATGTTACAAGTTTCGTGGACTGAACGTAGAACTAACGAATCCATCGCAGATGAGCTTTGTGTTATACCCGGGACTTTATTGAACTTTGTAAAGAAACAGAAAATAAGTTATTTCGGCCATGTGAAACAGCATCAATCTCTAGAGAGACTAATAATGGAAGGAAAAGTGGAAGGCAGCAGAAGCAGAGGAAGACCTACGAGACAATGGGGGAAGGATATAGAGGAATGGATGAGAGCAGACTTCTGGCGAGCGGGGAGACTGGCAAACGAAAGAGCTGCTGCAACATCCGGAAATGGCTAAGCAAACCCAACCAGAAACATTATTATATATAATTACCATATTTAAATTTTTGTGGTGAATAAATAATTACTACAAAAATTAACATTATTTACACACAGTGCATCATAGTATACAAATTATTTGGTTTATATTATTTTGTGAAAACATAAACAAAAAAGTGTCAAGAAAATCAATGGTTTGGTGTCAGGCTTGAACCGGCGTCGCCTAATTATAAAATAAATAACACAAAACCAATGCGTCTACCAACTGAGCTACTGACATCGACGGAAATTTACTGACTGATTTAAGTTATGATAAATTGTACAACTCCTCCTTCATATATCGATATTCTAGTGATATTATGAGATTATACATGTTACTTTCTGTAGCTGCATACAATATCTGTTTGTTATGTATGTTTATTGGTGTAGATTATCTCCCGTGGGTTGCAATCAATATAATTATTTTGAAAACGAGCCGAAGCTCAGTGAAAGCCGAAACTTGGTCGACTTGTAGGCCCATTCGCATTCATTGTTTTGAATAAAATTGGATTCATGTGGAACCCCACATGAATCCAATTTTATTCAAAACAATGAATGAGAATGCGTAAGATAACTGCCTGTTCCTCTATGATAACTAGTGTTTGTATTACTTCGGAATATCACACAATAACTCATTCTGACACGCATTTCGACTCAAAAGCTATCCTTGTAAATATGCTCTAAATGCATGGAAAGGGTCGGCCTGATGCGAGTACCGGTATATATATGTCATATATGACATCACGATACCACGTGATGACCTAGCTCATTAAATTTTTATTTTCCGTGGGAATCGCTACAGAGATGGGTTTAAAATCGAATTTATGCTACAAGTGTGCCCTTGAAAATACCGTTTTGGTGTCATGTGTGAATTTTTTTCGAGCACTTTGACATGACACATGTTAGTCCAGTGAATACTGAATGTACTACTGCATTAGATCTTTCACGAGGTAGCAATAAATATATGCTCGCGTATTCGCACAGTGGCTATTTTGCAGCACGCACCGATATTTCAAAATCCGTCACCAGATTGGGGCGAAATTGAGGGGTGTCAGGTTTGGGTGGATTTTTCTGAAAAATGAGGTATAAGAATTCCACGAGTTTTCCACAGCACTTGTGTCAATGGAGGTTAAATATGCTATGAAATTTTCAAGAAAATCATAAGACAAATTTTGCAGGAAATGAAGGAAACGTTATAATGGCCGCCTATGTAAAATTTAAATGTGGTCTTAACCCAGCAGCCTGCCCAGGCCACCACTGCAGGACACTGATAAGTGGAATTTGTTTCTATTTCTGGATCTTTGTAGTTTCTGTAAGATAAGGTCATGACTTCATGCTAGACACCACCCACCACCAGAATGCCAGGGGGACTGCCTATTAACTGATCTCTATCTTTAGACCTGTCCTGTCCTTACTAGACCTGTCAGGAGGCAAGACTTCTACAGCTATGGCTGTCTCTGTCACACAATGCACCCCACTATGACAACACATCAATCTTGACCGGGTTGATTTCTGAATATCCAGCATGAATATCCAGTGAACAAAACCATTCCCACACAATATCAGTCAATCATCCAACTACAGCCACTTGCTTGTGTTGAAAATTCCTGGTTCATGCACCTGTATGCAATCGCCGGATATTGGTTTTGTTTCGCAGCAAACAAACTACGAGTTTGGAATTTTTCACGCTTGACTGAATGTCAGGTCACCACCTTGAGTGGCCACACAAACACTGACAGCTACGCAAACATAGTCCATGGTGCTGCTAGCTATAAAAGAACTAAAAACTGCCAAATTGCAACAAGTTTTAAAAAAGAACATATCACTAGTTAATGCACTGTACCTTCACAGAGCTGTATGTAAAATATGGGGGATCGTTGTGTCTTCAAAACGTCTCATGTAGTGTTCTACTTGAGAGAGTCGTCTTGTGCTGTTGTATAGGCTGATACCATGTTGCACATTGTCTATGGCATATTTCTGATAGCTGCATAATTATGTGCTCCAGTTGGAAACATTGCGATTTGCTGTATGCAATAGGGTTGTTGTATAATTTAGAAGTAGTTGTGATTGATTAATACCAATCAAATTGTGAAGTTGTTCGTTGGAGAAAGGGGACTGATGTCAACCATGACGACAGGTGTGAATTTGTCTCAAGCGACTGGCACTGTTCTGTATTGTTCCATGACACGTGACCCTGGTGGCGTCTATGATGTGGGTGTCGCTCTGTTTATCTGACCTTTTTGTGCAGAACAGGACAAATACCGCTGACTTCATTTCCACTGCCTAAAATAGATAATTCATATATGGAGTCCACGCACACCTGTGCAGTAATGCCCCACTCACCTGGGATAATGGACCTTTACTGCACAAGTCACAATTTGCTAAATATATTTTCTTATTACAGCTATGTTCTGACAATTGGCAGAACATTGTAAACAATTAAATTTACTAATCAAGGCCAAACTATGCCCTTTTTGTTAGTCCTTTGGGCCGTGCCCTGCCATATCTCAGAGATCGTTCAGCAACTTTTTCTCAAATTGTGCATAGTCAATATGCACAAGAAATCTGTATTTCAATTAATCATTCTAAGGCCCCCGTAGGCCAAGGGCCCCCAAAACTGGTAAATTTTCACATTTTGCCTATTTTTTCAAAAACTCTTCAGTAACTTTTTCTCTGATTTTGTATGTGGTAGTGCCACTATACACAAGAAATCTGTATTTGATTGAATCATTCTAAGGGCACCTCAGGGCCCCAAAAATGCAAAATTGTCCTACTATTTCCCTACTGCTGTAAGCCTCCTGCAGTATCTTGGGCCACTGAGCTCTATTTATAACTGGTTAGTGCCCTATCTCTGATCACGGGGGGGGGGGGGCTGGCTGAGCAGCCTGGCACTGAATTTAGGTCAGTGTGTGGACATTGAGCCACTGGGGCCACAGTTTATTGTTTTACTGTTGGTCTTGGTGGGTGTGGCCAGGGCTAGCCCGTTGTTTATTGTCCAATGTGGGAGAATGAGTGCTTAGTGGGATTCAGGCATTGTAAGCACTAGGTAAGACATTCTGATATAATACACCTTTTGTACCATTACAGTTATAATGATATAATTAGCTAAGCACCAAATGTCTAGTGTATCATGGCCATATACATTAACTTTGCATGCCATACACTCAATATTGTATCCATGTGCATATGCAAAACCTTCACAGTCATGTTGTGTTATTATTTTGTTTACACATAAAGACATAATCTGGCATAACTTGATCAGTTTTTGTAGCAGCACATTTGCACTTCCAGTGTATCATTGCAACATAACATACATACTGTGTGCCAACATTTGAATTTCATGCATGTAATATTTCCATGCAATCCATTTGCATATATAATGTAAAACTTCAACAGCCATTTTCTTCATTTTCACTTTTTGACCCCTACCATGTTCAATGCTCCATAACTTTTGCAATTTTTTTTAATTTTTGAAACTAAAGCACCCTACCCAACCTTTACAAGAATGTAAGAAAACAATGTTACAATTTGTCTAACTTATCACTCATTTGGTCAGCCGGGGTCACATATAGTCCAAAGGACTCCAGGGCCTCTTGGCCCATTAAAAAAGTTGTAATTAGTAAAACTGGTAAAACTAGGGTGCATTAAAGCTTATGGGTGCTAACATGCCCAACCTTCTCCTAAGTGTATTTATTATAAGTTTATTATAAGTGAAATTTGGATTGAACGATATACTATGGTCAAACAGAAAGGCAATCATTTCACAAGTTTGTTGGTCAACGAAGCAAAAGGTAGGCCCAGTTGCATGAAGAAAACTCGGGGTTGGGGTAAAATATATATACTACAATGAGAGGGGTATTAATTCAGATGTACAGTAATTCCATAGTGGAAAAACATATATTTTTTTAACCACAATGCACCGCTTGTTGAACTAAATTATAAACTAACAGACAATTTAAGTCATGAAGAGATGTATTAGTAAGCACTTGCCAAGCTTTGATTTGGGCATTGCACCATTAAAAAATTGAAATTGACCAATATATTAGATAACACTAGTCACACAACTCTGCAGCTGAAGGCAGAATGTGTTGTTTTGATTTATGGATCCAGTATGTAAGTTTGCCAACATCACATTCAAAATTATATGCATGACCTGCATCACACATTGCATTGCCAACACTGTTGATGTATATGTGCTTTAGTAATACATTACTAGGGTGGTGTGACAGATCAAACATTCCCACATACAGTTGTTGCTGTAAAAAAACTGCCCTCTATTTTTGTCATTTAAACGTTTCGGACCAGAATTTCAACATAATATATGACGGAATATCCGTCTTCAGAACCATGTGTTCAGCATCCATTTTTGATGGCTTGATGGACTGCCTTACCTTGCCTTTAGTAAGTCTGAAATATTGTGAACTCGACTTGAAGTTCCACTCATGATAAAACATTCACTTAATAAACATCCACTATTGATGCTTGTTGCAAATGCATCATTTATCAACAAGTACCTGTGAAGTTGGCTGGTTCCCACACACCAGACCCTAAGTGGGATGAAGTATGGCTGACACAGCAGACATGTTCGTTCTGTTACCACTGCTGGCTTAAAACTAAGGGGGTGATTCTGGGTAATGCAACAGACAAGGTCACTTCAAAGTTGAGCTAATCACTCACGATTCTGTGTATTCCTTCCTAGGATTTCTTAAGTTATTGTTGATATCTTACACCTGACAACCGTAGCCATTTCTGTTTGCAGTTTGGAGTGTCCTCAAGCGAAGTCAACGACTCTTGGCAACAGATGGCACCACTGCACGGATCACAACCCACTACACTGTGGTACCACGTGAGAATGACCCCAGATGGAAAGGTGAACATTAACATCTCTTACATATCTCTCACCAAGTCCAGTTGTTCTCTTTGTCTCATTTTGGAGTCATTTAGCTACAACTTCATAAAAATTTGGTAACAAATTGTTAGGTCAAGAGATCTGGCTCTATGTTGTATGCTTCCCATAGGAGTCGAGATGATGTTCGATTCGATGCCAGGGAATAAAATGTAAAGCGCTTACAGGGATCGATCTGGAAAAAGACATGTATGTGCCCTTCGCGTACATCAGAGTAGAACTATGTGCCTTTTCGAAATTTGATGTGCCCCAAATCAGTTTATTAAAATTTAATTAATTAATTTGCATGATAGTATGATCGCTAACCTGGTAAATGTGAACGTTACATATCTTTAATATTAGGCATGTAATCATGTTATTATTTAACTTGTTTTGAATTCTATTCAGGATTGCCTACGCAACATATTTTTGGATACAAAATATATAACGATCAATATCAAAGTGTTCAGAAATGTACAGGTTTTTTTTCAAAATCTGTAACGTTACTAAACTAGATACATTCTGGGCAGGTGTGCCCCAGTACAACTGTTACATGTAAGACTAGAACATAGGATTGTCTTTTTCCAAAGTTTATGACCCAAAGTGACGGGGGCATTTGTAATGAATGTACTATTTGTGAGCCTTTGTGACGGAGGTATGATTAATAAACATCCTTTTAAAACTGTTTATTTTTCGTTTATAATGTACTCCAGTTGTAATATTTAGCAAACATACATGCATTAAAAAACGTGCATATATTGTATATATATGGATGGATATTATTTTGTATGGATATGAACGAATTGCACTTTGTTCGGCAAGATTTGAAAGTTGACGATGAGCGATAATATGGTGTTGGCGACAACAAACGCTATTCATGGTGCTCGACTAAAGCTTATAAACAATCAACAACAGGCAAGTGGTAGGCAAGGCACAAGGGTATTGATTTGACTATTCTCAGTGTCCAGTCATCAATGTAAGATGTGATTTAAATAACTCCATTCAGGCCATTGTTCTGTTTGTTGTCCGCCATTGTCTGACAGACTCACTGAAGCAAACCGGAGCGCTATTTAACAAAATGCGCTAAAGCCTAAGACACAATATTTTTATAGCGTAAACATGCCTGGGATGATGTGGAATGATTTAATTATCAGATCGACGTGTCAAATTTAGGCAAAACTATAGTTAATAACGGCAAAATCGAAGTGGGCCTGGATTCTACACAAGTGCCCCTCAATTTTCTCAGATTTCTCAGACATGTTTTTGTATGCGTCTTTTGGGCATGTGCCAAAAAATATGCAGCATTCCAGCATACAACATGTCATTGACGCGTTTTTGCGCTCCAATGGAATATCTGCGCTTACATAATATATGTTTATATAGAATGTATGCATATATGTGAGGTAGAGGAATAAATGGTTATAACATTAATTAGAAACATGACATCATGACATAATATGTACAAAATAAGTTAATTAGCTAGTAAAATGATACGTTGTTTAAAAACATTGCATGGTGTTCGCTTGGCTGTATGTTGAATGCCACATGGAAGAGAATGTTTTTAAAAACTGCTTAAGGCCAAACACCCCAGGTGAAATGGCGTTTTTTTGTCAACAAATACCCAAAATGGTTTTCTGCCAGATTATGATATGTTTGTATGCATAGTATCAATAAAGTTAACTTCTATGACAATTACGTACCTCTAAGTAAGTTTTAGTCATGGATCAAGCATGTCGATATCAAATAATCAAATTCATTAAATGTAATATTTGACTGCCATTTTCTCCAAAACATTTTTTTTCAAATTTCTGCATTTGGAAATGTGATATCTCTGGGAGTAATTATGCTATACAATAAAGGTTTTCAATATAAAATGATCAGAGACTTTTTTAACCCTAGAAGTGACCACTGGAAATCCTGTGTTCCTATAGAAATCATAACTTTGCTAATATTTGTTATAAAAATATGAATGAGGTATCATTTTATTGCAAAAGGAATGCTTTAGTATAATAAAATTATAATAGCTATATCACATACTAAAATCATGGGGATATTACTATCTGAACTTCATCCAAAAAATATTTAAAAAACAAACATTTCATTGAGCTGCCAGATAATTACTGAGTGGCTATATACCCTACTTCCAGTGACACAGCTGTAGCCATATATGTTAGCTGCCAAACAACACAAAAAATAAACAAATCTGTTGAGAACTTATTTTTATGATTTTTTCCGACATAAAAATAGGTCGATTCAAGCAGGCCAATCACTACCGTGCCCATTACCGTTGCAACCCACGCGCTCACCCAGAGAAACATCGCATTGTTAATTTGTTGAATTTTCACATCAAAAAACACCCCAAAGTTGTTCTAACTATCTGAATTTATGAATACTGTCAGGCATTTTGTGAAAATATTGACGCAGAAACTGAAGATAACCCTAAATAAACTTTCGAAGTGGATAAGTTGCCGAACACTGCTCCGCCATTTTGTTTTTGACTTTCGCTTTGGAGGGCTGATGACACTACATTCGAAACCATGGTTCTGATACGCTGAATTAAGTCAGCCCACTGATGTCATACCATGTGTGCAGGGGTCTAGATTAGACTTGAATGGACGCATAAATTCAGTACGCAGGACATAGTAAAATCACCAAAATGTGGGCGTCAACTGCATCACGTGTTTTGTAAGCTAGATTGTAAGTTGCTGTTATTGAATCTGCTCATGAATAAATATACATGATCTCGAAAAATCTGTCAGCTATCCATAAATACAAAATGTTCGCGTGTCAGTTGCACGTGAAGGAAATTAAAATTGTTACAACAAAGGCAGGTATGGTTGAGCTGAATTTCGGCCCAAGACACTCCGAGGGTTAAAAGCATCTATACTTTGAAAGATATTTATAAGCAAATTTGTTGCCAAAAAACAAGTATTTTTTGCACTTTACCAAAAAATTCTTTAAAAAATTTAAACAAAACATATTAAAAAATATTCTGATCATTTCATAATAGAATGTTTCCAGAACATGGATCTGCAAGAATTATAATTTTATATATGCTCAAAAAAGAATGGCAATGTTTACAAATCTGTCAATATTTGCTTAAAATGGTGGCCATTTTGTTTATTATTATTGAAACGGGGGGTCTAGTCAAACTAGTTCAATACATCTTTACTCAGTATGATGCATTCCATACTTTGTGCAAAAAAGTGCTCAGTTTGCACAGATTAAAAAAATAATGCTATCTACCTGCCGTGTCTGGACTTAATGTGGCTGGCAGTGTGACTGTCTTTATTGGTGATGGAAGACTGGAGCCAAAACAATGTTCGATTACAATTTATAGTAAGTTGTCGCTGTTGGTGGAACATGACACTCTGTGTTATAGATTTATATATTCTTGAATCAAGTAAGGATATACAAAATTGGAATATATTAACTTGTGGGTAAGAAGACCAGTGGAATTTAGAGGAGGCTAGCTGGCCACTAGATTAACTAATAGTTCCAAGTCTAGGGTCCCACATTAATGACTACCATTGGCACAGCTGGTAGTGAAACAAATCAGACGGATCAGTATAAATAAAATAAATGGGGCCTGCATTAAAATAAAGTGAGCTAATTTCCTCCTGAGTTTAATTAACCAGCACCCCTTAATTGTGTCGCATTGTAGATGTGAACATGGAGCGGTTTGAGGACGAGGCAGATGTGGTGATTGTGGGGGGAGGTCCCGCCGGACTGTCTGCCGCCATCAGACTCAAGCAGATGGCCACTGACCAGGCAAAGGACCTACGAGTGTGCGTCGTGGACAAGGCATCAGAACTAGGTGTGTAGAGGACTTATTTCATCTAAGAACATTTCTATTACTTGGGAGTTTTATGCTTTGGATGACAATCTACTTCACTCTTATTTGTTATTTGTGTACAAGTTTTCTTTACACAGTAATTGCAGCATGGCTGAATGCTTCCCAGAGAAATTGTTATTGTGTTTGGCTGAACTGGTCTGTCAGGGAGTGAAGTGTATTTTAAAGTGCATTGAACAGTCATAGGGAGTAGATACCGTGCTATTTAGAATGTTTTTTTTGTTCTGACCACATGACTATGTGTGATGTATTTTGATAGTGACACATTGCTGTATATAATAATTTGCAGATTTACATTTGTATTTTGCATGCACAATTGACATATTATTACATATAAATTAAATCAGGACTAATATACAGACCAAAGCACTAACATTATTGATGTCAGAGTTGACCATGAGATGATATGTTGCTCAGTAATGCAAAAACAGCCTTTCAAACTACAAAGCAGCTATGTAAACAATTAAATTTACTGTTTGTGCATGCATGTGAATATAGTGAATGTGAGAAAAAAAGCCACTAAGTGGGTGTGTGCATCCATGCGTGCATGCACGTGTATTTAGTAAAACAAATTGCCTGTACTTGCTATACATATATATATGTGTGTATATTTACATTTTACTTGTCATTGTTTATTATTAATATAATTATAGACAAGAAAAACACATTAGTTAAGTTCTTTTTTTTACTTGTCACTTATTAATAATATAATTTGTCCTTTCTATGTATGCCCTGTACAGAATGATATATTTTTACTACTTTTAAATCATTGTATGTGTATATTTATATATTTTATTTACTTGTACTTTTAACCCATGATGTGTGCATTCATATACCTAGATTATTTTATATATAATTTGTGTATGCACATGGACTCTCTTGGTGTGAAATAAACAAGAATTGTTATTACTGTTTTCTTGTCTTTAGGTCGCCACACTCTGTCTGGAGCATGTATAGAACCCATTGCTCTCAACGAACTGCTGCCAGGCTGGAAGGACATGGGGGTTAGTTGTCATCTCTTCACTCACACATGCTGGTTTCATTGTAGAAGATTCTCTTAAAGGTGACATGAACAGGTTGAAATAAATGCTATCGTAAATAGAATATATATAAAATAAGATAATCATGTAGTCCCAAAAAATAATGAAGTTTTCATAAAAAAGTTTTTCACAAATAAGAATGCTTCCTTACACACCGCCTCTAAAATTTTGCCTTCGGCAGTTTCCGTGAGTGTGACGTCATATGTGTCATAGAAGCTGACGGCTGATCGAAGTTGGCCATGTTATTCAGCGGTTGTTGCACTGTTGCCTTCGATTAATGACAACCAGTCATTGTATATTGGATGATAGCTATGGAAATGTTTCGGCGAAGAGTTGTTTGTTTTCGATCGAATGTCAAAGACAAGAAATGAGTGGATTATAAACAGATAACTTGACTGAATTTGATGACCATCTCATCGCCATCGATATCGCAACTTGGAAGTTGGACTCGCATCTGCTACACCTTTGTCAGTGTGATCATGTTGACAGTAGTTGTTTCGTAAAGGTTACAGCGGTTTGTGAATTCGAATAATACAAGTACCAGTGACATTACCCATCATCCTGACTATTTTCAAGAGAACCACCAAAAAGAGATGAAGTTTGATGTCCCCAAAACAACAAAGCGGGCTGCGAAGGTGAAGCAACTTGGTTTTGAATCGAGGTAAGCCAAATCCAAGAAGTGTGACAAAACGTAGGCGTAGCTGCGATTTATTTGTATTTATCAGTTGTACTTGATAGATGTCTTATACGTTGTTAACCATATATAAAATTACTCAGAATATTTCAATACCAGCAATGAACTCTCAGTTTTTGGAGTGCACATCTGCGAATGGAAAGGGACCATTCGTTAACTGAAGCTGAGCACTTCACCTTCGCTTCAAAGAATGTCGTTCAACTCCTCGGCTCGACTGTTGTTAATTACTGGTTTGGCGGTTCGCAAACATGTCTTTCTAGCGTGTATACAATATAACATTTGGCCATGTTGTTGGATATTTATATTTTCTATAACCTGGACTGTTACTTCTTGTTTTGTTTGATATTTGGAGTGTGGGTATATTATAAATGTGTAGAACTTTGCGTGTCATAACATCGCGTCCAATGGCAATGCTTAATTCCGTGACACTTTTGTACTGTGTCGTTTTTTTTCCGTCTGACTTCTTCCTATTGCTCCCTTGTGGGTGGGGTCCACGTCACTTGGTAGCTTCTTCTACTTTTCTTGTCAGTTCTTTCCACCTCTCTCTTTCGTTCGCAATGGCTGTCCATTCATGGCTGTTCACGTCTCTTTCGGTAAATGTCTAAGTTGAACTGGCAGCTACCATTCTTAATAAACCTGGTTGGCATGTCATCATGCAGTGTAAAAGTGTTATGGGAATATATTTTTTGACTGTATTCACTACATCATCGTAATTACATAAATAACAAGGTGCAACTCAACTGTACACTGAATAGTTACTTTCTGAACTGCAATTAAACTATCAAATAATATTAACATAGATTTATCTTAATTATGTACTTCTTGACTGCTTCATAGTACTGTAAGGGATACTTATTTCAATCTAACAACAATGATTATGTAGTATACCTCTGTGTGCTCAGATTTGAGTAATACCAACAAATAGATAAGGTTATTTGTTTTTATTATACTGATGTATAGTTGGTTTGTATTTCAGTATTGCTACTGCCGACAAATCAAGGGATGAGGAAACACTATCGTCTTCAACTCTTACGTGTGAACTCTTTCACTTTTTTTATTGTGCATAGAACACTGTGCACCAGATAGTGCTGAATAGGAATTAGGAGACTTGCTGTGAGAGAGCAGTCAAGCATACATGATTATGTATCAAAAAGAAAATGAAATGGAAAATGACAACATGCCTAATAATATTGCATGCGTCATTGGACTGCAATAATAAAAAATTAAGTTTTGTTTCTCAATACTGTAGCTTAAGCTCATTCGTTAGAAACATATCACAATTTACTAAATATTATACAATACTACAGACAATCATGAATATATATACTATAACTATTCTCCTGTGATTATATATACCCTACATCTAATTTTGAAAGAAACACATTTACAATAAAAATCAACTGTCAAATAAAAGTAGCAAGTAATGTTAGTATTTTTATAATTAGCTTGTGTTGTGGGTCGTTTGAGAAATGTTCTTGAATAATTGTAACAGCACTGACATCATGTATATTTTGGATTTTTTTACATAAATCATCACATTAAAATGTGACATGTAAACAACCTAGCACATTTACGAACCTATTTTGATAGATATAGCCATTCATGAGCAAATTGGTGTGACTAATTACACAGAGATTGGATATTTCCCAAGTCTACTACGGATTATGAACATACACAAATAACAGTCGGACAAAAGCAATGCCTGCTCCCAAAGCTGTCAGCAGTGAAATGTTGACTCGAGCGTGTCGGTCCCGCTTGTCAGTACATGTTGCATTGCGGCTATTGTGATGAATATAGGTTCCTGTTACCGAACATGGGGTCGCCTTATCATCTCTGGATGACATCATCGCAGCAGCCCAACCAAATTGTTTAGTGTTTTCAAAAATCGAGCCGCCTTGTTGTCGGAAGTAACTGAAATCTCTGAATCACTCAATGACATTGACAGTGACAGTGTCGGTGAAATCACTGAATCAGTGAATGGCTGGCTTGCACAATTCTGTTAGTTGCGCGCATCATATTAATACTATTACAATATGATACATTTATACGTACAGATGCTGTTGTTGACGTTGAAAATAATCTGTGTGATTCTGTATAATGTCCTGAATGTATTGTCCATTTCCAATAAAGCTCAATGTTCGGTCCGTGAATCTAAAAGTGTCGTTTGTCACCGGCAACAACGACAGTCAAAATGTTCCTTTTTACATCGTTGTCATCATCGTACATGTCATAAACTTTCCTGAGTGATGTCTATTGCCAATGGTTCATCGCTGTATACTGCAACAGTCCTACAAGTCCTCACATTTGCGACACAACTCTCCAAATCCGAATCCCAAGAATCTTATGCCGTGTCTTCCATGTTTCCAGTGGTGAGACAGATTTGGGCTATGGCACATATTACGTCACAGCACTTTACCAAGCGGTAATCAGGCACACTATTTCATTCGGAAATCGGTCAGATAGGCTGATTTTTACACATTAAACTGCATGTATATATTAACTAAGAAACCTGTCAGGTATTACACCTGTCTAAATAGCATCATGTTAGTATGTTATTTACATGGTTAAAATAGAAAATTTATGTTCATGTCACCTTTAACATTTCCCACCTAAGCAAAACATTCCGTTAATAATCGTAGTAATTTTCATTGTTGCAAGTAGACAAGGTTTGTAATGTGTTTAATAGCATGTGATACAGTGGAAACAGAATGAACTGTTTACTAATGTAGATGATAATGTCACAATTCAAGTTACCTGGTTGACATAGGTCACATAAATGCACGCATGATCATGCACTCACACGCAAACACACACATGCATGATGTCAGCATTTTAACATTGTAGGCTTATTAGGCTAAACAAAATGACTTAATATTTGTTATACACATTCAGAAAAGAAGTTGGTGTTATTAAGCTTGGGCAAACCCAGTATGTTGTCTGCCTTTGATTGTATTTGTGAGTCATGATGAACGTCCTAATTCTGGCAATGTCACACAGTGTCATTCTACCTTCCTTTGGTTTCATCAGTATCTCATCCATGAAGCTGGTTTACAAACTAACTATGTCTGTATCCTCCCCTGCAGGCGCCACTCACGCCAGTCACTGATGACAAGTTCGCATTCCTCACAGAGAAATCACGCTTTCCAGTTCCTCTACTCCCAGGTAGGGCAGGGCACTACTATCGGGTAAGGCAGGACACTCTGCACCCAGGTAAGGCAGAACATTCTACTCCCAGTTAAGGCAGGACATTCTACACCCAGGTAAGGCAGGACATTCTACTCCCAGTTAAGACAGGAAGGACACTCTAATACCAGGTACGGCAGGACACTCTACTCCAAGGTAAGACAGCACACTACTCCCAGGTAAGGAAGGACACTCTACTCCCAGGTAAGGAAGGACACTCTACTCCCAGGTAAGGTAGAACATTCTACTCCCAGTTAAGGCAAGACATTCTACTCCCAGGTAAGGAAGGACACTCTACTCCCAGGTAAGGCACGGCACTATTCCCAGGTAAAGCAAGACACTCTACTTCCGGATAAGGCAGGAGACTCTACTCCTGGGTAAGGCAAGACACTCTACTCCCGGGTAAGGCAGAACACTCTTAGGGACACTGATTTTGAAAACGAGCTAAAGCACCGCCTCTTTCTTTGATAATGCCTTAACTGGAGATATTTTGAAACAAACTGTTTAATATGCAACAATGTTACAGGTGGTGGGTGTAATTTATTTTGGTGAATTTAAGATGTAGGATTTATAAAACGCGCAATGCTAATCATTGCGAAGTGTCATGGCACATGTGCCTCCTCTTGTCAGCTGTATACAGGGACACTCGCAGAAGGCGCTAACATAAACCGTTTTGCGATCGTTGTCTGGCTGTCCGCTAAGTGCATGGAAGACAAGTTGCTAATTAAATGGAGTTCCAGTTTCGAACACAAAACATGGAGTAACAACAGCCTAGATTACATTGGCTCAAAGTGATATAGTCCGCATTTCGTAGTTCTAACAAATTCTGTTGGATTGATTCATATATAGTACTACAGGGGTAGAACTTCAGCATTTATTTTACTAGACAGCAGGACTAGTAAAGACAACAGTTTACTAGTCCGCCAAAAGGTTTACTAGTCCTGCAAATAAAAAACATAGCACAAATTTAGGTCACAACAATTTTATTTAAAACACAAAAAACCAGTGTCATCCAGAAAGTTGTCCGTGCCAGTCAAGAACGCATTCTTGCCACGGACACCAGTTACGTTGTGTGTCCTGCACACTTTGCAAAACATCAAATCGTTGTCGTCATCGTAGGATGTGGTTAAACCTTCAAATTGCTAATATGATTGCTTGTATAATTTACATTTATGCAAGCAACAACACGGAGACAAATATAGATATGAAAAAGGCCAAATGGATGACGTTTGTTTATTATGGGTAACCAGTGTATAAGCCTTTTTGGCACACTGTAATATTTAAATAAAAGAAATGTGGACTCCACAACCCAATGCCAGGCCTGTGACTGAGCCCATACTAGTCTCCTGAACATCAGACTGTTAGAGCCCACATTTCAACATATAAAGCAGCAGCGGTATTCCTAGAACAATTGAAAGGAATGACATGTAATCAAAGCAGAGCTTGTTATGTGTAGAGTTAATTTTAAAGCCAACATGATTAACTAAGTGAACATGATTAACTAAAAAGTGCCTTTCTGAATACCACGCTATCTGCTGCCAAAAACACTAAATCTAAAATTATACTAATACCAAATGTGGGGGTATTTCGCCACAGGTCACCGAACATGTGACCCCCCGACATAAACAAAAACAGTGATTTGAACATTCATAATTGTTAATAATATGATTGCTTGTATAATTTACATTTGCTAACTTATATGTTAAGCACTGCTGCATTAGAAACAACCAGTCATTTATATGTAATTGTGTGACAGGAATTAATTTATTATCTAAATTGAATTGATATGTACGGTTGTTACTGTGTTGCAAATATTGTACAAATTGATGTTGTTAGAAAAGTTAACCACACCGTAAAACAGTACTATTTTGATGCAGAGATCATAACATTGTGATAATTTAGATATTTCACAGAATGTATTATTTTTCAAAGTTAACTTTCAAATAAAATATTTCTTTTCTGTACAGAAATGGGCTTCTTTAGCCAGTGTGCCATTTTAAAACAGAAAATGCATAATTTGAAATAATAATAATAATAATAATAAGATAACTTCTATTGCGCCTAAATCCTTGGAAACCAAGCTCAGAGGCACATCAAAACAAAAGGGTTGGTCAATCTCAAAGTCCATAAGTAGTTTTCCAGTTGTCAACAGATGGGTCAAGGCGCTAGGGAGCTACGGTGGATAAGCAAGGTTGTAAAGATACGTTTTTAAATGACAACGGAATTTTGTAATATTTTCAACTGATCTAACACTAAGAGGAAGCATATTCCAAAGAGTTGGTGCAGCAACAGAAAAAGCCCTAGTTCCAATGTTAGTGTTGACTCTAGGAACAAAAAGTAGGTCAGAACTAGATGATTGAAGCTGGATAGATTTTCTTACAGGAGTAAGCAATAAATGCAAATAAGATGGTTGCTTACTGGACAGTGCCTGGTATGTAATGGTACAGATCTTAAATATTATACGATGTCGTACAGGAAGCCAATGCAAAGACTTCAAAAGTGGTACAGAGCGAGAAAAACGAGGATATCTTGTAACTACTCTTGCTAGACAATTTTGGACACGCTGAAGTTTTGTGATATCCTTGCTGCAGATATTATAAAGGAGGGAATTGCAATAGTCAAGTCTGCTGCTAACAAGCGCTGTTGCAATAGTCTTAGCAACAGAAAATGACATATACCGGCGAATACGGCGAAGATCACGAATATGATAAAAACAGCAGCGACATGTTTGAGATATATGTTGTCGGAAATTGAAGTTACTGTCAAAGATTACTCCTAGATTCCGCACCGAGGTTGCTGGCGTGATGTACTGATTCAAAATACGCGTAGGGAAAAAACCATCCAGTTTACAATGCTGCATTGGAGTACCAATAATGATCAATTCAGTTTTATTTGCATTTAATTTCAACTTGCTGTCAGTCATCCAATGGAAGATATCTTGAAGGCAATCATTAAGTTGGTTAAGGGAGCGATTTGTATCCGGGGTAGCCAACGAAATGTAGATCTGAGTATCATCAGCATAAAGATGATGATCTAAGTTATGTCTTTGTATAAGAGAGCTTAGTGGCGTGGTGTAAAGAGTAAAAAGCAAAGGCCCAAGAACAGAACCCTGGGGAACACCAAATAAAGCCGGCAGTGCAGCTGAAAAGCAGTTCCCAATCTTTACAGTTTGGTATCTATCAGTTAGATACGAAGAAAACCAGCTTAGAGCTGTGCCAGATATGCCGTACCTCTTTAATAGGCGTTCAATGAGAATGCTGTGATCAATCGTGTCAAACGCGGCAGAGAGATCTAGTAAGGTAAGTGCAGTCACTTTACCATTATTAATGTTCAAGTTAATGTTATTATGAACCTTTAAAAGGGCAGTCTCTGATGAATGAAACTGCTTATATGCTGATTGTGACACATTAGTTAAGACATTTGTGCTAATGTGAGACCTTAGACGACTTGCTACAACCTTTTCTAGTATTTTGGAAATGAAGCTGAGATTAGAAATAGGTCTATAACTGTTTAGGTCTTGCTTAGAATTTGTTTTTCTGAAATGGAAAATACATCGTTTGAAATGGAATTTGTCTTTTTCTGAAATGGAAAATACATCGTTTGAAATGGAATTTGCATTTTTCTGAAATGGAAAATACATCGTTTGAAACAGAATTTGCCTTTTTGTGAAACGGAATTTGCCTTTTTTTGAAACGGAAAATCAGTGTCCCTACACTATACTCCCAGGTAAGGCAGGACACTTCACTCCCGGGTATGGCAGGACACTATACTCCCAGGTAAGGTAGGATGCATCATTGCTTTAAGCATACCACAGCTGTCCTGCTTAAAGTTTTAGCATATGTAGTATTACAATAGATACAATAATATGTATAATAATGTGTTACAAACAAATTAAAATGTATTACAAGTATTTTATGTAGAGCACATCAAAGTATTTAGGAAACTGCACTACATAAGGTTTAATTTATTATGATGAATATTTGTGTTTGCAGGAATGCCTGTGAACAACCACGGGAACTACGTGTGTCGCCTGGGGCACTTGGTGGGGTGGCTGGGGGAGCAGGCAGATGCCCTCGGGGTGGAAGTCTACCCTGGCACAGCTGCCAGTGAGGTACTCACTTTTAGCATCTCCCTAGGTTGTGTTCCAGTGAGTGTGTGGGGAATACCCAGTGGTGAATTCTAATGTTGAAAAGCATTCCCACTTCACCACTGGTAAATTGGATCACGTAAGGGTCACAAAGTCGTATATATGCTAAACACAAGTCCATTGGAAAGTAACACTACCATATACGTATGTACGTTTGTATGTGTATATGTACATATCATAATATATGTATACATGTATTTAAATTTACGTATTTGTATGTATGTATGTGTGTATGTCTGTATGCATATGGGCTAAAAAGGTGAGGTTGGGTGAGAAAACAACTGTGTTAAAATTTCAGAGAAAACCATTGAGAGGAAAAGACCTCTCAAAGCACCCAAAGTTTTTGTAAAAAATCACAATATATGGATAAATTTAAGAACACAATATCTCAAAATCTACTAAACCTATTTTACTAAAATTATCACTGTGACCTACGGATCATACAAGTATCACCCCTAATAAAAATTAGCTCAATACATACCTTTTTAGTGGAACAGATTTATTGCACTCCAGGATGAACATTTGAAATTTCCGGGCAGAGCATTTGTAATAAGGTAAACATACACACAATCCCACATATGAAAAGAGCATAGCAGAACAGCTGTTTTGCCTTATTAAAGATCTATCATCCTCCTCGTCTTTGTAGCCTGTGGCATTAGCCCACGATGCGACTCTACGCCTTGAAAGATGAGTTGGTGCTGAACTTCGTCGTCTGTGAGAGCCAGGTTGAAATCTGTCACCAGTTTGACAGCTCTCTCTGCACAGTCATTTACAACATGCAAAGCAGAGACAGTCTTCACTGCGTTAAGATAGTCTTGGGGGCTGGGCCATGTGTCAGGCATGCTGTTGAGAAAGCTGCGTTCAATGTTGAGAGCAGTGAAGAAGTTGAGTGAACGTTCCGTTGCAAAAATGGCGAGGTGCACTTCATTGAAGGAGACTATCTTCTTCGCTTCCACCTGCCGCAGGTCATTCTTTGCAGGTCTCCCAAATGAGGCTACAATTGCCATCTTCTCGTCTGCAGAGACACAGTCAGAAAAGAGTGCCAGAGAGATTAGGTCTTCACTGAGATACCAAAGATGGCCCCTCATCTTCATTGCTGCTGTCTGTGCAATCACACCATCCACTTCATCGAAGTTCTCCATGTCACGAAGGAGGCAGAGGTTGTTGATAGGCGCACGTCTGCTGCTGGCTCCATCTACCCATGCTCTGATGTAGATGGTGATCGTGAACAGGCAGATGTGCTCTAGAGCCTGTAGTTTGTGGCTAGTAAGCTCGAACTGCTCACGGAAGGCGAATATTTAAGCAGTAGATCCCTTTTGCCATCCAGCGACCACGGTGGTATGAGCCTGGTGGGCTGAACTGGTGTCTCGAGTCACGTGCACCACCCCACAAGATGATGGCCAGCTGGATGAACTCGAGGTAGTCCTGTCGTGGGTGCTTATTGCGAAGTTGTTCTGTTAGAAACTCGCTTGCTGTAACTTTATGCCTCTCCAGCCATTGCTTCTCGTCTGTACTTAAGGCACACCCAGATGACCTAGTTGTCTCACTCTCCAGAGAGTTGTACTTTCTTTGATCAATGAATGGCCAGTTCTCCTTAAATTGACTGAAGAGCGGGGTAGTTGGACCCTTCGATACAAAGAATAGATCAAAAACTGCAGCGGCAATGATCTCCAGTATATGGTGTCGGCATGCGAGAAAAAGGATATGTTTTTGAAATGCCTCTTGAATTACTGTGATGTCACCTGTGTGGGTACCAGTGTTGCTTGATGTTGTGTCAAAGTATAGTCCTGCCATGTGCTCGCCAAAGCCCTCCCAATCCCGCGGCAACTGGACGACAGCGTTGCCCATCTTCGCTCCGGTGCCTGATGAAATTCGTGGACTGCCGAGCAACTTTTCGAACCCTTTCCCTGACACTACGATGGGCATGCGATCTGATTTTTCACCTTGCCTGTTAGGTAATAGTTTTCCATCGAAATGTGCGACAAGAGGTACATCTGGATAGAAGTTCTCTCTAATGGCCTGTGCGATGGCGACGCGGCCATCTCTATGTGCTGTGTCGAGTGATGTTCTACACAGAGTAAGTTTTGACACATCAACGCCAGCAGCCATCAATGCAGGTGTCACAATATGCATTGCTTGACGTGATGTTGTTTGTGTTCTGTCCAAGCTAGCGACAAACAACGGGTTATCAACAAGACAGTGCCGTGATACCTTCTTGGTTTTGGGAACTGGTTCGGCCCTCTAAGAAGACTGCAATGATCAAGATACATCTAGATGTTTGTGGTGATATTTGCTGATAGAGGTAGCCACATCAGTGTTCAGTGTGCCATCAGAATCCGACTGTTCATCCTGTGATAACTCTGTGAGTGGCTCGGTTGTCAGCTCAGTCTCATCAGTTTCCTTGGAGGCAGACTCTCGTCGCTGCATCTCGTCGTATTTTTGTTGTTTCTGCTCTTTTTCTTTGAAAGGCTTGTCCTCCCCAGCCATCACCATCTTCCTCTCACTTCGTTGATCTTGCAGAAACTCCACATCACGAGCAATGCGGATCAGCTGATCACATTCTGCATGTGCCACATCAAACAGTTCCAGCAATCCACTGCCAAGCTTAGCATCCAGCTCAGCTTGCCTCTTACTGCGCCTGTCTTTTTTTCTTGCGTGTGTTTACATGCTGTTGTTAGAGTTTCTTCAGCTTCTCGACAGCATTCGGCTTCTGCGTCGTCGGAATGTTAGCCAGATGCCAAACCCGCAGCACTTCACCGCATTGTTGCAGCCTGCAGGCAGCATCAGCTTCTTCACTTTCAAGTCGTAGAAAACTCGCCGCAGAACTTCACCAATTGTTGGCAGTTGGTTCAGGTTCTCGATACATGAAAGCGGTTGCCCAACTAACCACACATTTATTGCAGATCTAGTACGAAGCGGCGCATCCAACTTGGCTACAGCAGCACCAGTGCAGTGAACGACAACAGTTACTGCTGACGCGACGTTAAAGAGAGCTTATTTACAAAAAATCTGCCTGCTTAAATTGTGATGTGTAACATAATACCAAATGGCCTAAGTGCAATATAACAAAATATTCCGTTATTTACAATTAATATAAATTATCTATATAATGTAGTCAGTCATAATGTAGTCAATTATGATGGATTACTGTGTTTTCTAAAATGAACAAAATCTTACATTTTAAAAATTTTCACAATTGTAGGTGATTTATACTTATAACCTGATTGATTGTTCTATTGTCTTGACATAATTATTATGAATAGAAATTAGAACACAGTAAAAAAATTATTAAAATAGATTAAGTAGATATTTATATATCGTGTTTTTAAATTTATCCCTATATCGTGCTTTTACAAAAACTTCGGGTGCTTTGAGAGGTCTCTTCCTCGAAATGGATTTTTCTGAAATTTTACCACAGTTGTTTTCTCAGCCAACCTCACCTTTTTATCCCATATGCATGGTTTAAAATTTTTTTTTATTTCTCACCATGTAAAATTTGGCCACTCTAGTATGTATGTATGTGTGTTTGTGTATACATGTATGTATGTATGTTATGCTACTCCTAGATATTTTGCATCTCAAGAGCCAAACCTTTAGGGGTTCGTCTATAACCATAGGAAGCAACTGTAGCACTTTTAATTTTTTGAAATTTCCAAATAGTTTTTTAAGTTGAGTGATGACTATCTTCATTGAACCTTGCAACACTGATATTTATTAGTATTTTTATGATATTTCAAGAATATTGATACAAAATGTGTTATTTCTATAAACTTTCATCTCATAGACTGTGTACTCGAAAATACAAATAACATAAAAGTTAAATTAAAACAACCGGGTTTTTCAAAATAGCCAAGTTTTTTTCAAAATAGAAAGACCACTTTTGACATGCCAGTAAAAAACGGCATACGTCCTCTTTAATCAAGTTGTCCTTTGCAGCTTTTGTTTCACAAAGATGGGAGCCTGAGGGGTGTAGCCACAAATGATGTTGGAATACACAAAGACGGTTCACCGAAGGTAAGGCAACTCAGGATTAGGATAGATACAAAGAAACCAAATATTTAAATTTCACTAGCCTCGGTTATCCCGGCTCTGTGATGTGGCACCTCCGTTTGTCCTACACAAGAGAGCCTTGATCCAGATACATCTTCGCACTGTGATGAAGATGGTTGGTTACCCTGAATCAGGGTAATATAAAACTTACTCTCAAGCTATTTTGTCAAGAAAGAGAATGTTTTTTCAGTTTATCCGAAGTTTCTTTTGAACCAACTTTAAACTTGATTACACCCCCACTAGTTACACAGTAAAATAAAACATAATAGCAAACAGTGACGTGTAAATCACCGGTTCAAATCCCGTAATAGCAAACGTTTTCATAAACTTATTTTAAGGTCCCTTTTTCTATAAGCTATTACTATTAGAAACTTATTTGCACTATCCAAAACATTTATCATGTAGTGTTAATTGTCCACACATATATAGGCTGTGTTGCTGGTATGAATATGTGACATGTGATGTATTCAGGAGACATTTGAGCGGGGGATGGAGCTGAATGCCAAGGTGACCATCTTTGCAGAAGGCTGTCATGGCCACCTGGCCAAGCAACTGTACAATAAGTTCAACCTGCGAGAGCAGTGTATGCCCCAGACATATGGCATCGGGGTGAAGGAGCTGTGGGAAGTAGACCCTGCTAATCACCACCCTGGTAGGGTGGAACACACGGTTGGCTGGCCTCTGGTGAGTTCAGACAAATGGGATTCCTGGGGCAAGGGCACTCCATACATGGCTTTAGCATTTGTCTTTGGTGGCTCCTGTGAGAGCGACTCTTTAGTCTTGATAGGAGTCTCCCACATCCAAGTTGTCATTTAATACATTGGAAATTTCATATTGTTA
This sequence comes from Paraescarpia echinospica, assembly GCA_020002185.1. Taxonomy (NCBI): domain Eukaryota; kingdom Metazoa; phylum Annelida; class Polychaeta; order Sabellida; family Siboglinidae; genus Paraescarpia; species Paraescarpia echinospica. The sequence goes on from CM034543.1 coordinate 47,994,014, forward strand.
CTGTTATACCATAGTGTACATTATTATTATCATTATTATTATGTAATATTGTGGAATTGGATACATACACAACTCTGTCTGTCTGACTAACCCCTCCTAAACAAGTCAGTTGAGTGGATTTAAATGGATTAAATCCAAATACATATCTGCTTCTTCTCTGACTTTTCCCGTCATCTGGGGTCATCGGTCTGGCTGGTAATTTTCTTTCTCCATGTCGCCCTGTCCTTCACCACATCTGCACTCAGACCCACGATTTTCATGTCTCTTCTGCATGTGTCTTTCCATCTGATCTTCGGTCGTCCTCTCCTGCTTCTTCCTGGTATCTCTGCATTTAGCACTCTTCTCACTATGTGCTCCTCTTCCCTTCTCATCACATGCCCATACCATTTCAGTCATTTCTCTGTTATCTTTTTGGATGCTTGTGTCACTCTCGTTGCTCCTCTAATATATTCGTTTCGGATCTTATCTTTCTTTGATACTCCACATATCCACCTCAGCATCCTCATCTCATTCGTCTCTATCCTTGCTTCTTATCTTTTCGTTGTTGCCCAGGTCTCTACCCCATACAGCATTGCTGGCCTGACTACTGTTTTATATATCTTCCCCTTCAACTTCCCTGGCATCCTCCTGTCGTACAACACTCCACTGCATTTCTTCCAATTTCTTCAAGCTGCACTCACTCTCTGTTTGATCTCCATTTCCATACCTCCTTTCTCTTCCACGACTGACCCTAGATATTTGAAATGTGTCACTTTTTCAGCTCATCTCCCAGTATCTTTACAGTTGGTCTGTCTATCTCCTCATTCCATTCGAACCTGAAATGCAGGAATTGGGTTTTCGGTCGACAAGCCCTCATTCCTCTCTCTTTCAGTGCCTTCCTCCAGGTCTTCTGTCATGTCTACCTTCTTTCCTCCACACAGCACAATGTCATCTGCGAACATCATTGATTCTGGTGCTTCTTTTCTCACCTTCTCCGTCAAGACGTCCATCAATATGAGGAACAGGTATGGACTCAATGCAGATCCTTTGTGTAACCCAACCTCTACGCCAAAGTTGCTGCTTTCACCAGCCACACTGCGCACCTTTGTCTCACACCCCCGGTACATATCCTGTATCAGTTTGATGTACTTTTCCGGTACATTCCTTTCTCTCGCACATCTCCATATCTCCTCCCTTGGTACCCGGTCATATGCTTTCTCCAGGTCTATAAATACCACTCTGATGTCCTTCTGTCCCTCCCTGTGTTTCTCTATTGTTTGTTTGAGATTGAAAAAAAACGCATCTGTGGTACTCTTGCCTGGCATAAACCCAAACTGACTTTCATGTATGTCTGTGCATTCTCTCAGCCTCTTGTCTATGACTCTCTCCCATATCTTAAAGGTGTTTATCAGGAATTTGATCCTTCAGTAGTTCTTACACTCCTGAATATCACCTTTTCCCTTGAAGATTGGGACCAGTATGCTCTGTCGCCAAGCCGATGGCATGTGTTCTGAAGTCATGATACAGTTGAATATGGTAACTTTACACCAAAGTTGCCCTTACATTTCCAAGCTTCAGCTGGTATTTCATCTGCTCCTACAGTCTTCCCACTTTTTATCTCTCTGAGTGCTTTCTCTGTTTCTTCGTCACTGATACTCCTTACCATTCCTTGGTTCACATCCCTCTCCTCGGTTTCTACTCTTGGGTTTTCCTCATTCATCAGCCAGTTAAAGTATTGGCCTCATCTCTCTTTGATGTCATCGTCTTTCATCAATACTTCTCCCTTTGCACTTTTGAATGTACGTATCTGGCCTATGTCCTTTCCTGCACGGTCCCTAGCTGCTGCTATTCTATAGATGTCCTTCTGACCATCACAAGTTTCTAGGTTGTCGTACAATCTCTCTACTGCTTCTTCTCTCACTCGTGCCACCACCTTCTTATGCCACCACCTTCTTAGCCATTGCTTTCGCTCTCTTGTACTCTGCCCTGTCTATCTCTGGTCCTGTTCGTTTTCCATTTCTTCAGTCTGTCTTTCTTTTCCTTAACTGCATTCTCAGTGTCAACATTCCACCACCAGCTTTCAACTCTGGGCTTCTTCTTCCCCGTTGACCTCCCACATACTTCCTCCACACACTTCCTGATTTGCTCCACAGTTTCTTCCCACCATTCTTCCATGTTCTCCGTTGTTACTTCAACTTTATCTGATAGTCTCTCCACTATATTTGTCCTGAAGTTCTCTCTCACTTCTTCCTCTTTTAGCTTCCACCATCTGATCTGTTTACTCCCCACTGTTCTCATCTGCCTTGTTTACCTCACCTCCAGTTCAGAAACTAGTACCCTGTGTTGTGTGGTGATGGCCTCTGCGGGTAGTACTTTACAGTTCTTTGATTCCTTAGCATGTTCTTTCCTCACCATGACGTAGTCAATTTGGGTTTCTCATCCCCACTGTTATAGGTTACAAGGTAGTTCCTTCTCTTCTTGTAGACTGTAATCAGTATCCTCAGCTGGTATGCTTTTGCAAAATCTAGTATCTTTATGCCTTCTTCGTTTGCGACCCCTATTCTGTGTCCTCCGTGTATGTCGTTATATCCTGTCCGATCTCTTCCGACATGTCCATTTAGGTCTCCTGCCACCACCATTCTCTCGCAATCTTGCATCTCACCATCTATATGCTCCCAGAATTCCTCCTTTTTCTCTTCTGTGCATCCAGTTTGTGGTGCATAGCAACTGATAACATTCCACACTTCTCCTTCGATCTCTAGTTTCACTCTCATCACTCTATCGCACGGTCGCTCCACTGTTAGTACTCTGTCTTTCAGATCTTCACATAATACAATTCCTACTCCATTCTTCGTCCCATCTTCTCCATGGTAGTACAGTTTGTATCCGGCACCGATCTCCCTTGCTTTGCCCCCCTTCCATTTTGTCTCCTGTATGCATGATACTTCCAAATACATTATCTGGTAACATGAAAACAGCTCAATGCTGACATGGTAACATGTTTTGTGCAGTGGCAGGTTGTTTGAACTTTTTTGTGTCTACACAAATTGTACGTATATGTCGATTGCCAAGCTCTTTGGTTTTCATTTGATATGTTACAGAATAACGCAGTCAGACTAGCAACAAATACATGTCCTTTCCAGTAGTGCCAGATTTTTATGAAACTCGGATGTAACTTTTTTTACCAAAAAAGTATTTCTTCAAATGCAGCGCACTAATCAAATGATCATTCCCTGTTAATTTATAGCATTAAGCAAAACACTGTTTCTCCATATGTTTAACTTTTTGGTAATGTTGTTTTTAATCTGTTAGTTTATAGCATTAAGCAAACACAGTTTCTCCATATGATCAACTGTTTGGTAATGTTGTTTTTAATTTGTTAGTTTATAGCATTAAGCAAACACAGTTTCTCCATATGATCAACTGTTTGGTAATGTTGTTTTTAATCTGTTAGTTTATAGCATTAAGCAAAACACAGTTTCTCCATATGCTCAGCTGTTTGGTAATGTTTTTTTAATATGTTAGTTTATAGCATTAAGCAAAACACAGTTTCTCCATATGCTCAGCTATTTGGTAATGTTGTTTTTAATCTGTTAGTTTATAGCATTAAGCAAAACACAGTTTCTCCATATGCTCAGCTGTTTGGTAATGTTTTTTTAATATGTTAGTTTATAGCATTAAGCAAAACACAGTTTCTCCATATGCTCAGCTATTTGGTAATGTTGTTTTTAATCTGTTAGTTTATAGCTTTAAGCAAACACAGTTTCTCTATATGCTCAGCTGTTTGGTAATGTTTTTTTAATCTGTTAGTTTATAGCATTAAGCAAACACAGTTTCTCCATATGCTCAGCTGTTTGGTAATGTTGTTTTTAATCTGTTAGTTTATAGCATTAAGCAAAACAGTTTCTCCATATGCTCAGCTGTTTGGTAATGTTGTTTTTAATCTGTTAGTTTATAGCATTAAGCAAACACAGTTTCTCCATATGCTCAGCTGTTTGGTAATGTTTTTAATCTGTTAGTTTATAGCATTAAACAAAACACAGTTTCTCCATATGCTCAGCTGTTTGGTAATGTTGTTTTTAATCTGTTAGTTTATAGCTTTAAGCAAAACACAGTTTCTCCATATGTTCAACTGTTTGGTAATGTTTTTTTAATCTGTGCTGTAGGATTACCAGATGTATGGAGGCACATTCATGTACCACTATGGGGGTGACCAGCCTCTTGTAGGAGTTGGACTTATTGTAAGTACATCATTTCACTTCAACACTTCAAGTACTCATCTCTGCAAGCTTAGTTTACTTGGCTACTGTGGTGCAGGTCATAGATACGTTGATTATTGTAATAGAACCTACTATGTGACACTAATAATATAATGGCACTAATACAACCATGAGTCTTATACAGTATTTGCGGCTGTACGTGGCTTGAGATCTTTTAAGTGTCCGCTACCACAAACTATGACTGTCATAGCAACAGGTGACAAGACTACCTAGAACTGCCCTGACACATGCAGGTTGGCCTGGACTACAGGAACCCGTATGTGAGTCCGTTCAAAGAGCTGCAACGGTTCAAGCACCATCCCAGCATTGAGAAGACTCTGCGGGGAGGCAACCGCATCGGGTACGGCGCCAGGGCACTCAATGAGGGCGGTGTACAGGTCAGTGCATCTATCAGTTGATCTCTCACCCTTCACTACAACTCTTGTACACTTGGGGTATGGTAGAATGGTAGAAGTAACCAATTCCTTGAATGGTGTGACATTCTGTTTTCTTATCATTTGAAATTTAACATTGTTTTACCTCGAAAGGAAACTTGTAGTTATCTCTGGTTATTTCAGGGTGATGACAGTGTGGGTTAGTTGTAGTTATCTCTGGTTATTTCAGGGAGATGACAGCCTGGGTTAGTTGCATGACAGGAATCACAATTCTGTAACAAATGATACTTTATTTAACAAATAACAATATATGACTTGTCAACTGCATGTGTCAGACATTCCATCTTATCCATCTGTTAGCCACACTGCCTCATCACCACCATGCTGTATCTGATGCATGCATACACATGCTTGCTCACTCACACACATGCACGTGAATAAAGTGAATGTGAGAAAAAAGCCACTAAGTTCAGTACACTGAATGAATGCAGTTTTTTTAATCTTAACGATCACACAAGGGTTATTTTATTTTACCGGAGACGAAATGGGTCAAACATAATAACAAAAAGTTTTTTTATAAATCAATGTTTTATTGCCACAAGTTGTAGACCACTACATTGTTCATTTTTCTTATACACAATATAAATTGTTGGGATTCGTGGATGAATATGGCCATATCCCAGTTTAATACAGGTTTGCTTCAAATGTAAAAAACATGTTTAAGTACACACTTTCCAGTATTCATCAGGGTGAGTGACACATGGTTGAAGAGAAAACACTTTTGAGTTTTGAATTTTGTTGCTAGAACGATTTCTGACAAAGCCTGTAAAATTTGTGTAGGTGTATTTTGTAGCCCAGTAGATGGCAGTACTATATACTTTCTGGCATTTTGTTTGATGTATGTTTGGTAGCTACTCTCACATGGAATAGGAATGCCACAAACTGGTTAACCATTGTAGAATGTTGTACACTTATACACAATTGCAGGTTTAAAATATAGATTTCTTCCAAAAACAAAATCATATGTCACAAATGTTCTGTGAATATCTCCTGCAGTGTATACCCAAGCTGACGTTTCCCGGCGGCTGTCTGATCGGCTGCAGTCCTGGCTTCATGAACGTTGCCAAGATCAAAGGTCTACATAACGCGATGAAGAGCGGGATGCTGGCTGCGGAGGCTGTCTTTGAATGCATCTCAGATGGGAACTCGGCCACAGTGGGTGAGTGTACTCAAACAAGTGTATTCACTCAGACAAACCTACACTTGCACACACACGGACACGCACTCACATGCACAGTTATTTTAGAAAGCCTACTGTTCTGCCAAGCATTGCCTATTCATGCAAATATTTACAATTTAGCTTATTGGGATGTAGAAACTTTTGACATGGTATGTTTATAAGTATCAATGGATGAACATGATTCATGACATTCATCCGTGCTGCAGGGTTGGAGCCGATGAGCTATGAACAGAAGATCAGAGACAGTTGGGTGTGGAAGGAACTGTACAAGACACGCAATGTCCGGCCGTCGTTCGGCACTCGTCTCGGTCTGTATGGCGGCCTCCTCTACACTGGCTCCATCTGGTGGGTGATGCAGGGCCATGAACCATGGACACTGAGTCACCATAGTAAGTGTCTGGACATCAGGGTGCCAGGTGTTTATTTTTGAGGAGTATTTGTTATTATGGTTTTAACAATAACGTTTTCTGATAAATTGTGTATTGTTATTTTAAGAACATAAATGTTGTTTTAGACATGTGACATATACACTGACCCTTTGTAACTTATTATGTTTCTCTTTTATTTGTTACACCTTCCTCAATTATTGATTGAGTACTTCTTGTGTTCCCTGTCGAAAAACCACTATAACATGGCCTCTGTAGATGAATAGTTGCTATTACGACTCTTGTGTTGTCTTGGTTGAGTACTGGCCAACACTCCTTAGGAGTCATAGGGTCAGGGTTGGGTGCGCATGCTAGGTTATTAGTCGTCTGTGGCTCTGTAATGTTGACTATTGCATCTGGTAGGAAATTCCAATCTTTTATTGTTCGGGGGAAATAGGAAAATTTATAACAGTTCTTGCTGGTGTGGATAGTGTTAAATGCTTTGCTATTTAGATGCCATGACAGGCATTGTATGGGCGGGAGGAGGTTTTCAACAGGCAAGGACAGGTTACCATAGGTGGCTTTGTGGAATATGGTGAGGCGTCTGTGTGGTTGTTTGGTTGTTACTTATTCTAGGTTTATTTTTTAACAATTCTGACATGCATCCAGTTTTTCTGGATATATAGTCATCAAGGCAAAAGTGAGCTGCCCGTCTTTGGACCATTTTTATTTTGTTGATGAGAACCTGGGTGTGGGAGTCTCACATGGATGATGAATATTCTTAGAGTGGTTGAATAAGGGTTGTGTAGGCAGTTGTTTTAATGTTGTTGGGGCACAAGTAGAGATTGCATCTCATAAATGCTAGGGTACAGTTTGCTGAGGCTGTAATCTGATGGATGTGTTGGTTGTCTCAAACCTAAACGTTTATAATCACAAATATATCATACCAGCCAGGTTTATTGCCTATTATAGCTGCAAGTTCAACATAAATGTTCACTGGAGCAGTCAAACAGAAGATAAAACACAAAGCAATACTAAGGGAACACTGAATGTACGAACTTACGACACGCATCGACACTAAACTACAAGACACATATCTGGACGTTTGTACCGGGATCACTTTTAATCTTTATAAATCACACCTTTTGAAGATCAAGATTGTTTGGGGAATAATGGAATCATAGAGTGTTTTCTTTCCTAGAATCGGGGAAGTAAAAGGGAAAACAACTCTAAACCTAATAATATTACTCAAATTTAGTTGCTAAAGACGCGAAAGGAGATGCTGCGTTAGCCATGTTTTTAGATTAAAGTGATGACTCATGAATACATTTTGAAAAAGGTCTCAATACAGATGCGACATACACAGGACTAGAGTTTAGATATGTTCGTCGCTCTTGTCACTCGTCTGTCCAGATGTCCGAATCTTCACCGTCCATTGCCCCGATGACATCCTCTGCATCAACGGGAGTTGCTAGAAAAAGATTACGGCAGTGAACTCCCTTGGAACCACTCCAGCTCCGAACTGCATGACTTCTCTGTCCATCCATAGTCAGTGGGCCTCGCCTCGCAAGTCGGCCCTCTTTCAGATCCGTGCAACAAAGTGTGCTCTCATGATGTGATTGGTAAGAGTCTTGCAACAAGGGGAGAGATGCACTGTTGATTTTCCGGATCTTGGCTAGTGGTTCCTTCTCACTCCTACCACTAATTCAGATGAAGGTTCTGTATCTCGCTTCGTTGACGTTGGTGCATTTAAACCCATACAGGGAGCAAACAAATGACGTGATGGCTGCTAGGTCGACTGCTTCTGACTTCCGACTGCACTACATCCATTTCCAGTGCATCCGTGAATCCATGATTTCTCTCGTCAAGGGTGGCAGGTATATTTCTCACATCAATGTATCTACGGTTGTTCCCGAGAAGAATGACGAGTACATCTGTACCAGTTGACCTCACCAGAATGTTTCCAGTGGAGACGCTGTTTGCAGGAAATGCAATGGGTATGTCGGCCTCCTCGTGCTGACCATGGAGATGATTCGGTTCCTCTGTTTGTACAAGTTCTTCCTCGTTTGGCTTCATCACCATACATTTACCACCATGTGATATGAACAGGGTCCTGTTCCCTAGGATTTACCCGTAGTGTAGTTTCCTCCATCAGGAAATTGGCAAACTCTTCCTTGAATGCACCGTTCTTCAGGAGCTCCGTCCAACTTTGTCGATGATGAATGTGTGATGATTGTGTGAAGAACGACGCAGTTTCCGCTCTGGGTCTTTGATCCATGGTGGGTGGTACTTGTCGAGTACCAAGTAGATTTGTTCACCGCTATAAAAACACACCTTCACCAAGAGATCCCTGGTCATGACCGCATACATTGAATTGCTGTGCTGAAACACGGTTTCACGGAGGAGGATGCTCCCATCAATCACAGTGGCCACAATTGGGGGGAGTGTAGCATCGGTAGGCACAACGTCCTGTATTTTATGAAGAACCTTGGTAAGTGTTGCTTTGTCTGTCTTCAGTGGAGTCTGATCGTTGTGGGCATCACTTGTCTTGGCAGCAACAGATAGAATTATCCCAAAGATGTCAATGACTCCCTCTGCTGCATTCACCCTCTGCAACATAGTCTTTGATTCATTTACAGTCTCTGCAGCGACGTTCAACATCTTGGTCCTTGCCACTGTCTTCAACCTTTATGCATTAGAACCTACAATTTATAACGTTGAATGGATTTGCTGAACCTCTTAACGAGTGGAAACATGTGCGTGTAGCTCAGGCAGTTACCATTACACATACCTTGTACACATTTTGAATGCTGAACTACTCCAATCAATCAATAATGGTGGTGTATCAATTAATTAAATATTTCAAAATAACACTAGATCTGTAACAGTGACACTGTAACGCAGTACCCTATCTGCAAAGTTACTACGGCATTACAAGGCGTGCGGCCTATCTACAGGGGACACACAGCCAGTTTTAATACAGTACATCTTGGAGAATTATATTTATTTTGGACTGATGTTTTAATAGCAAAACACTTAATGCAGGAGAGGGACCGCTCAACAAGGGGGACTATTCAGTGATATATATATTATAAGTATTGCTTTGTACATTTTTCCTATATAACATGTTGCGTCACTACATAGTTGCATGGAAAACTAACTCAGTAGCGAGAAACTAAGTTTGCCCCCGAGCCAATTACCCAATATCTTTGTGTAGTCTGTAAATACTCTGCAGGGATATTGTTGCGAATACTTTTAGGATTTAAAACGTTCTACCTCCAGTTTGCACTAAACAAAACAGTGCGATATTACAACCAGTTGAGCTACTCTGTGGTACTGTTGTTTAAATACAAATATAATACTATTATGTATGCAAGAATAGAACAGAACAGGACATATGTGGATTTATTTATCCAAACTGTACAGGCATTCAGTAATAATATATATTTTTATAAAGTGATGGTATACATAGAGAATCATGGAAACTCCTACTAAGACTTGTTGAAAGTCGCTATCGCAGGAGCCACCAGTCGTGATATTTTAGTTCAGTTTCTGTTGAAAGAAAATAATATATAATATGTTTTACAATATTTAAACGTTAAAATGTTGTAATATATATATCAATCGTCACTAAAAACTGGTTTGTTGTATTTTGGTATGCAGCTGGGGTGTATGTTCATAGTGTGAGGTGAAGTGAGTAGGTGGACACATATTGTATAGTATTATATATTAGACTATTAGTACATTAAGTTGTTACTAGTACATCACACTAACAAATTTTATTTAAAAAATCAGAATGGCATGTAGTCATCTATCATATCAAATATACATTTTACCGCATATAAATTGGCTCCATCTACTGGACTATGAAATCCACTAGATGTCTGCGTGAATAAATACAATTTCGTCAATCTTTGGGGGTTGCTGTCAGTGGGATTCCACCACTTAAAGTTACTGGCATTGGTCATTCTGTACTCGGGGAACACCAGGGAAACTTTTGAAACTATTTTTAGCCTTGGTGCAGTTCACATAAATAAAGGTACTATTTTGCAGACTTTAGGGGTGATTTAGGGGGCATTCCACCACCCAAGACCTGGCAGCAACTCATTTTTGTGATGTCGGGGGATGGTTCCTCCAATTCATGGGGTTAAACACTTTGGCCCTTTTTACATAAATAAATGCTCTGGGCTCCCGGTCTAAGTATAATTAAAATGTTTTACGTTTCTTGCATGGGTTAGTCTCATCACAAAACATTTTGTTGGGTTAAAGTGCATCTGCCAGTCATGTTCCCATTTTACTAACTCATTTAGGTCTTTCTGTAGATCTTGTGAGTCAGACTGATTATTGATCTCTCTATAGAGGACACAGTCATCTGCAAAGAGACAGACTGTGGAGTGGATATTGTCAGGTAGATCATTGATGTACCGGTATATCAGGAAACTGACTATGAGAGGGGTGATTCTCCTGTGATAATTGATTTTTGGAAGATTACTCTGAGGGCTGGAGCTAATTACTTGGCTGCAAGTTGTAAGATTCTGGCTGGCACTTCATCGGGTCCTGTTGATTTGTTTGTTTTTAAGTCATTTTGTTGTCATGGTGATGTCAGGCATAGCTGGTATGTTTGAGTATGGTTCTTGTGATAGGTTGGTGTTTTAATTTGTAAAGAGTGACTTAGATTGGTTATTGAGGATTTCTTCTTTAAGTCTGTTGTCTGATTCTACCCTGTTGTCTTTCATTAGGGTTGGTATTCCAACTGTATAAACTTTACGGATTTTTATGTATGACTAAAATTGTTTTGGTGAGTTGGATCAAATGGATGGTATATATCTCTGTGAGCATTTCTTGTCTCTGTGTGCATGACTTTACGTGCCTTACAAACATTTTCATAGCTGGCTTGATTTCCATGTAATTTGTGAGTTGAAAGCCCTTGTTTATGTTTTTGTAGTCGTTTGATTCGCTTATTTATCCACAGTGTTTGGTTATGTTTTGATATTGTTTATGTTGATATATGACAGTTCATTACCGAGTCAAGGACAGTTTCTGTATACATTTCATCAACTGTGTTCATGGATGTATACCTTGATACAAACTCATTGCTCCATTTAAGCAGTTCTTCTTTCAGAGCCTGCATGTTCGCTTAGTGGTACATGTATAGTTTGCATGGTTTTTGCTTGATGACCCTAGGCTTGCAGCTGTTTATGATTACTAGGATGTCTCCATGATTGCTTATTCCTGGTACTACTGTAGATCTTTCAACAAGGGTGGGGTTAGTTGTGAAGTCCAAAGTGTTGTTTATTCTGGTGGGTTCGCGTACAACTTGTACAAGTCCAGTCATTAGCAATTTCAAGTAGCATTTTGGATAAGCTGGGAGCAGCACCGCCTGGCTTTGTGCTGAGTAGGTCCCAGTCTATGTCGGGAAGGTTAAAGTCTCTGTCTAGCCATATCTGTTCTTTGTTTGAGTGTTTAATTTTGTTCATGGATTTTTGTATTCGTTTGTGTTACCAAATTGGGGTGGTCTGTAGAATGCTCCTGTTGTGATATTTTTCGATACTTGTATTTTGAAGGTGACCCAGATAATTTCACAATTGTTATCGAGGTCTGTTCTGTGTGTTCCTATGAGGTCAGTCTTTAGTGCTATTAGGACTCCTCCTTTTGAGTTGTCAAAGTCTCTGCCTTTTCGAATGATTGAATAATTGGAGGGTAACAGCTCACTGCTGTCAACTGAGCTGTCTAGGTGTGTTTCAGTGCCTATTATTATGTCAGGGTTGTAATTTTCAATGCACACGGCAAGGTCCGAAACTTTATGCAAATGTCGACATTCCCATGCAATCTGCATGGTACCACGAATTGCAATGATCACAGCATGTCACTCGCTGGTCCCATCTTGCTACTTTTTTGCAGATGGCACAAGGGAATTTGGGCTTGTACGGATCAGGGTTTGTGTTAAGATCACCAGCTTATATGAGCATTAAGATGGCAAAGCATGTTTGATGTTTTTGGTTTAAGGAAGCTACCTTTTAAAAGTTTTTTGATTTCCATCCTGTTATAGTGTTTGTGGATGCTGGGAAGTACTTGTAATCAAAGTTTGTGGACATAAGTAGAGATAGCTGAGGATTGGCAGTTCTAGTCAAGCTTTCACCATGGTTTTCCCAGTTCTTCTACTAATAATATTATTCAAAACCTATGCAGGTAAGACAGACAGCAAGCTAACCCAACCTGCATCCGAGTGCAAGCTGATTGACTACCCGAACCCAGACGGCATACTCAGCTTTGATCTGCTGACCTCGGTGGCTCTGACGGGCACGAATCACGACCACGACCAGCCTCCACATCTGACACTGAACGATGACAGCATACCAGTGAAGCAGAACTTCGACATTTTTGGTGGACCGGAGGAGAGATTCTGCCCCGCAGGTACGGTTACCATTTGGTGATAGTTTTTTCTATATGATTTTCTTCCTTGGTTTAAATGAAGCATGGAAACGTAGTGTTTAAAACATCAGACTTTCATTCTCTAGAGTCTTGGTTCAAATCTTCTCTGTTATTTTGAAGCTTGAGTAGTTTATTTCACTCACAGTCATGCAAATGAGTACCTGGCTGCTGACAGTGATGGATATTTGTGAATGAGTAATCATAGCATAGTAATTGCAGTGTGGCTGAGTTCTTCTTTGAGATAAAGCTGTTGAACACTGTTGATGGTTTTGCTACTCTGCAGTTTAGTTCCTTATTGATGAGTTGTTGTTGATTGATTGTTGGTTGTTGATTGAATTGCCAAAGGTGACTGACATGTAAACCAATTTGAGCAGTACTAAGGGTAGAATATCATGTTATATAATAATTATCTTTTTTAATATAGTCATGAGCTGTAGTGCAGGAGAAACAATGACATTGCAATAATGACAATTATAATTCTGTGTTTCAGGTGTGTACGAGTTTGTTGATGATGAAAGTAGCAAGGGCAAACGTCTGCAGATCAACGCTCAGAACTGCATCCACTGCAAGACATGTGACATCAAAGACCCCAGTCAGAACATCAACTGGGTGACCCCGCAAGGGGGTGAGGGGCCGGCCTACGATGGCATGTGAGCCCACCGGCCGTCTGGTACACCAGGCTACTCGAGACATCTCAGGGAAAGTAACAAAGTTCACTTGATGTGAAACCGTTCAGATGGGACGGGACATCTAGAAGAAGCCCACTCGACAGTTGATGTGTGTGTGCGTGTGTGGTTATGTAGTGACATTGCAGAAGTGACAGTGGGGTATTTCCGTTGTGATCATTAAAGTGCATTAATTGAATAAAATAGGTTTGCTGTGACTGTGGTTGTCATTTAGCCACGGAGCCGCAAACATCATGTCAATAACAGTGTGAAACTGTAACTAACTGCAACTAATGCGACAGAAATAATGCAAGGCGTGATGTGTATTGTTAAGATACCGACATGTTTACAATTCACATCAATGTTTTGTTTAATTAAATCTTTATATATGCATTAATTGGATTACTGATTTGTTAATACTTATGTGTAATTGTTTCATATCATATTGATTTGCAGCCTGAAAAGGTGTGATTGGGGGGTGGAGATTTCTTGCCAATTAACCTAGTCATGACAACGGTTCATAATGATGTTTATCTAATAATAATCACATATCTTTATTTCATACTGCTTGCATATGTATATCACATTAAGCCGAATATTATTAGTTAAGAGAAAATAATGAACTGCCTAGGAATTAATTAGGAATCCGTATGTTATGATTGATGATATTATCATAGTTACGTATATTTTTAGGAACTCATCAAATAAATATAATATAATTGCAGAGCATAATTATTAACAAAATTGTATATTACCTGTGTATGTATATTGACGGAATGCCTAGATGGTATATTTACAAATCTGATTACTTGTTCGTTGCTATGTGTTAAGCAGTATAAAGTATACAACATGTTTGGGATTAGTTATGGTAATTAGTTTGTATGTTATTCTAAGATAAGGCATTTACTTTCCCGAAGGTTGGAAATCTGTGTTTAGAACTTCTCTTCCAAGTGCTGTGTCTGTCACAGGTGTTGGTGATCGTGGCCCTTGAAACTGCATGGCCATTTCTAGTTTGTAACTTGTTAGCAGTTCTGTTGCACTCCTTCAACACCATGTTGACAGACTATCTGTTATTTTATTCTCTGGTGTCCTCTGCATCTTTTTCCATCAATCTGTCCTGTTTTTACTATATACAAACTTTTTCTGCATCATTATATGGCTTATAAATCATGTTTGGTGTGTTCTAATTTTGTTAATGATCTTTCTTTTTGATTTTGCTCTCCTAAGGATGACCTCATTGCTTTTCTTTTCAATCCATGGCACTCTCAACCTTCTTAAGAACAACATTTCAGTGGTTTCTATGGTTTTTGTGTGTGCAAACGTTTGATTATTGCCAAGGATTCACACCCATTTAGTAGTGTGGACATTGCTGTACTTGTTTTCTCACTTTGAGCGATATATTTTTGTTTGCTAAAATGTTTTTCATGTTGTGGAGAGCTGTTCTGGCCCGAGCAATTCATCTCTTGATCTCATTGTTGCATGAACCATCAGATGTTATACAAGACGGTGCCATATGCTACTATGTTGTATGTTGGAGTGTAATTTTTCTTTGAGATGACTTTATTTCTCACTTTCCCTTTTTAACATCTGTTGTAGATCTATTTCATTTTCAGCAACCAGTATCTTGTCATCAGCATATCTTAAATGATTCATGTTGTTTAGGGATTACTGAGAGCTTACTGGTATCCATATGCTCTTAAACAGGTGTCTGTAATGGATTTGTGAGAAACATGAAAAATTGCTGCAACCATTTCGTTTTGTTGATATTGGAATGTCAAGATTAGCATATTCGATATAATCTAAATCATAAAAAATATTTTCATCCAATTTCAGCATCTATTCTCTTGCTATGCCCATGATTCGGTGACACCTGTTACATGAAGATTAATATCCGCTGCCAAAAAGTCAATTTTACTTTTCTTTACCATGCTCTATGTGGTATTATAGTTCACATTAACAAATATTTAGTGTTCCAGTATTTCTTCCTTTAAGTGGCTATATGTGTCCATCTCCACTGACCAGTTTACCTTTCCTTGCCTTCCATCTCTGTTCTTCCCATTCGTCTGCTCATCTCTCGCTCACTCTCTCTCTCCCCTCCCGTTCTCTATCTCCCTCCCTCCCTTCCACCATCACTCTCTCCCCCTCTCTCTATATCCCTGAAACTCTCTCCCCCTCTGTTTTTCTCCTTCCCTCTCTCTCTCTCTCTCTGCCTCCCTCCCTCTCTCCCTCTCCCTCAATCTCTCTCCCCCTGTCTTTCCACCCTCTCTCTCTCCCTCTGTCTTTCTCCATACCTCACTCTCTTTCACCCTCACTTTATCTCCCTCAATCTCTCTCCCCCTCTCTCTCTCACTTCCCCTCCCTCTCTCTCTCCCCCTCTGTCTCTCCCCCTCCCCCCTCTCTGTCCATATCCCCCCCTCCTCTCTCCCCCTTCCTCCCCCTCTCATTCTCTCCCTCTATCCATCTCTCTCTCTCTTTCTCACTCTCTCAAAGTGTGATCAACTGTCTGCCTGTCATCTCTCTCTGTACCGTCTGTCTCTGTCGAGTCTTAATGTTCACGTCACGGTACTACCTAACTGGTTTAGAGGTAGAGATAGATACCTAACTGTACAACACACGTGCAGAAAACAACGCACAACTATCTATCCCCATCAACTCGTCTGTCTCGCTTACAATGGTAACCCTCTAGTTTTAGCCATACCTAGTAAACAGACACACAGTCCACACCATGACATGATCATTGCTTTTTATGTGCAACCTGAACGCTCAGGTTGATGGAGATGTTGCAGGTTTTTGAACATGTCTTATGATCACATGCATTTGAGAAACACTGCAAATGGTAACTACTTTGTGCAATCTGTCTGCGTCTGAAGCCAACCACCTCTGTGATTTCATTTGGTTTCTCTGAAAATTAACTACATGATGTACAGGTTCATAGGTGCCGGAACCGTGGGTGTTGGGGGCTGAGCCCACCAATATTTTTGGTGGGGGCTGGAGGTAGGATTAGCCCTGCATTATAATGTAGGAGGTAGTTTTGTACACTTGTTGAGCCTTAAGATAGGGTGATGTTACCGGATTTTTTTGGCATTTTGGTGAATCTCAAGGGGGTGCAGTTTCAGGTGTTGTTGACGGGCTTTGGTCAGTCTCAAGGGGGATGCAGTTGGAGGTTATTTGTTGGCGAATCTGAAGGAGTGCAGTTGGAGGTTTTTCTTTGATGAGTTTTTGTTAGTCTCAAGGGGGATGCAGTTGGACGTCTTGGGAGTTCAAAAAATTGTAACGCCACCGCGAAAATATTTTCAACAGTATCGTGCGAGACAGCGGAGTTCGACTGGTGCTGAAGCTCCGGCTCATCATCATCATCATCATGGTCCAGCTGTACTTTCCCGTGGTTGGGCTCAGCATGTCGTTTCCAAATCTGCCTGTCTTGCGCTATCCTCTGCCAGATGGTTCCGTTCCAGTTCGTCTCTCCACCGTTTCGCCGGTTTTCCTCTAGATCTTTTCCCTTCGTAAGGTCTCCTGGTTGTGAAACGTGGTGTCCATCAGTTATCTCGTAGTCTGCTGATGTGCCCTGTCCAGGTCCACTTCTGTTTTCTGCTTTGTTCTGTCATGTCTATAACCTTAGTCTTCTGCCTTACCCAGATGTTTGTTTTTCTCTCCCGATATGTGATGTTTAACATACTTCTTTCCATATTTGTTTGTGCGGCTGCTAGCTTTGTTCTTTGCCTGGATGGTGAGTGCCCATGTTTCAGTGCCGGGTGTCTTCGCTGGAAGTACGCACGAGTTGAAGACTTGTCTCTTTAAGCAGGTTCCAAAGTTACTCTTGAAGATGTCGTGGTGTTTGGCGAATGCTGTCCAGCCGGCGGTGATTCTTCTTTGAATCTCCTTGTCTTGGTTTTTGTCTCTGATATTGTATCGCTGTCCCATATTGACGTAGCTTTCAACGTTCTGCGCGGTGTTGATATATACTGGTGTGTCATTTTCTAACATCACTTTTGTCCTCGAGATGTTCATCTTCAGACTTTGTTTTTTACTTTCATCAGCTAGTTCATGCAGCATGTTTTGTAGTTTTGCGGTGTAGTAGCGCATATGAGTGTGTCGTCGGCGAAGCGAATATGGCCGAGATATTCTCTGTTTATTCTTAAGCCTGTGGTTTCCCAGGTCAGTCTTCAGAATATGCTTCCGAGTGTTGCCGTAAACAGTTTGGGCAACATGGTGTCACCCTGTCGTACTCCTCTCTTGATGTTGACCTTGTTGCTCTTTTTGTGTAGGTGGACTGTCACCGAGCTGTTAGATGTCTTCCAGGAGTTCGATGTACACGTCTTTTATCCCCTGATTTTAAAGGGAGGTCAATATTGCTTGAGTTTGCACCGAGTCGAAATCCTTCTCGTATTCGATGAAAGCGATGCAGAGCGGGATACTATATTCTTGGCACTTCTCTTTCAGTTGGTTTACGACGTGTATGTGGTCTATCGTTGAGTACCTTCTTCTGAATGCTGCTTGCTCTTGTGGCTGGTTTTCGTCTAGTGTCTTTTCTAGTCTATTCATTAGTATCTTGTAATTTGTAGATTTTTGATAACAGACATATCGGTCTGTAGTTTTTTAAGTCTTTCTTATTTCGCTTCTTGAAGATTATCACTATCTTTGTGTTCTTCCATGCAGTGTGTATTCGTCATTCTGATAAGCATTTAGTATACAGCATAGCCAGTGTCTTCGAGATGGGATCTTCTCCTGCTTTTAATGTTTCAATGTTTACATGGTCGTTGACTGTTGTCTTCCCATTCTTCATATCTATTAGCGCTGTTTCTACCTTCCATATCTCTGGTACCTCTTTCGGATCGGTGTGAATTATGGTATTCTGTTTACTGTCGTATAGCTCGGTGTAGAATTCCTCTATTCGTTCCATGATCATATCTTTGTCTTGTATTTCTCTACCCTGCTTGTCTAGAAGTGTATCCAGTCTGTCTCGGCCTAGTGCCTGTGTTCTTCTTGCTTTCTTCATGCTCTCTGATGACATACTCGTTTCTCGTATGATCTCTTGTTTGTACTTTCTGATGTCCTCCTTCGCTTTCTTTTTTATGGTCTTGCATATTTTTACGTACTCTATTTGTTTTTACGGATGCCGTTATCCACCATTTCTCATCGTTTCTTTACTAGTGCTCGTGTCGGTGACGACATTCTCGTCACTACATGCCTGTTGATTGTTTTGGCTACACTTGTCGCACTTAGTTGGATCATCTCAGTGATATTTTCGCTCATGGTGTCGATGTCGTCTAAAACCTACTACAAAACAATAAAAGCTTAACTTTTAACAGAAAAATCTCATGCTAACTAACTATGTGGTGTAAATTTTATTGCGAAAAAAAAAGATCATTATAAGCGAATTTAACGAAACAAGAAATGTGTTATTTGTTTGTGAAAATAACGAAATCGGCTATTAAATCGTTATTTAGAAATGCGTGGAATTTCGGCGAATTTAGCTTATTACATCGTCCTAAAGAAACATGAAACAACTAAAAAGCAACAAAGTTTTAACTTATAACACAACAATGTCACAACGATATACACGTTTCACAAAGCCGACTACAAAAACAACAAAAGCTTAACTTAGAACAGAAAAATGTAAAGCATAACTAACAAAAACAAAGTTTTAACTTATAATACAAAAATGTCGTAACGAGAGACACGTTTTACAAAACCGACTACAAAAACGACTAAAGCTTAATTTATAACAGCAAAATGTCATGCTAACTAACTCTGTGGTGTAAATCATATTGCGAAAAAAACATTAATTATACCCAAAAGGCAAAATTAACGAAACAAGAAATGTGCTATTTGTTTAGTAAAAGTAGCGGAATCGGCTATTAAACCGTTATTTAGAAATGCGTGGATTTAGCATACTGTAGCAGGCAGGGCAGTCAAAAGTGCTTGGCTTCGTGGACGATGCAATACTGTTTGCAGCACCAAACAACCGTGTTCCACAGCCACTGCCTCTTCCCATCGACATCTGCGGTTGCAACGTCAGCACTTCCGACAACATACGTGGCTTTGGAGTACGGCTCGACCTCACGATGTCGATGGCCGCATACATTAGCCGTACATGTCGGGCTGCCTAATGCCAACTACGTCGCGACTCGAGTTCGGAAACACGACCCTATACGGCATTACTGGAACCTTGTTGCACCGACTAGAGATGATCCAGCGATCAGCTGCGCGTTTCGTCCTCTGCTTACGTCGGCACTACGAGAGCTGCATTGGCTACCTGTGGCGCAGCAGGCGCAGCGGGAAACGCTAAATGCCCGACTGTTCATGCACATGACGTCACCCATTTATGTGCATTTTCTTTATTTACATGCCGCGCATGAATATAGTCAGATACGGCGCCGTTAGCGGGTTAACGAACGGAAAATGGAGGGAAATGGTTTGTGAAATATGCTAGGTTATGTTTTAGTAAATCATGACAATGCTACCTTCGATAGCTCGTTGCATTCTTATTCGAAAAGTGAGTATGCCAAGTCGAATGCGCCAACCGTAACTGACTAGAAGTAGAGCACAATGATGATGATTATGTGGGACGTTCGGCGGTACCCGTTCGGCAATCGGCATACTGTCATTATTAATCACGGACGTTTTGCCTAGGCTTTAAGTTTAATTGATAATGCATGGCCAGGCTGCCATACATATTAGGCCTTCGTAATAATTATTTATAGTTTCACAATTTAATGTTTGGGTGGTAACTGAAAGGGTCTACACAAAGTGAGCTTAGGCATAGCGTTAGAATTACACGTAGACCTACTGTAATAAATGCCTTGCCCTTGTAGTTATACTTACACGAAATAAATTTGTGTACTTTGATTTGCTTTTGGTAAGTTTTGCAGTTAACTAGCCTTTAGGCCCGCACCTCGAAAAAAGCAAGAAAACGGTCACCTACACTGCAGTCACCAAACTTCACACCATAATATATCTACAACACCTATTCTACACTTGCACAATTATCACGTGATCAAAACATTTAATTTACTGTTTTTTATCGATCAAAATGTACAAGAAATTCGCTCGTTTTTACATGTATTTATTAATTCCACAGTAAACTCCGGTAAGTGGCGCCACCTTATGGGTGCCTTCAGACGTGGGGAATGACCACAATTCATTTTATTGACTTTTTGACAATAATTATTATTGTCATAGTCAATAAAATACACAATATTTCATTAAATTAATTAATTAAATAAAGTTATGGTAAACTTAATGTTGACAGCAGCTGGGGGTATTTATTACGGTTATTAGTTTCAGTAATTATTTCTGCATTTTAATATTGTCTACCAGAGGTAATTTATCATACTATGATGCAGTCAGTATATATTATTTTGTGTTTACTAACAGTTTGAGAAGGAAAATATATGGAATAAACGGAGAATGAATATAGTGACAGCTCATGACAGACGGATTAGTTTAAAAGAAAAACACCAGGGCCCGAGGTTATAAAGCCGTACTCGGTGCTCAGAATTCCATGCTCAAGCCTCGCTTTCACACCATGCTCATACTCACTTCTTCTTCTTCACAATCTTGTGGTTACTTCTATCCAGAAGAATATTCCACAGTTTGTTGCGCATGCACGGTTTAAAAGGTTTGATAAAAACAGGGTTGATAAAAACAGTGTTTATTTTTTTTTAATTTTTTTTTAAAGAGGGTGTGTCTAGGTAGTATTTTTTACCCAGACCTCAACTGCCACTTTGAAGGCTGTGAGGGTACTGGCCGAGGACGCTTTGTCAGGGATCTTGTTCCATAAACGGATGGCTGAGGGGAAGAAGGAGTGGAGGTGAGTGTTTGTTCTGGAGTGAGGCAGGAGGAGCTTGTTGGGCTGTCCCCTGGTGATACGGTTGTTTGTTGTCAGTGTACCCTCAGTTGGCGTGATGTCCACCAGTCCACTCATTATCTTGTACATATAGGTGGCCTTGTTGACAGTTCTTCTTTCTTGGAGGGTCTGTAGTTGTAGTCTGTTTACAAGTTCTGTGGCACTGGTATAGTGATTAAAATCATGGTAGATTCTCCACGCGGCACGGCGCTGGACAGCTTCGATGGTGTTTACCAGGTGTTGCTGGTGGGGATCCCACACGACAGAGGCGTACTCCAACACGGGGCGGACCAGTCCTTTGTAGCAATGTGAGTGCACCTGTGGAGGGCACCCTTTAAGGTTTCTGTATATGAAAGCACTTGTGCGGTTTGCCTTAGCAGTGATGGTCTGTATGTGGTTTCCCCAGTGGAGGTCAGCGGTCAGCTCTACACCTAGGTGTTTGGCGCTGGTGACTCTCTCCAGGGGCTGCTGATGGAGTGAATACGTTGCTATAATGGGCTTGCGCTTCTTTGTGACAGTTAGGACGTGACACTTGGAGTTGGATATATTGAAACTCATCTGCCACTTCCTCTCCCATTTCTCCAAGGTGTTGAGGTCTTGTTGTAGTTTGTGAGTGTCGGCTGTGCTGTGGATGGTGTGATATAGTATTGGAGGTTATAACACTTTCTGAGCACGTAATCGTACTCAGACTTGAGCATGAAACGTCTACATTCTGAGTATGCTATGGACCTTGCTCAACAACGCCGTACTCAAACAAACAAAGATGGCAGCTCACGTAGAAATTAGTCGAATTCGTTGTCCAAGTTCGATGTTTTCGAGAAGAAACGCAGCTCGATACCAGCGTCCGAGTCGCTTCCGAGATGTAATCAATCCATTTCAAGAAGTGGTGCAACACGAAATCATCGAAAGATTGCGTGTTATGCCTCAAACTGCACTATTTACTGAACATTTGTGAAATCTAGCGGCGTTGTTACAGTTGTTGGTATGCCTGCGTTTTTTGGCCACAGGGGCCATTCACACAATCATCGGGGACGCAACGGAAATTTCCCGATCGACCGCAGCTCGCTGCATTAGGAGAGTATCTAGATTGATATGTGCCGCATCCAGGCAATTTATTGTTTTCCCCACTGGCCAGCGTGCACTCGATGCAAAGAAAGCATTCGCCAGAATTGCAGGTAAGCAACACTACAAAACGGAATTATCCCAAACCCCGGTAGTACCCCAGGAGGCGGCACTATCTGACATGAGAGTGCCGCCGTCTGTTAGATAACAAATATTTACGTTTCATTACAATCTGCAGCATGCATGCTAGGTAGGTACACAAATATATATTACAATTTATGGTTACCGTTTCATTTAGCAGTTTTTGTTACATACTGTGAACTGTCACAATTAAATACTGTGATGGTTTCTCTTTCACGTTTAAATGTACAAAATATACTGTAAAGTGTACGCCCAAATGAGTTACATTAACTTGATTTAAGCCAAGTAGGATTGCGAGATATAATTAGCTCTGTGATAGAACGTTTGATCGGCAATCTAAAGGTTTTTAGATCAATACCCGAGATGTCGGTGTTTTTTGTAATTAATGTTTTTTATTATTTGTTTTTATTTTAATAATGTTTTTATCTTTAAAATTATCGTCGAATCAAGTGTGAAATTGGCAGAAACAAGGAAAGTGCAAATGCACATTTTTGTTGCGGCTCAGCTTACAGCCCTGCAAGACAATTATTGATCTATATATATTGTATGTATGGAATTTTTGTTTTAAAGAAAATGTCAGTATTGTAAAAAAAAACCATGCCATGTCATTGTAGGATTCCCGAATGTCCTTAGCTGCATCGATGGCATGCACATCCGCCTCCAACGACCACACAACAACGAGGCCGACTACGTTATGTCTGGAGAAAGAGGTAGCTAGGTTGGTAGATATTGTGAAGGGGATGGAGATGAGAATCAGCAAGGAGACAGATGGAATGGAGAGAGACGACAGGGATAAAGTTGGGAATACTGTGAAACTGAAGGAGCAGAGTAGTGGCAACAAGACCGAGGAAAGGAGACTGAGAGGAGGGAAGGTGATCGGAGGGGAAGAAAGTGGAGGATCGACGGCAGGAAATGTGACAGGTGTGAAGGTGGCAGGAGAGAAAGAGGTAGGACGGGAGAGGAGAGAAGGAGGGGAGGAAAGATGACGGGAAGAAAGGAAGTGAGAGTACATGTGACAGAAGAGAAGTCGGGAGGGACGATGACAGGAAGAAAGGTGACAAGAGAAACAGCGTCAGGAAAGAATGGAACGGACGAGATTGTGACGGGAGAGCAGAAGACAGGGGAACAAGATTACAACCAGACAGATGCAAACCGTAGAAAGAGCTACACTGAGGCAGTGATTGAGGGGGCAATGAGGAAAGAGAGGGTGTTTATGGGCGATTCGATTATGAGAAAGACAGATAAGACTCTAAGCGAGGGGGAGGACGTCGTTGTTTGTCTACCGGGGGCTAGGATAGAACATGTAACTGAAAGGGTAGAGAAGGTACTGGGGCATGGCAAGGGAGGGTCTATACTAGTACATGTAGGGACAAATAACGCAGAGAGGGAGGGAACAACTGGGATAGTTCAGAAGTACAGACAGTTAGTGAAGAAGTTAAAGAAGACAAGAGTAGAACAGATTATCCTCTCAGGAATTTTGCCAGTAATGGGAGGAAGGGGGCCGACATATAGAAACTGCAAGAGGATGGCGATCAACGCACTAGTTGAGCAGATGTGTAAAGAAGAGGGGGTGGGATTCGTAGATTTATGGGGATACTTTGTTGGGAGGGAAGATATGTACATGAGAGATGGCCTACATCTAAGTGGAAAGGGGGCAGCAGTTTTCTCAGAGAACTTGCTGCAATCTGTTGACAGTGGGACAGGCTGCATCTATTTAAACTAGATTCGCAGGGGGGATTCACAGAGAAGCCTGAAACTGGAGGCATAGATAAAGACAGCAGAAATAAATCGGCAAAGAACAGCCTGGAAAACTGTTCTGAATCAGGATATAAATGCATTTGTTTAAATGCAAGGAGCATAGTAAACAAAAGAAGTGAACTAAACATTATGGTAGAAGATATTGACCCTCACATAATAGGTATAACCGAATCGTGGGCCACCACTGATATATCAGATGCCGAATTGGGACTAACAGGATATGTAATGTTTAGGAAAGATAGAATAGGAAGAAAGGGAGGTGGAGTTATTTTATATATTAAAGAATCTATCCAGGCTTATGAAATAAAATTAGAAAGAGAAGCAGATTTCGAAGAAGCTGTTTGGTGTAACATAGTTACAGGAAACTCAACGTTAACAGTTGGGTTAGTTTATCGAAGTCCAAACATAAGCATAGAAGAGAATGAAAAAATACAAAACGCTATAAGGGAAGTAAGCAAACGGAACTGTATTATTATGGGGGACTTTAACCATGGGCATATACAATGGAAATCTCTACAGAGTATGGGGAGTGAGGACCACAAGTTTTTAGTTTTAGTACAAGATAGTTTCCTTTCTCAACATGTGCTAGAACCAACCAGGGGAGAGAATGTGTTAGACTTAGTTTTGTCCTCACAGAAAGAATTAGTTGTCAAGTCAAGATATGTGAGCCACTGGGGAGTAGTGATCACAACCAGATACATTTTACCATCAATGTAAAATCAGAAAGGAATAGTAAAAAGCAGTATAGGAGAAATTTCCACAAAGGAAGGTATAAGGACATGAGGAAATATTTAGCAAAGATAGACTGGAATAACACACTGAAGAATAAGACAGCAACCGAATGCTGGAATATCTTAAATAGTGAAATTAAGTGCATAGTCGATAAATTTGTACCTTTCAAAAAACAAGGAAACGGTCTAAAAAGAAACACTTATCGAAAGAAGCCATTAGAAAAATTAAGTATAAACAAATGATGTGGAAGTCATATAGATGTACTGGAAATGATGAAGACTACAACATTTATAAAGAATCACTTAATCAAGCTACAGCTGAAATTAGAAATTCAAAGAGAAGCTATGAAAAAAAATTAGCTAGTAATATAAAACATGACAGTAAGAGTTTTTATGCGTATATTCGAAGCAAACAGAAAGTTCAGGATAAGGTCGGTCCTCTAGAAGATAGTGCTGGAAATACAATATCAGAGGGATTCTTAATGGCAGAAGACCTGAATGAGTATTTTAGTTCAGTGTTTACCAGGGAAGATATTAGTTCACTGCCAGTACCAGAGGCTAAGTTCAAGGGGGCAGATTCAGACTATTTAGGACAGTTAGTTGTAACCTCGGAAATGGTAGCTAAGAAAATAAGGGCTATGAAGGATAATAAATCACCTGGAGTGGACGGGATTCCGCCCAAACTACTATTGGAAATTGTAGAACAAATTAGCGTACCGCTTGCAACAGTTTTCAATTTGTCATTAGAAGAGGGAGTGGTTCCTTTAGAATGGAAAGAGGCAAACATTATACCGTTATTTAAAAAAGGTTCGAGAAACAAGTCAGAGAACTATAGACCAGTGAGTTTAACATCAGTGATTTGCAAATTATTAGAAAGACTAATTAAAGATCACATGGTGGATTTTCTTGTTAAACATAACTTGATAAACCCATCTCAACATGGGTTTTTAAAAGCGAGGTCATGCTTAACAAATATGTTATGTTTTTTGGAAGACATCACTAGGTGGGTAGATGAGGGATCACCAGTAGATATCATCTATTTAGATTTTCAAAAAGCTTTCGACAAAGTACCACATCAAAGATTACTCCTTAAGCTAAAGGCCCATGGCATAGGAAATGGTATAATAAACTGGATAGAAAAATGGCTGAATGACAGAAGACAACGTGTAGTAGTTGATGGGGAGGCTTCAAACTGGAAATCGGTATTGAGTGGGGTACCACAGGGATCAGTACTAGGACCTATATTATTCTTAATATATATCAACGATTTGGACGATGATATAACAAGCAAGGTGTTAAAATTTGCGGATGATACAAAAGTGTTTAGAAGGATTAAAAGTGATGGAGACAGACAGCATTTACAAGATGATCTTGATAGGTTGATCAAATGGTCTGAAAAGTGGCAAATGCTGTTCAATTTTGGGAAATGTAAATGCCTCCACACAGGTCATGGGAATGAAGAGGTAAAATATAAAATGGGGGTACTGTTCTAAGTACTACTGTAAAAGAAAAGGACTTGGGGTTAACCATTAGTGCTGATATGAAGGTTTCAGAGCAGTGCGGAATTGCAGCGTCAAAGGGAAATCAAATCCTTGGATTAATTAGGCGAAATATAGCGTATAAGAAAAAAGAATTAATAGTACCGCTGTACAAAACAATAGTGAGGCCTCATTTAGAATATTGTATACAAGCATGGAGGCCATATCGCAAGAAGGACATAGATATGCTAGAAAGAGTACAGAGGAGAGCGACTAAAATGATACCAAATCTGAGGGATCTTAGTTACGAAATATGCCTAAAAGAATGTGGTTTAACAACATTAGAGACCAGGAGATTGAGAGGAGATCACATAGAAGTGTTTAAAATATTGAATGGTTATGAAAATATTGATAGAAACATTTATTTCTCAGTTAAGAAAAATAGAAGGACCAGAGGACATGAAGCTACATTAGTAAAGGAGCAGTGTAGATTAGATATAAGAAAGTTCTCATTCTCACAAAGGACTGTAAATGAATGGAACAGATTATCTCCTGATTGTGTTGGTGCTAGTAGCGTGAATATGTTTAAAAATAAAATCGACACACACCTTAAAAAGGCGGGATACATGTAGATAAAAAGTATTGGACTCTCGATAAGCCAAAAGGCTTCCTTGTCCACCTGCCATCCAGAGTAATTTTCTGGATGGCAATCTTGTTAACAGAAAGGGTTACCATTCCCTGAATGTGCAGGTAAAGAAGAAACTGTAAAAAAAAGAAGCTGCACTGCAATACAGTTTTTATTGAAACACTAGTAATCACAACATACTTTGTACAAAGAATAAATGAATATGTGCAAAGGAGAGCATTAAATAGATGGTTTACCCAATGCCAATCACAAAGTTCATCTTCACATATCATTTAGTAAAACTTCATAAAAATTGTATTGCATCATGATGCAAATGCAGTAAATAAAACCAAATAGTAACTTATAGGCTATGTGAAATATACAAATAGTGCATCACATGAAATATCATGTCCACAAGTATGTAAACAATGTAATTGTGTTTGCATGTAGATGTGCTGTGATGCCACGTACAGAATAACCAGCTGCACTGCTAGATGGCCAGGTGCTGTGCACGACAGCCGGATCTTCCGAGGCTCCAATTTATGCATACAATTTGAAAATGGTAATTACACATTACTGTAAGGATATCCTGTAAAATTTTTACATTTTGACATATTACATAATTGAAGTGTGTTTACTTGTTATAACACATATTTGTGTAATGTTATTAAACAATAATTATTTAATAGTTCATATATAATAATGTACACATTAATTGTCAACATTTATATTAAGTAATATTTAATATATAATATAATAAATAAATAAATGTATATTTAATATTTGTTCAAACAACATAATAAATATGAAATATTTCACGATGCATACAAATGCAACATATCATGATAATTGCAAAGAAATATTAAATTTAATTGTGGTTAAATATGAAACGTTACATTATATTTCCAGGACTACATCACGGATTCCTGCTGGGAGACTCAGGGTATTCATGCCTACGTTTTCTCATGACTCGTATACTTCATCCTGCATCACCTGGCGAAGCACGGTTTAATAATTCATTGTGCCGTACCCGTGTTCTAATCGAACAGACATTTGGTATCCTAGAGACGTTTCCAGTGTTTACACACCGAACTCAGAACCACACCACATAATGCTGTCACTTGTGTTGTAGCATGTGCTGTGTTACACAACATTGGGATAGATCATGGTGACATAATTGACATTGCTACTGATGATGTTGACCAGCCTCCACCCGATGATATACCTTTCATTCCTGTTCCAGGACAAAACGATGGGGCAGTAATGAGAGGTCACATTGTTGCACATTTCTTTTAAATCTGCTCAGGTTGAGTACTGCGAAGTTGTTGTGAGAAGCCATCTTTACTGTGTAATATGTGAGTTCATATTGAAAAATACTACATTCAAATTACCTAACAAAGAAGACATGTTACAACAAATCTTCCATTTCAGCAGAATTAAAAGAAATGTACAACAATGTACATTTAGTAATATAATATCAAAAAACATGACATAAATGTGTTTGCATGTAGTAATAGTACTATTGGAATGTAATGTCAATAACATTAGAATTTAAATGTTTTTTGAATAATTATCCATCATATAAATTATTCAAAACAACACTGAAATTAAATGTTAATGGGATTACATTCAAATATAAATATTATAAATGCAAATACATTTATTTCATGTTTTTGATATGGCATTACTAAAATGCAATTGCATTGGTTTAGGTTAGAATAGTGGTTGATGACTTTTGCCGATTTGTTTTATTGAATAATAGTATAGTTTTATATATACTAAACATCTTAACATGTGTCATAACTTTGTTTATGTATTTATTGCAAGTATGAGTACATAACACTGTGTAATGCAAATGGGTCTTCTTGGCCATCTTTATCAGTCAATATCTATTTTAAACATTTATTACCAAATACACTAACATTTGAATCATGTCTTTTTGTTAAATCTCACCACATATAAGTTTCATTGCAGTATACAAGCTTTATAAAAATGCTTAGGTTTGCACACATGTGACACGTACACATAACTTATAGGAAGCATCAGAAGTCAACAACCCTCATTTGTGCAAAAAGAACCGGTATTCTAACGTAAGCAAGCCTACATTGCAGTTTGAAACTAACAACTGAATTTGTCATCAT
This sequence comes from Paraescarpia echinospica, assembly GCA_020002185.1. Classification (NCBI taxonomy): domain Eukaryota; kingdom Metazoa; phylum Annelida; class Polychaeta; order Sabellida; family Siboglinidae; genus Paraescarpia; species Paraescarpia echinospica. The sequence continues at coordinate 48,023,134 of CM034543.1, forward strand.
TTATTCTAAGTTAACGCCAAATTCATTCGTTACTTTCAAACTGCAATGCAATTTCTTCAACGTCACCAATCAAATTCCAAATCTAGATTTCGATTTTGTTTCTTTAGCATTTCAATTTCTAAATTTAGTTTCTCCTGCTCAAGCAATATTCTTTTTGTGTCTTCAACAATGTTCCGCATAGTTGCTTCATCTTGTTGCAGTGTCCTTTTGGTGTTTTTTTTCTTTTTGTCTGTAAAGAAGTATTTAACAAAATTACACCAGTGTTTATATTATGAGAGTCATTGCACGTGAAATCTTTACATTTGAACTGTTATGGCAAAGTGGTTATTAATCCCCAAAATTGTGAAATAAAGTTTTATACCTTTTTGGACTCCACAGATTGTAAGCTACAAAATACTCACATGTTTAAATATCTTCACAAGTTTTTGAATATTTATTGCTGACAGTGAGCATATATTTCCTCAACTGATGTTGTATGTGTGTGTGTTTGTGTGTGTGCGCGCGTATGGGTGTGCGTGTGCATACCTCGTTGCTTCATGTTGTGATACTTTTTTTTGATTTCTTCTGTATCACGAACATTTGTTGATACCCTATGAAAAGCACAACATATTGTAAATATTCAATGTATACAGGTAGTTTAATCAGTTATAATTTGTACAAAATATATTACATGTGTTACACATTTAAAAAATGAATATTTGAAAAGGTTTCTTCTTTAAACTGTTGTTTTATTATGTACATCACAACTGGGAAGCGTGAGGTAGAGTGATATAACAGCAGTTGCATCACTAAGGCTTAACGTTGGTTTTTATCATAATGTCAAAATTTGTCATAATATATATATGTAACGGAAGTCATGTCTCGTGACATTATAATAATGTCATGGATATGGTAATGATAATTGATTATTAATCTGACAGTGTCAGTGTAACTGACACTGTCAGATTATTTATAATTATAATATTACTGCAACTTGCAATTTGCAAGATGACGCGGTCCAATTTGTTTTAATGCTAATATGGTTACTTACAACGAATTACACAGCACTTGTGTAGAATCCGGACCTACCTCGATTTTGCCGTTATAACTTGAGTTTTGCCTAACTTTGATACCTCAGGGTGTTAGTTCCACGACTCAACATTATTCCAGGCATATTTACGTTTAAGTATACAGCATCTTTGGCTTAGGGCACTTCTGAAGCGTACATAGCGTACCCAGTTTGCATCAACAAACCCCGCTATATTGCCCATTTTACGGGCGCGATGCGGTAACGCACGACCGCAGCGGTGCAGACTAGCGCAAACCGGATCGCTATTTGGGCTTCCAAAATGCACAAAGACACAATATTTTCGTAATATAAATATGCCTGGCATGATGTTGAATGATTGATGGAACTAACGCCAGTAGTAATGGTCTGACTGAGCCCGAAGTATCAAAGTTAGGCAAAACTCAAGTTATAACGGCGAAATCGTGGTGGTCCGGATTCTACACAAGTGCCGATTACACTACATATAGTTTAATATTATGAGGTTACTATGATAACAATTTAGTCACCGAGGCTTTAGGCTTGGCTTAATTAAACCTTACAATTTCACACAACACGTACGCTTTCAGAACCTCAACAATTTGCTGCCACGCTTCTTGGCGCTGCTGGTGTACGGTCTTTGCCCCACAGCCCCTTATTATTCCAAACAGCGTGTCCTGACGCTGCAGAACTTCCTTTATTAACTGCTGTTCCTCAACTTCCCCCCATGGCTTAGCCCTTTTCTTTGCAACAATGGGAACACTCGCATTGCAATTTTCCTCCGCCATCGTGTAATCTAGCAGACGACACTATTATTGTTTACACTAATTCTTACCTTCACCGTTGAAAGAGTTCCATTTCGGCCGCTTGCGTATTTGAAAAAACGGCGCCGCAGTAGCACGCAGTTGAGCATATACTCAAGGCGGCGTACTCAGTAGAGCACGTACTCAAGAAGTTTTATAACCACCGTGAGCACGGATTCTCCGGTGAGCATGAAATCTCGAGTCTGAGCATGGAGTTGAGTATGAGCACCGAGTACGCTTTATAACCTCGGGCCCAGATCTCCACGCCCCCGATGACATATTTAAATATTTGGAATGTTGTGGAACATTTATATTATGAATTTTCAAAATTATTGTAAAATCAACTTTGTTGGCACCTTTTTATACACTACTCCCAGTATGGTTCATTTAACACAAACTTGTTTCAACAAATGTTGAAGAATATGCTGTAGAACACTATCCAAGCATGATGAGCATTAGAAAGCATACATTTTATTATGTATACTGTACTCCTATTTTGCAACATAATGATGGAATATTGTGCATTTGGATGCACAAATCGATTGATTGCACAAATCCATTTGAAACATGTAGCGATGTACATATTCCCAGCAGAAGCCACACAGAACTAATGACAATGTGGCAGAACAAAGGCATGCATGTTCTTCACTACTGGGTCAGTTAACACATTGTCCAATTAACAGTACTGCTATGCATTTTGATACACAAAGCTATCAGATGCACACATCCATTTGAAACATGAAGTAGAAGTCACACAGAACAGAATGGGGCAGAACATAGTCAGGCATCATCTTATGTCAGGTTGTCATTGTCCAATTAATGACACTGTCGAGTAGAGCTCTTCAGTTTCCTCTTTCCATCAGCTCAGTTTGTTTACTAGCTACACAGCATAACATTCTTGGTATAAGTAATAATATTATAACGTTAATGACAACATTTATCTAAAATGTTCATTACATTATTTACAAGCACTCATTTTTAGTTTTACATGTGTTGTATGAACCAATAAAGGATTTTCAGAAATTAAATGGCATGTAATGTATAACGTTTATCTGACAAAATTAGTTCATTTGAAATAGATTACTGTTATTTTAATTCCTGCTGGTGTTTGAATGTTGCATCCAAAACAGTACTGGTTGTGCACATCTGCTGATTCCATTAATTGCCTTCAGCATGTGTAATTAATTTTGTTATGTGGTCCCTACCTACCTTTTATAGTCCTTTGGGCCGAAGGTCCAACAACTATTGCCATCACTGTTCGTCCGACGTCTGTCATTAGCTGCCGTATCTCAGAAAGCGTTAAGCAACTTTTCTCTAATTCTGCATAGACATATCTTAGGGCACAGCAACTATATACGAGAAATGTGTATTTGATTAAATCGTTCTAAGGGCTCCCTAGGGCCTCCAAGGCCCCCAATACTGGTAATTTTTTTACATTTTGCCTATTTTTTCAAAACTGTTCAGTAACTTTTTCTCTAATTTTGCATAGACATTTCTTGTGGTAGTGCCACTATACACAAGAAATCTGTATTTTCTTGAATCATTCTAAGGGCACCAAAGGTTCCATAGAATGGTAAATTTGCTAACTAAATTGTCTACTGCAGTAGTTGTAATTGGTCACTGGCAGAGGCTTGTGTCAACAGACAGCATTAACCCAGTAGACCCCTGTTAAACCGGATAGTTGCATGTATGATGTAGGTTTTAAGCTGTGTCAAACAGTGGGCTGTAACTAATGTATAATGGGAATCCCTACTGCACTGGTAGAACCTGAGGAACTTTAAAACAGCAGTAGACATAATTTTCTTAATGATCTATAACTATGATTCACCAAAAACATTTCATTAATAATTACAAACTCACAATATAGTCCAAAGGACTTCAGGGCCTCTTGGCCCATTTTTATCTGAAGTGATATATTAATTTTTATGTGATTCAATAAACAACACATTAACAAATCAAGCATATACAGTGTTTGAAGATTTAAGTTGAACCCTGAAGAGATTGTATCAGGGATTTTTTATTCCTTACTCAATATCACTCCTAGAACAGTCAAAATGTATATCTTGCATAATAAATGCCTACATACAGCTGTACTAATATGACAACAAATGCCTACATACTGATATGAACATGCACCTATGTTGCATGGAAGTTTTTGCACATACATTAAATACACTTATTTAGTAAAGATAACACCATAATGCAATTCAACTGTTTTATTTCTCCATTCAATGCAGGAAAATTACATCATGAAAAACACACATATTGCGTTGACTATGATCGTAACATTGATGATGATCCAAAATTGTTTCTGTTCTCCTTCAGGTTAGGCAGCTACTGTCAAGCAGTTTCCGTGAACTCATTATCAGCGTAATGCAAATTAAACAATACTTATTGTATTGGAATGTGTTAAAGGGAACCGTTTGCCTTGCAAGTACAACCACATATTTAGTTAAATACACCCAGCATTGCAGCTTCTTGAATGGCCATACAATGGATGTGGGACATATACAATGTGCCTTATAAAAAGATGTAGAATCATGTAATGTGAACATGAGGGATTACATCACACAATATCATGCCGCTTTTATTGGATAAGAATTTTCTTTCTTAATTCTTTCAAATAGTTGCATCATTAAACACAACCCACAAATGTCCCATCTTTGAAGTGCAAGTACCATGCCCTGGTACCTACAGCACAACAACATGATTTTAACAACATACATATTAAATATGATATTGTGCACACAAGTAGCAATGTATAGTACATTAGTAGGCAGTGTTGGAGTCAATTCTTAATTGAATTAGAATTGAATTGATCAACGAAATGCTTGAATATGAATTGATTTGGAATTGAATAAAACCAAAACACATTGAACTGGAATTGAATCCCGCAAAGTAAGATGAATTGAATGAATTAACCGAATTAGAAAATTTGTACATCCAATTATACACATTACACGAATAAATACATATTTTCATGTAAATATTATTGCAACACTCAATGTTTTTTGTTCGGGTATCCATTTGTTCTACCCTATTTGCTTGCCATACGTGGCGAATACTTGCGTTATTAGGCACAGCAAATTAAGCAACAACAATGCGGTTCATGCCATACACACATCACATGAATGCATCGACATTGGCACAGGCGTTACACAGTGGTTTTTTTTTTACAATATTAATGCATAGTTTTTAGTAAAAATGATTGACTAATAAGCTAACAGCACATTATGTGAACTCTTGAACATATGTGACATATTTAATGTTGTAAGCATCATCGTGGTTTACAAAAAAATAACTAACAAAATGACTCGGCTAGTGATCGCATTTTTCTAACTGTTTTTCCCCAGCAGATTTTGGCAAAGGCGGCTTTTCTCAAACAGATTTGAAAAGCATAACCCGTGTGGATATGATGATGGCGGCGCCAGTGGTGATGCCTTGTTTTGATTTACCAAAATGAGTAAATACCATTGTAACGTGCCCGGGCGTTGTGTTTCACGTTAAAATAAATTGAGCAATATCGAGCGTAAAACACATTTTTGTAAACAGCGTCTTCAGGCGACCAGTCTTGACAATACGCTGATGCGAACTGCTGTAGAACGTTGTAGCCTAAGTTTTCGTGAACAGTGACACATGGGAATGGCCCGAACGCACGGCAGAATATGACAATTAACGTGCCTAATACTTCAGTAAGTTATTTCAGAAAGGCCTGCAGTACGCGTGGAACAATCGTTGTCCATACATGTGTATGTTGTCAACCTGTGACCATCAAAATGACGGAGTTTTTAGATAATGGACTTCACTCCCGGCCGACTGCTTCGCAATTGGGCGCACGACACGCACGCACACACGCACGCGCAACGAAACACACACGCACACATACGCATGCACACGTAAACAAACACACGCACGCGCACACACATAGAGTCTACGTACACGCACGCATACGCTCGCGTGACTATTAATTAAAACCTGTAACATAATTTTCATAACTGACAATTACACATCAATTATGAAAATAATAATCATTTCGTCGAACGCGTGTCCAAACACAGAATATAGTAGACCTCGACCATTGGTCAAGAACGCTCGTTTTTCATTCTAGTATGCAAAGGCAAAAAAATGAGTTTTCCGGACCGGTAACACTATATAGGGAACGACACAAATGTTAATAATACGTCATTAAATAGTGTAGCATTGCTCGATATAATATACAAGTATAAGATACAAGGCTCGTGATGTACGGACTAAAATAAGTGGTCCCGAATGGTCGGACTTTTAGCATTTCACCGTAGCAAAGGCGAAATACCCGAGTTTTCGGGACCATTTAGTGACACTAAGGAACGATGATGTTATATTTTCTCTTGTTGGAAAGTAAAACATACGTCATTATCCTACTATGACATTGTTAATTATATTCTGTATATAGAGTATATATAATGCCTATATATATGATGCATGGACTAAAAAAGGGGTCCCGAATGATCGGGCTTTTGGCTATCACCCTAACAAAGGCCAAAAGCCCGACTATTCGGGGCTATGCAGTGACACAAGGGAACGACAATGCTATATTTTGGTTGTTGGAAATTACAAAATACGCCAGTATCCTACATTTTAGCATTGGTTAGTATATAAAGTATATATAAGGCATATGATGCATACCCTAAAAAAGTGGTCCCGAATGGTCCGGCTTTTACCATTTCCCCTTAGCAAAGGCTAAAAGAACGAGTTTTCGGGACCAGTGACACAAGGGAACGACAATATGTTATATATACTCTTGTTGGATAATAAAAAAATATGTTAGTGTCCTTCTGTAGCAGTTTTCACTATATCTAAATATAAGGCCTAACCTAGATGTACTAGAAAAGTGTTCTCGAATGGTCGGGCTTTTAGCCTCTCCTCCTAGGAAAGGCTAAAAGACCGAGTGTTCGTGAACAGTGACACCTGGGAATGAGCCGCACGACAGAATAACGTACATATGTATAGCGTGCTTAATGCAAAATGTCTTAAATTACTGTTTTGTTAGTTTATTATGGCTGTGATACATATAAAGTTTCTCTAATTATATGTCCACTTAGGAACTATTTCCTGCCGTGGCGCTGCACAGCGCCATGCGAGTGCTAAATATAGGTACACATTTTGCGGTTGATGTCATGTTCACGAATGGTCGGGCTTTTAGACACACCCGCTGACCTTGATGCACGGCGCTGTGTATACAAACACTCTACAGTACCTTGATGACCGTATATCTGCATATGTTTCCTGTCGTACGCTTTGCTCGATCAGTTTCTCATGGTTATTCCAAGAGTTAACCTGGAACGGTACGGGCGACGCGCATTTTCATGTGCAGGTCCCAGTAGTATAGGTGTGCAGTTGGTTATCCTCCGGAGGGCCCATAATCGGCCATTTTGTTTCTGGTCACCCTCTGGAACTCTCTTCCACTAGAGCTAAGAAGCCAACATGACTCTGGGCGTTTTAGGAGAGACATAAACACCTTTCTCCTTAATGATGGTTTTTCGAAATTTATTGTCTTTTTAAATACATACATATACACCTTAAATTATATGGCCTACATAATAATCGAAATGTGTACTTGTGTTAGCAAATGTAACACATATGCTAACACAACTACACCTTCAACTACAACACAATACATGTAACACGTGTATTCGCCAGAATTGCAGGTAAGCAACACTACAAAACGGAATTATCCCAAACCCCGGTAGTACCCCAGGAGGCGGCACTATCTGACATGAGAGTGCCGCCGTCTGTTAGATAACAAATATTTACGTTTCATTACAATCTGCAGCATGCATGCTAGGTAGGTACACAAATATATATTACAATTTATGGTTACCGTTTCATTTAGCAGTTTTTGTTACATACTGTGAACTGTCACAATTAAATACTGTGATGGTTTCTCTTTCACGTTTAAATGTACAAAATATACTGTAAAGTGTACGCCCAAATGAGTTACATTAACTTGATTTAAGCCAAGTAGGATTGCGAGATATAATTAGCTCTGTGATAGAACGTTTGATCGGCAATCTAAAGGTTTTTAGATCAATACCCGAGATGTCGGTGTTTTTTGTAATTAATGTTTTTTATTATTTGTTTTTATTTTAATAATGTTTTTATCTTTAAAATTATCGTCGAATCAAGTGTGAAATTGGCAGAAACAAGGAAAGTGCAAATGCACATTTTTGTTGCGGCTCAGCTTACAGCCCTGCAAGACAATTATTGATCTATATATATTGTATGTATGGAATTTTTGTTTTAAAGAAAATGTCAGTATTGTAAAAAAAAACCATGCCATGTCATTGTAGGATTCCCGAATGTCCTTAGCTGCATCGATGGCATGCACATCCGCCTCCAACGACCACACAACAACGAGGCCGACTACGTTATGTCTGGAGAAAGAGGTAGCTAGGTTGGTAGATATTGTGAAGGGGATGGAGATGAGAATCAGCAAGGAGACAGATGGAATGGAGAGAGACGACAGGGATAAAGTTGGGAATACTGTGAAACTGAAGGAGCAGAGTAGTGGCAACAAGACCGAGGAAAGGAGACTGAGAGGAGGGAAGGTGATCGGAGGGGAAGAAAGTGGAGGATCGACGGCAGGAAATGTGACAGGTGTGAAGGTGGCAGGAGAGAAAGAGGTAGGAGGGAAAAAGAGACGGGAGAGGAGAGAAGGAAATGCAATGGGAGGAAAGATGACGGGAAGAAAGGAAGTGAGAGTACATGTGACAGAAGAGAAGTCGGGAGGGACGATGACAGGAAGAAAGATGACAAGAGAAACAGCGTCAGGAAAGAATGGAACGGACGAAATTGTGACGGGAGAGCAGAAGACAGGGGAACAAGATTACAACCAGACAGATGCAAACCGTAGAAAGAGCTACACTGAGGCAGTGATTGAGGGGGCAATGAGGAAAGAGAGGGTGTTTATGGGCGATTCGATTATGAGAAAGACAGATAAGACTCTAAGCGAGGGGGAGGACGTCGTTGTTTGTCTACCGGGGGCTAGGATAGAACATGTAACTGAAAGGGTAGAGAAGGTACTGGGGCATGGCAAGGGAGGGTCTATACTAGTACATGTAGGGACAAATAACGCAGAGAGGGAGGGAACAACTGGGATAGTTCAGAAGTACAGACAGTTAGTGAAGAAGTTAAAGAAGACAAGAGTAGAACAGATTATCCTCTCAGGAATTTTGCCAGTAATGGGAGGAAGGGGGCCGACATATAGAAACTGCAAGAGGATGGCGATCAACGCACTAGTTGAGCAGATGTGTAAAGAAGAGGGGGTGGGATTCGTAGATTTATGGGGATACTTTGTTGGGAGGGAAGATATGTACATGAGAGATGGCCTACATCTAAGTGGAAAGGGGGCAGCAGTTTTCTCAGAGAACTTGCTGCAATCTGTTGACAGTGGGACAGGCTGCATCTATTTAAACTAGATTCGCAGGGGGGATTCACAGAGAAGCCTGAAACTGGAGGCATAGATAAAGACAGCAGAAATAAATCGGCAAAGAACAGCCTGGAAAACTGTTCTGAATCAGGATATAAATGCATTTGTTTAAATGCAAGGAGCATAGTAAACAAAAGAAGTGAACTAAACATTATGGTAGAAGATATTGACCCTCACATAATAGGTATAACCGAATCGTGGGCCACCACTGATATATCAGATGCCGAATTGGGACTAACAGGATATGTAATGTTTAGGAAAGATAGAATAGGAAGAAAGGGAGGTGGAGTTATTTTATATATTAAAGAACCTATCCAGGCTTATGAAATAAAATTAGAAAGAGAAGCAGATTTCGAAGAAGCTGTTTGGTGTAACATAGTTACAGGAAACTCAACGTTAACAGTTGGGTTAGTTTATCGAAGTCCAAACATAAGCATAGAAGAGAATGAAAAAATACAAAACGCTATAAGGGAAGTAAGCAAACGGAACTGTATTATTATGGGGGACTTTAACCATGGGCATATACAATGGAAATCTCTACAGAGTATGGGGAGTGAGGACCACAAGTTTTTAGTTTTAGTACAAGATAGTTTCCTTTCTCAACATGTGCTAGAACCAACCAGGGGAGAGAATGTGTTAGACTTAGTTTTGTCCTCACAGAAAGAATTAGTTGTCAAGTCAAGATATGTGAGCCACTGGGGAGTAGTGATCACAACCAGATACATTTTACCATCAATGTAAAATCAGAAAGGAATAGTAAAAAGCAGTATAGGAGAAATTTCCACAAAGGAAGGTATAAGGACATGAGGAAATATTTAGCAAAGATAGACTGGAATAACACACTGAAAAATAAGACAGCAACCGAATGCTGGAATATCTTAAATAGTGAAATTAAGTGCATAGTCGATAAATTTGTACCTTTCAAAAAACAAGGGAAACGGTCTAAAAAGAAACACTTATCGAAAGAAGCCATTAGAAAAATTAAGTATAAACAAATGATGTGGAAGTCATATAGATGTACTGGAAATGATGAAGACTACAACATTTATAAAGAAGCACTTAATCAAGCTACAGCTGAAATTAGAAATTCAAAGAGAAGCTATGAAAAAAAATTAGCTAGTAATATAAAACATGACAGTAAGAGTTTTTATGCGTATATTCGAAGCAAACAGAAAGTTCAGGATAAGGTCGGTCCTCTAGAAGATAGTGCTGGAAATACAATATCAGAGGGATTCTTAATGGCAGAAGACCTGAATGAGTATTTTAGTTCAGTGTTTACCAGGGAAGATATTAGTTCACTGCCAGTACCAGAGGCTAAGTTCAAGGGGGCAGATTCAGACTATTTAGGACAGTTAGTTGTAACCTCGGAAATGGTAGCTAAGAAAATAAGGGCTATGAAGGATAATAAATCACCTGGAGTGGACGGGATTCCGCCCAAACTACTATTGGAAATTGTAGAACAAATTAGCGTACCGCTTGCAACAGTTTTCAATTTGTCATTAGAAGAGGGAGTGGTTCCTTTAGAATGGAAAGAGGCAAACATTATACCGTTATTTAAAAAAGGTTCGAGAAACAAGTCAGAGAACTATAGACCAGTGAGTTTAACATCAGTGATTTGCAAATTATTAGAAAGACTAATTAAAGATCACATGGTGGATTTTCTTGTTAAACATAACTTGATAAACCCATCTCAACATGGGTTTTTAAAAGCGAGGTCATGCTTAACAAATATGTTATGTTTTTTGGAAGACATCACTAGGTGGGTAGATGAGGGATCACCAGTAGATATCATCTATTTAGATTTTCAAAAAGCTTTCGACAAAGTACCACATCAAAGATTACTCCTTAAGCTAAAGGCCCATGGCATAGGAAATGGTATAATAAACTGGATAGAAAAATGGCTGAATGACAGAAGACAACGTGTAGTAGTTGATGGGGAGGCTTCAAACTGGAAATCGGTATTGAGTGGGGTACCACAGGGATCAGTACTAGGACCTATATTATTCTTAATATATATCAACGATTTGGACGATGATATAACAAGCAAGGTGTTAAAATTTGCGGATGATACAAAAGTGTTTAGAAGGATTAAAAGTGATGGAGACAGACAGCATTTACAAGATGATCTTGATAGGTTGATCAAATGGTCTGAAAAGTGGCAAATGCTGTTCAATTTTGGGAAATGTAAATGCCTCCACACAGGTCATGGGAATGAAGAGGTAAAATATAAAATGGGGGGTACTGTTCTAAGTACTACTGTAAAAGAAAAGGACTTGGGGTTAACCATTAGTGCTGATATGAAGGTTTCAGAGCAGTGCGGAATTGCAGCGTCAAAGGGAAATCAAATCCTTGGATTAATTAGGCGAAATATAGCGTATAAGAAAAAAGAATTAATAGTACCGCTGTACAAAACAATAGTGAGGCCTCATTTAGAATATTGTATACAAGCATGGAGGCCATATCGCAAGAAGGACATAGATATGCTAGAAAGAGTACAGAGGAGAGCGACTAAAATGATACCAAATCTGAGGGATCTTAGTTACGAAATATGCCTAAAAGAATGTGGTTTAACAACATTAGAGACCAGGAGATTGAGAGGAGATCACATAGAAGTGTTTAAAATATTGAATGGTTATGAAAATATTGATAGAAACATTTATTTCTCAGTTAAGAAAAATAGAAGGACCAGAGGACATGAAGCTACATTAGTAAAGGAGCAGTGTAGATTAGATATAAGAAAGTTCTCATTCTCACAAAGGACTGTAAATGAATGGAACAGATTATCTCCTGATTGTGTTGGTGCTAGTAGCGTGAATATGTTTAAAAATAAAATCGACACACACCTTAAAAAGGCGGGATACATGTAGATAAAAAGTATTGGACTCTCGATAAGCCAAAAGGCTTCCTTGTCCACCTGCCATCCAGAGTAATTTTCTGGATGGCAATCTTGTTAACAGAAAGGGTTACCATTCCCTGAATGTGCAGGTAAAGAAGAAACTGTAAAAAAAAGAAGCTGCACTGCAATACAGTTTTTATTGAAACACTAGTAATCACAACATACTTTGTACAAAGAATAAATGAATATGTGCAAAGGAGAGCATTAAATAGATGGTTTACCCAATGCCAATCACAAAGTTCATCTTCACATATCATTTAGTAAAACTTCATAAAAATTGTATTGCATCATGATGCAAATGCAGTAAATAAAACCAAATAGTAACTTATAGGCTATGTGAAATATACAAATAGTGCATCACATGAAATATCATGTCCACAAGTATGTAAACAATGTAATTGTGTTTGCATGTAGATGTGCTGTGATGCCACGTACAGAATAACCAGCTGCACTGCTAGATGGCCAGGTGCTGTGCACGACAGCCGGATCTTCCGAGGCTCCAATTTATGCATACAATTTGAAAATGGTAATTACACATTACTGTAAGGATATCCTGTAAAATTTTTACATTTTGACATATTACATAATTGAAGTGTGTTTACTTGTTATAACACATATTTGTGTAATGTTATTAAACAATAATTATTTAATAGTTCATATATAATAATGTACACATTAATTGTCAACATTTATATTAAGTAATATTTAATATATAATATAATAAATAAATAAATGTATATTTAATATTTGTTCAAACAACATAATAAATATGAAATATTTCACGATGCATACAAATGCAACATATCATGATAATTGCAAAGAAATATTAAATTTAATTGTGGTTAAATATGAAACGTTACATTATATTTCCAGGACTACATCACGGATTCCTGCTGGGAGACTCAGGGTATTCATGCCTACGTTTTCTCATGACTCGTATACTTCATCCTGCATCACCTGGCGAAGCACGGTTTAATAATTCATTGTGCCGTACCCGTGTTCTAATCGAACAGACATTTGGTATCCTAGAGACGTTTCCAGTGTTTACACACCGAACTCAGAACCACACCACATAATGCTGTCACTTGTGTTGTAGCATGTGCTGTGTTACACAACATTGGGATAGATCATGGTGACATAATTGACATTGCTACTGATGATGTTGACCAGCCTCCACCCGATGATATACCTTTCATTCCTGTTCCAGGACAAAACGATGGGGCAGTAATGAGAGGTCACATTGTTGCACATTTCTTTTAAATCTGCTCAGGTTGAGTACTGCGAAGTTGTTGTGAGAAGCCATCTTTACTGTGTAATATGTGAGTTCATATTGAAAAATACTACATTCAAATTACCTAACAAAGAAGACATGTTACAACAAATCTTCCATTTCAGCAGAATTAAAAGAAATGTACAACAATGTACATTTAGTAATATAATATCAAAAAACATGACATAAATGTGTTTGCATGTAGTAATAGTACTATTGGAATGTAATGTCAATAACATTAGAATTTAAATGTTTTTTGAATAATTATCCATCATATAAATTATTCAAAACAACACTGAAATTAAATGTTAATGGGATTACATTCAAATATAAATATTATAAATGCAAATACATTTATTTCATGTTTTTGATATGGCATTACTAAAATGCAATTGCATTGGTTTAGGTTAGAATAGTGGTTGATGACTTTTGCCGATTTGTTTTATTGAATAATAGTATAGTTTTATATATACTAAACATCTTAACATGTGTCATAACTTTGTTTATGTATTTATTGCAAGTATGAGTACATAACACTGTGTAATGCAAATGGGTCTTCTTGGCCATCTTTATCAGTCAATATCTATTTTAAACATTTATTACCAAATACACTAACATTTGAATCATGTCTTTTTGTTAAATCTCACCACATATAAGTTTCATTGCAGTATACAAGCTTTATAAAAATGCTTAGGTTTGCACACATGTGACACGTACACATAACTTATAGGAAGCATCAGAAGTCAACAACCCTCATTTGTGCAAAAAGAACCGGTATTCTAACGCAAGCAAGCCTACATTGCAGTTTGAAACTAACAACTGAATTTGTCATCATTTATTCTAAGTTAACGCCAAATTCATTCGTTACTTTCAAACTGCAATGCAATTTCTTCAACGTCACCAATCAAATTCCAAATCTAGATTTCGATTTTGTTTCTTTAGCATTTCAATTTCTAAATTTAGTTTCTCCTGCTCAAGCAATATTCTTTTTGTGTCTTCAACAATGTTCCGCATAGTTGCTTCATCTTGTTGCAGTGTCCTTTTGGTGTTTTTTTTCTTTTTGTCTGTAAAGAAGTATTTAACAAAATTACACCAGTGTTTATATTATGAGAGTCATTGCACGTGAAATCTTTACATTTGAACTGTTATGGCAAAGTGGTTATTAATCCCCAAAATTGTGAAATAAAGTTTTATACCTTTTTGGACTCCACAGATTGTAAGCTACAAAATACTCACATGTTTAAATATCTTCACAAGTTTTTGAATATTTATTGCTGACAGTGAGCATATATTTCCTCAACTGATGTTGTATGTGTGTGTGTTTGTGTGTGTGCGCGCGTATGGGTGTGCGTGTGCATACCTCGTTGCTTCATGTTGTGATACTTTTTTTTGATTTCTTCTGTATCACGAACATTTGTTGATACCCTATGAAAAGCACAACATATTGTAAATATTCAATGTATACAGGTAGTTTAATCAGTTATAATTTGTACAAAATATATTACATGTGTTACACATTTAAAAAATGAATATTTGAAAAGGTTTCTTCTTTAAACTGTTGTTTTATCATGTACATCACAACTGGGAAGCGTGAGGTAGAGTGATATAACAGCAGTTGCATCACTAAGGCTTAACGTTGGTTTTTATCATAATGTCAAAATTTGTCATAATATATATATGTAACGGAAGTCATGTCTCGTGACATTATAATAATGTCATGGATATGGTAATGATAATTGATTATTAATCTGACAGTGTCAGTGTAACTGACACTGTCAGATTATTTATAATTATAATATTACTGCAACTTGCAATTTGCAAGATGACGCGGTCCAATTTGTTTTAATGCTAATATGGTTACTTACAACGAATTACACAGCACTTGTGTAGAATCCGGACCTACCTCGATTTTGCCGTTATAACTTGAGTTTTGCCTAACTTTGATACCTCAGGGTGTTAGTTCCACGACTCAACATTATTCCAGGCATATTTACGTTTAAGTATACAGCATCTTTGGCTTAGGGCACTTCTGAAGCGTACATAGCGTACCCAGTTTGCATCAACAAACCCCGCTATATTGCCCATTTTACGGGCGCGATGCGGTAACGCACGACCGCAGCGGTGCAGACTAGCGCAAACCGGATCGCTATTTGGGCTTCCAAAATGCACAAAGACACAATATTTTCGTAATATAAATATGCCTGGCATGATGTTGAATGATTGATGGAACTAACGCCAGTAGTAATGGTCTGACTGAGCCCGAAGTATCAAAGTTAGGCAAAACTCAAGTTATAACGGCGAAATCGTGGTGGTCCGGATTCTACACAAGTGCCGATTACACTACATATAGTTTAATATTATGAGGTTACTATGATAACAATTTAGTCACCGAGGCTTTAGGCTTGGCTTAATTAAACCTTACAATTTCACACAACACGTACGCTTTCAGAACCTCAACAATTTGCTGCCACGCTTCTTGGCGCTGCTGGTGTACGGTCTTTGCCCCACAGCCCCTTATTATTCCAAACAGCGTGTCCTGACGCTGCAGAACTTCCTTTATTAACTGCTGTTCCTCAACTTCCCCCCATGGCTTAGCCCTTTTCTTTGCAACAATGGGAACACTCGCATTGCAATTTTCCTCCGCCATCGTGTAATCTAGCAGACGACACTATTATTGTTTACACTAATTCTTACCTTCACCGTTGAAAGAGTTCCATTTCGGCCGCTTGCGTATTTGAAAAAACGGCGCCGCAGTAGCACGCAGTTGAGCATATACTCAAGGCGGCGTACTCAGTAGAGCACGTACTCAAGAAGTTTTATAACCACCGTGAGCACGGATTCTCCGGTGAGCATGAAATCTCGAGTCTGAGCATGGAGTTGAGTATGAGCACCGAGTACGCTTTATAACCTCGGGCCCAGATCTCCACGCCCCCGATGACATATTTAAATATTTGGAATGTTGTGGAACATTTATATTATGAATTTTCAAAATTATTGTAAAATCAACTTTGTTGGCACCTTTTTATACACTACTCCCAGTATGGTTCATTTAACACAAACTTGTTTCAACAAATGTTGAAGAATATGCTGTAGAACACTATCCAAGCATGATGAGCATTAGAAAGCATACATTTTATTATGTATACTGTACTCCTATTTTGCAACATAATGATGGAATATTGTGCATTTGGATGCACAAATCGATTGATTGCACAAATCCATTTGAAACATGTAGCGATGTACATATTCCCAGCAGAAGCCACACAGAACTAATGACAATGTGGCAGAACAAAGGCATGCATGTTCTTCACTACTGGGTCAGTTAACACATTGTCCAATTAACAGTACTGCTATGCATTTTGATACACAAAGCTATCAGATGCACACATCCATTTGAAACATGAAGTAGAAGTCACACAGAACAGAATGGGGCAGAACATAGTCAGGCATCATCTTATGTCAGGTTGTCATTGTCCAATTAATGACACTGTCGAGTAGAGCTCTTCAGTTTCCTCTTTCCATCAGCTCAGTTTGTTTACTAGCTACACAGCATAACATTCTTGGTATAAGTAATAATATTATAACGTTAATGACAACATTTATCTAAAATGTTCATTACATTATTTACAAGCACTCATTTTTAGTTTTACATGTGTTGTATGAACCAATAAAGGATTTTCAGAAATTAAATGGCATGTAATGTATAACGTTTATCTGACAAAATTAGTTCATTTGAAATAGATTACTGTTATTTTAATTCCTGCTGGTGTTTGAATGTTGCATCCAAAACAGTACTGGTTGTGCACATCTGCTGATTCCATTAATTGCCTTCAGCATGTGTAATTAATTTTGTTATGTGGTCCCTACCTACCTTTTATAGTCCTTTGGGCCGAAGGTCCAACAACTATTGCCATCACTGTTCGTCCGACGTCTGTCATTAGCTGCCGTATCTCAGAAAGCGTTAAGCAACTTTTCTCTAATTCTGCATAGACATATCTTAGGGCACAGCAACTATATACGAGAAATGTGTATTTGATTAAATCGTTCTAAGGGCTCCCTAGGGCCTCCAAGGCCCCCAATACTGGTAATTTTTTTACATTTTGCCTATTTTTTCAAAACTGTTCAGTAACTTTTTCTCTAATTTTGCATAGACATTTCTTGTGGTAGTGCCACTATACACAAGAAATCTGTATTTTCTTGAATCATTCTAAGGGCACCAAAGGTTCCATAGAATGGTAAATTTGCTAACTAAATTGTCTACTGCAGTAGTTGTAATTGGTCACTGGCAGAGGCTTGTGTCAACAGACAGCATTAACCCAGTAGACCCCTGTTAAACCGGATAGTTGCATGTATGATGTAGGTTTTAAGCTGTGTCAAACAGTGGGCTGTAACTAATGTATAATGGGAATCCCTACTGCACTGGTAGAACCTGAGGAACTTTAAAACAGCAGTAGACATAATTTTCTTAATGATCTATAACTATGATTCACCAAAAACATTTCATTAATAATTACAAACTCACAATATAGTCCAAAGGACTTCAGGGCCTCTTGGCCCATTTTTATCTGAAGTGATATATTAATTTTTATGTGATTCAATAAACAACACATTAACAAATCAAGCATATACAGTGTTTGAAGATTTAAGTTGAACCCTGAAGAGATTGTATCAGGGATTTTTTATTCCTTACTCAATATCACTCCTAGAACAGTCAAAATGTATATCTTGCATAATAAATGCCTACATACAGCTGTACTAATATGACAACAAATGCCTACATACTGATATGAACATGCACCTATGTTGCATGGAAGTTTTTGCACATACATTAAATACACTTATTTAGTAAAGATAACACCATAATGCAATTCAACTGTTTTATTTCTCCATTCAATGCAGGAAAATTACATCATGAAAAACACACATATTGCGTTGACTATGATCGTAACATTGATGATGATCCAAAATTGTTTCTGTTCTCCTTCAGGTTAGGCAGCTACTGTCAAGCAGTTTCCGTGAACTCATTATCAGCGTAATGCAAATTAAACAATACTTATTGTATTGGAATGTGTTAAAGGGAACCGTTTGCCTTGCAAGTACAACCACATATTTAGTTAAATACACCCAGCATTGCAGCTTCTTGAATGGCCATACAATGGATGTGGGACATATACAATGTGCCTTATAAAAAGATGTAGAATCATGTAATGTGAACATGAGGGATTACATCACACAATATCATGCCGCTTTTATTGGATAAGAATTTTCTTTCTTAATTCTTTCAAATAGTTGCATCATTAAACACAACCCACAAATGTCCCATCTTTGAAGTGCAAGTACCATGCCCTGGTACCTACAGCACAACAACATGATTTTAACAACATACATATTAAATATGATATTGTGCACACAAGTAGCAATGTATAGTACATTAGTAGGCAGTGTTGGAGTCAATTCTTAATTGAATTAGAATTGAATTGATCAACGAAATGCTTGAATATGAATTGATTTGGAATTGAATAAAACCAAAACACATTGAACTGGAATTGAATCCCGCAAAGTAAGATGAATTGAATGAATTAACCGAATTAGAAAATTTGTACATCCAATTATACACATTACACGAATAAATACATATTTTCATGTAAATATTATTGCAACACTCAATGTTTTTTGTTCGGGTATCCATTTGTTCTACCCTATTTGCTTGCCATACGTGGCGAATACTTGCGTTATTAGGCACAGCAAATTAAGCAACAACAATGCGGTTCATGCCATACACACATCACATGAATGCATCGACATTGGCACAGGCGTTACACAGTGGTTTTTTTTTTACAATATTAATGCATAGTTTTTAGTAAAAATGATTGACTAATAAGCTAACAGCACATTATGTGAACTCTTGAACATATGTGACATATTTAATGTTGTAAGCATCATCGTGGTTTACAAAAAAATAACTAACAAAATGACTCGGCTAGTGATCGCATTTTTCTAACTGTTTTTCCCCAGCAGATTTTGGCAAAGGCGGCTTTTCTCAAACAGATTTGAAAAGCATAACCCGTGTGGATATGATGATGGCGGCGCCAGTGGTGATGCCTTGTTTTGATTTACCAAAATGAGTAAATACCATTGTAACGTGCCCGGGCGTTGTGTTTCACGTTAAAATAAATTGAGCAATATCGAGCGTAAAACACATTTTTGTAAACAGCGTCTTCAGGCGACCAGTCTTGACAATACGCTGATGCGAACTGCTGTAGAACGTTGTAGCCTAAGTTTTCGTGAACAGTGACACATGGGAATGGCCCGAACGCACGGCAGAATATGACAATTAACGTGCCTAATACTTCAGTAAGTTATTTCAGAAAGGCCTGCAGTACGCGTGGAACAATCGTTGTCCATACATGTGTATGTTGTCAACCTGTGACCATCAAAATGACGGAGTTTTTAGATAATGGACTTCACTCCCGGCCGACTGCTTCGCAATTGGGCGCACGACACGCACGCACACACGCACGCGCAACGAAACACACACGCACACATACGCATGCACACGTAAACAAACACACGCACGCGCACACACATAGAGTCTACGTACACGCACGCATACGCTCGCGTGACTATTAATTAAAACCTGTAACATAATTTTCATAACTGACAATTACACATCAATTATGAAAATAATAATCATTTCGTCGAACGCGTGTCCAAACACAGAATATAGTAGACCTCGACCATTGGTCAAGAACGCTCGTTTTTCATTCTAGTATGCAAAGGCAAAAAAATGAGTTTTCCGGACCGGTAACACTATATAGGGAACGACACAAATGTTAATAATACGTCATTAAATAGTGTAGCATTGCTCGATATAATATACAAGTATAAGATACAAGGCTCGTGATGTACGGACTAAAATAAGTGGTCCCGAATGGTCGGACTTTTAGCATTTCACCGTAGCAAAGGCGAAATACCCGAGTTTTCGGGACCATTTAGTGACACTAAGGAACGATGATGTTATATTTTCTCTTGTTGGAAAGTAAAACATACGTCATTATCCTACTATGACATTGTTAATTATATTCTGTATATAGAGTATATATAATGCCTATATATATGATGCATGGACTAAAAAAGGGGTCCCGAATGATCGGGCTTTTGGCTATCACCCTAACAAAGGCCAAAAGCCCGACTATTCGGGGCTATGCAGTGACACAAGGGAACGACAATGCTATATTTTGGTTGTTGGAAATTACAAAATACGCCAGTATCCTACATTTTAGCATTGGTTAGTATATAAAGTATATATAAGGCATATGATGCATACCCTAAAAAAGTGGTCCCGAATGGTCCGGCTTTTACCATTTCCCCTTAGCAAAGGCTAAAAGAACGAGTTTTCGGGACCAGTGACACAAGGGAACGACAATATGTTATATATACTCTTGTTGGATAATAAAAAAATATGTTAGTGTCCTTCTGTAGCAGTTTTCACTATATCTAAATATAAGGCCTAACCTAGATGTACTAGAAAAGTGTTCTCGAATGGTCGGGCTTTTAGCCTCTCCTCCTAGGAAAGGCTAAAAGACCGAGTGTTCGTGAACAGTGACACCTGGGAATGAGCCGCACGACAGAATAACGTACATATGTATAGCGTGCTTAATGCAAAATGTCTTAAATTACTGTTTTGTTAGTTTATTATGGCTGTGATACATATAAAGTTTCTCTAATTATATGTCCACTTAGGAACTATTTCCTGCCGTGGCGCTGCACAGCGCCATGCGAGTGCTAAATATAGGTACACATTTTGCGGTTGATGTCATGTTCACGAATGGTCGGGCTTTTAGACACACCCGCTGACCTTGATGCACGGCGCTGTGTATACAAACACTCTACAGTACCTTGATGACCGTATATCTGCATATGTTTCCTGTCGTACGCTTTGCTCGATCAGTTTCTCATGGTTATTCCAAGAGTTAACCTGGAACGGTACGGGCGACGCGCATTTTCATGTGCAGGTCCCAGTAGTATAGGTGTGCAGTTGGTTATCCTCCGGAGGGCCCATAATCGGCCATTTTGTTTCTGGTCACCCTCTGGAACTCTCTTCCACTAGAGCTAAGAAGCCAACATGACTCTGGGCGTTTTAGGAGAGACATAAACACCTTTCTCCTTAATGATGATTTTTCGAAATTTATTGTCTTTTTAAATACATACATATACACCTTAAATTATATGGCCTACATAATAATCGAAATGTGTACTTGTGTTAGCAAATGTAACACATATGCTAACACAACTACACCTTCAACTACAACACAATACATGTAACACGTGTATTATCATATTATAGCGAATGTAATGTAACAGAGATATGTGGTGTATAAATAAATTTGATTTGACGGCGGCGGCAGCGGCATGCACCGGCTTCATCGGCGACGTCAGGATCGACAGTGGTAGAAGTCACGCTCGGTCGAGGATCGGGTGACTTCCGCCGCAGACGTTCCTGCGGACTAGTGCCGAGTAATCCTCCTTCGTTTCCTCGGCCGTCGGGCGCCTGAAGGCCGCCTGAAGGCCGAAAGCGCGATCGCTCTCGCCGCAGTCGTAAAGACTTCGTTTCGGCGTCGGTCGACACGTGGTAAGGTGGCTTTTCAGCGCGTCCCGTTGACGGAAGCCTCTACCCCAGACAGGTGTCTTTGCAATCGGACATGTCGGTCGAACGATCGCTCGCACAGCGTGCTAGAACACTAATAAAGGTTCGTTATCATGCGGAATATCAAGGAGAAGCGATCGTCGTAAAGGCTATTCGTGGAACATACTGGCCTGTCGAAAATCCAGACAGGTTTATATTGCCACGCACGGCGGTATAACGCGATCGCTGTGCATCAAAACAGCTTGTGATGCACAGACAAGTCCAGGCCCGTCTAGTGAACCAGATCGTGATTGATTTAGTGGTATTTTTCCAGACACGTCTAGAACAGTATAGTAAGCTAAACTAATAAGTACGAATATAGTTTCCAACGTTTTATTCACGATTACAAAGCGTACAAGTTAGAAGAAAGAGGTGTTTATAATACACATTATGATTAACGACGGTAGAGTAAGCTAAATCAATTAGTAGGAATAGAGTTTTAAAAGGTTAATTAACGATCACAAAGCGTACAAAATACAAGAAGGAGGTGTTATTAATACATATAAAAGTAACGCTTAAAGAAGCATCCACGCAGTAAGCTAAAATAGTAAGTATTAATTCTTAAAGTTAATCACAATAGGCAACTAACAGTGTCCGCACACCAGCCGAAATGCACTAATCCGTTAAGATGATCGACGTCGTAAGCTAAAATATGAAGTGTTTATTCTTAAATGTCATAACAAAATAAACTAACATTGTTTGTACAGACGCCGAAGTTCTGTCGTCGAGCCTGCGGTTCAAGTAGGACTCTGCAGCGTGTCTCGGAGAGGAGGCGTTAACATAGCGAGCCCTGTATAGCGTCAGCCACGAGGTCACCTTTCGGACGATAGCCTCCTGAGACAGACGGTCGCCGGACATCTCTTAAGTGTCGTACAGGACGGAGAGGGTGTGAATAGCCTAAGGAAAGATAGGGCGACTCCCGAATTCGTACATCACAAGTCTGTAGTGTGGCATGATTAACCGGTACGGTCTATTCAGGCACCCGCTAAGATGATCGAAATGGCACGCATCCGGCACATTACAGGCTACACGCGTACGGTTTGCTCTCGCAATGATGAGTTCGCCGATCGCCTCGGCAAAAACCTGCAGCAGTCGATGCTCCAGGTCGGT
This sequence comes from Paraescarpia echinospica, assembly GCA_020002185.1. Classification (NCBI taxonomy): domain Eukaryota; kingdom Metazoa; phylum Annelida; class Polychaeta; order Sabellida; family Siboglinidae; genus Paraescarpia; species Paraescarpia echinospica. The sequence continues at coordinate 48,046,391 of CM034543.1, forward strand.
GTATTGCTTACGGCTGTTGTGATAGCAGGGAGCATTGTAGTCATTCCCGCCGGAGGACGCTTGCGACGGCTGCGGCGGCAACGACGTCGAAGCCGGTAGGGATGCGAACGGCGATGTCGACGGCGGTGGCGGCGGCGGCGAAGACGGCGACGACGCGACAGGAAGGAGTTTATCTACGGGTACCATCGACGGGAGAGAATCGTACAAGAGGTCCGGTGAGATGCGAACGGCAATGTCGACAGCAACGAAGGCGGCAGCGATGGTGGTGGCGGCGGCGGATAAAACGGCGACGACGCGATCGGAAGGAGTTGCTCTACCGACACAGTTGACTGGAAAGAAGAATTGTCCCGGAGGGCAGACACCAGACGCAATGCGGTGCGCCTCGTCTCTGGAGGCATGTAGGTAGTGATCAAGTCGTCATCTACGTTGGCGTGAGCGTCGCCGGACGATAGAGGGTGTTGCCGCCGGCTCGGAGCAGCGAGTAGGAGGCGATCACGACGTCGTCGTCTTCCTCCGCCTCGGCTCCCGGTCGAGTGACCATGCCGGCGTCATACTCTTCGCCCGCTGCCCTCGAGCCGTAGAAGTCCGCGTCCGCAACGGAGTCTTGTACGAGGCCTTTTACGACCCGACGTAGACTGTCGTCCCCTCCCTCGGTGTACTCGAGAAGTAGACGCTGTAGAGAAAGACACGGACGTGAGTGAAAGGTCTGACCGGTCGGTCTGTCGTCGGTCGTTCGGCGTTCTTAAACGGTCTCCGCCCGACAGGTAGTGAAAGTGCCTAAACGTCCCCACTTTGCTTTTTTCAGGGTGACTTTTACACGCACACCGATTAATTTCGACACGGCAGCACGCGTTTCCACTTTCGAGGCGACCGTGCTCCTCGTTGTATCATCGAAGAAAGTCGACCAAACCATAAACGGCGGGGCGGTACAGTCTTCATCGATCGTTAGTGGAGGAGTGGAAATAATGTCGTCGTCGTCGTAGTCAAAGTCAACGTAGTTCGTACTAGGGGGTCGACTTCCATCAACAGGCGCAGACAGAAATACTGCGCTGCCTTGTCTTCTACCTCGTGTGTCAGGAAGACAACGTGCTTACCCTTCTTGGATCGGCCGAGTTTACGGCAACATTCTTTACAACCCTCCTACGTGCATGACCCATTTCAAGCTACGGCGCCAATTCTTAAGGAAGTGTCGATCGCGTAGACACATGGCGCGGAAGAATGGAGAAAGGTTTCGAAACTCACCACTTCTGCTCCGGCACTGGAAGTCTTGTCAGCGGCAACATCAGCAGCAAAGCGAAAAACCGGCGCTTGCTCACGTCATTGGCACGCGCGTTATTCGACTGGCGCGCGCGCAGGCGACGAGCACCGCATACCCAAAAAATAACAACGCGTCGATTTTTAAGTTAGCGGGGGAAATTTCCATATGTTTAAATTGGCAGGGAGATTTCCACAGAAAAATCCCAACTTTATCTTCATAGATTTCTCACATTAAAAAACACACCCAATATTCATTTAAAACACCGAACGTTCACGCACTTCTAAATGACGATCTAATACCCGATCTTGCTATCTCTCAGTCTCTACCCACAAAACGATCCGACACAGTACCGACCTTCCCACGGACATAAAAAATATACGGTTTCCACGATAACACTGCCCTATACGTATTCCAGCTTCCATGTATAGTCAGGGATGCTAGGGATTTTTTAGTTCATATTCTTCCAAAAGCACCAAATTTGGCCCCGATGTCGTCCACACCATACTATTTCAATTTCTGACTGGCGCCAAGACGGGCGCTTCCCAGTGCCGCCATATTGGCGAAATCCAAATTGGCCGCCACCCCGGGTTAGAGGTTAATCGTAGTTTAAAAAAACCAAAAGGCATATAATAATGAATACCACTTTTTCGGGTTATGTTTGTAGCATCGGAGAATCCGATTCTGATCTTATTTCGACGACTAAAATAGGGGTCAAAGATCAGCAGTTACTGGAGATGGCATCTGCTGACAAATTGCTATAAGTATGCCTCGACTCCGCTTTGTTTATTTAAATGTTCAAAATACAATACAAAGACCGCTTTATCAACAATATACCAATGATTACTATTACTACCTATACGTTCTGGCTTGCGCTCTATGATGCCAGCAATAAGTACTACTGGTCATCACCGCCCTCGGTATTAAGGCACCCGCCTTCGCATTTGCAGAGGGCCGTGCAACGGACACCGGCGTGGTTGCATTTGCACATTCATATGCATGCTTTGATGCAGCCGCAGTGCAAGCGAATGGCACATGCCACTGAAGCGTCGCTGAGAGTGGTCATAGTGGCTGCCATGTACTGGTGCCATCTTTGTGCCAGCCCCATGCACTCACTTGAAGTCAGGGATTTCCTGCTGGACCGAGGTGGCCGGACTCCAATAGAAACTCGCCTGTAGTAGCGCTCCCTTCACATGCTGGAACAGCGCGGTTTGGGTAGGTGGGATGTTTTCGAACGTTCTCCTTCCAGGAGGGAAGAGGCGGAGCCTGGCCTCGTTGACATTGGCTGCACCACACCCCTTGCTGTACATGAGTACGACGAATCGTTCGATCCGCTGCAGATGCACGGACTGGAGACTGAATATATCAGGGTCGTGCGTGAGAGCCACTAGTGTGTCAGTCCGGTATGCTGATGCAGGCTGTCCAGGCGGTCTTCTAGCCACATCAAAGAAACTGTGAAGTCGTATCGCACCCCGTTAAACTGTGGAAAGGGTAATGCCAAGGACTTTGACGGACCGAGGTCGGAGTAGATGGTATGGACTGGAATGTCACGGTACTTTTTTCCACTACCGAAACCCACCCAGAGCTCCGATAGGCCAAGGGTCTCGAAAAACCGGACTGCCAAAACCACGACATCGCTGTCCACCGTGCGAACATAGCCTGTTGTATGACCCTGCTCTGCAGCATGGTGTCCGTCTCGGAATGGTTGCACGGCAGAAGTGTTGCGAGGTCACAACGTCTGTTGGAAAGCAAGGTCTTGAAGTGGTTACTCAGGAGGAGCTTTCCGCCCATGTCAGTCTTGGAGATCTGTGCGCTGATGAATGAGAACAGCTCCTTTTATTATCCTCATTTTGTAGGAAGCCGCTGTTCCATTCACACTTCTGGATTGGAGTGCTGCCATCACCGACTCTTGTCCGTTGTCCATTCCCGCGTCGTTGCTGACTGAGAGCTTTGAGGTTATTTCCTCTGGGTAATTATCCCATACGGCGTCGATGCGTTAGGTCGTTGATATTCCGTCTTATCCAACGATGACGATGCTATTCTAGTCATAAGTGGTGTGTGTCCTCAAGTGGCTATGTAGGCCAATTCTGGACGCACTTGATCTCTTGAAAATCGGGCAAGGGAAGCCCGTTGTGGCTAGTGATGAAGATGCTGCTGCCCGGTGTCGTATGTCCCTGTCATCTTGCAGGCGTTAGCAGCGTCTTTCCTCAAAAGCCTGGTTGGAAGTCCTGGTGATGGCTCGCCATTGACTTCTGTCAGCTGCTGCGTTAGGTACCATTCTTCATTTGGGCCTCCAGAAATGATACAAAGTACAACGACACGTATTCGCTGAATGTCTTTGATGTTGTGGGGCGCACCATGTGGCTCACTACCGTCATATTCAAAACCACGACCATGGCTTGTTTGGTAGCAGCTGTGCGGCCAGTGGGTGCATTGGTGCATTGAAGATTGTCGGACGTCGTCCCAAATCGCAGCGACCCTCGCTCCGCCTGGCTCGGTGGCTCTCTCTGATTTTCGAACCGAAAGTAGTCCGTCATGTCGGCATCGGGACGCGACTGGAGTGAGAGGAAAAGGTATTCTGCCTCTGTACACCACTGTCCATCCTGCCTTTTTTTGTTGGGGTCAGGTCGGTTGGCGAAGGTTAGCATGTTATTCCTCGAACTCGAACTCCTCACCCATCCGCGCGGTCAGGTCCGGCCAGCATGAATAGTGTAAGGGCCTCGAGGTTCTGATAGAGTCCAGCCGCTCCGCCATGCTCCTGGAGGCTTTTGTGTGACTGTTCATGGACTTGGTCCTTGGTTCTGAGTTTGAACTTTCTAGTTGATTTTTGCATAACAAAATTGCCCCTCGTGAATTCACCATGTACTTCAGGGTGTTTCTTGGCTAGCTCGACCATGTCATGTACATGTACTTGCAAACAACCTGAGTATTTCGTGTGGTCCAGGGTGTGAAACCAGCCGCAGCGTTCGTCACATGCTTGCACATACAGTGCGAAGTCCCCCTCCCGCAGGGACCTCACAAAGCGAGTCATCAGCAACTCCAGCTCGATTATGGTTGACCAAAACTTGAACTGGGGTACAGTTTGGGAACGTCGATTTCACATGTCGATCAGGTGGGCCCAATACATTATCGCAAAACTCCGAGTAGGCGGTCTGCTTGAGCAAGTACAGCGACATGAGGGAGACTTGATGGGTGTACCTCGTGCGCTTGATGTGATGCCCATTGAGCGCAGACTGTGCGCGACCGGATGTCAGGACCTCCGCACGGGAAAGGACGTTGGCCCACCCCGAGTCGCGCAGCAGCTTGTCTATCATAAGTTGCATCTTGTCTTCGATGTACAGGGCGCCCTTCATAGCAACCAGCTTGTCTTCTCCCAAAGTGTCGGGGTATTGCTATTGGATGAGTTTGATGATAGCATAGAGTGGCTGATCTGCACCGAGAACGCTGGTCTGGCCCGGGTTGAGGAACCCAGTGCCCTGCATCGTCAGCTCCATCGCGTGCTTCATTTAAGATGCGGATGCGGCCTTGTCTGGAAGACGCCGATCTCGACAGCGGGCTTCACCGACTAGTCGCTTGCTAGCAACGAGTTGCACCCCGACCAGCTAATGACGTCACCCTCTGCTAAAGCGCGTTGCTTCAGCACCCTAGTGACCTGCGCCATCCACCCCTCATCCTTGACATTGGCACCTCGCATAAGAAGGGGCGGCCTGACTACGCTGTCGCCGAGTCTAGGTTCATCCGTTTGAGTGAGTATGACTGGGTGCTGGATCACGTAAAATTCTGGTAGCGTGGGAGTCGACGTGTCGGAGGGGTCAAGCTTGATGGGAGCCCGCTCCACTCCAGGGTTCTTTCGCGAGAGATGGTTGGTCACGCTCAGGACATATCCGTCGAACTCATCCAGTGAGAAGTCAATTTACAAAATGGCGCGGACTGAAGTGAACCAGCTCTATGATTCACTAGCTCTGTTAGCATTGAGGATTTAGCGTTTAGGACTGCTGGCGACGATTTTCACACATCAATTTTCACACGTCACCTGAAAAGTAGGAAATAGAAAACTGGTTAGAATCAATAAACTTTCAAATGACATAAGTTACACCACTATATAGCATGTGTTGTGAAATCGAGACACCCAAAAAAGAATGGTTTCAAATATAATTATGACGATTACTGTACCTCCAATAACAATTGCTGATCCAAAATTACCTTTAGGGTGACCTAGAGGGGTGGCCTTGACCTCAAATCGTCGAAATAAGATCAGAATCGGATTCCATGACCCCAAAAAGTGGTATTATTCATGAATGTAGCCCTTTTGATTTTTTAACTACGAGTGACCTCTAACACGGGTGGCGGCCATATTGGATTTCGCCAATATGGCAGCCCCAGGGGGGCGCCCGTCTTGGCGCTCATCAAAAATCGAAAAAGTATGGGATAGGCGACATCTGGGCCAAATTTGGTGCTTTTGGAAGAATCTCAACCAAACAGTCCCTCTAATGCCCTAACATCCCCAACTAAAACACCACGTCGGATAAATACCGATTCCTCTAAGGACCAGTTAAAGGCACCGACTGCCGTAACGAACGATCACACGTCGGACGTCGGCCAGCCACATTGATCTACCGCTAACCCCACCAACTACACTATGGCGCCCCTCGACATCGAGTTTTCACACGGAACCTTCTAGAAATAGGGCGAGGGCCATCGGTGATGACGTCATAACATGTGACGATAACAAAAACAATTACCCTCCAAACGTCTCCCCATCCAAGATCGAGCGCTTGCTTACGTCACCGCCACGCGCGTCAGCCGACGACGCTGCACAAAACAGCATCGGTTGTTTTTTTTATTCTAAGTTAGTGGGGGAATTTCCACGCGTGCTCGCTGTACGGGGCAGAGACCTGGACAACAACGAAAGGACAAGAAGCAAGGATAGAGACGAATGAGATGAGGATGCTGAGGTGGATGTGTGGAGTAATAAAGATAAGATAAGATTGTTAAGTAACATAACATTGTTTTTAACATTTCAACAAGACAATTGTTTTTAACAATGAATATTCTCTTGTAGAATAAAATAATGAAAAGTTAATATTAACTAACTATACGCCCATATTTTCTAGTGATCAGCTATTTGAAGATATCTGCACAGAAGCAATTGACGTGTTTTTTGCTGATATTTAAATCAGTGTATTAAATGTCATCAGCTGTTATTAAGTAAAATTAAAAATGCGTATTTCACGTAATTTGTGGCGATATTATTGAAAAACAAAATGTGATCTAACCCCACAGTTACTTCCATTTAACGACAAGTCAAGTGGCGCCGCCTGGCGGAGTTCACTGTGGAAGTAATGCATCGGAGAAAAAAACGCGTTATTTTCTTGTACATTTGGATCGAATTGAGGCAGTAATTATACATTTTTGATCACATGGGTGTAGTAGATATGCCATGTGAAGTTTGGTGACAGTAGGTGACCGTTTTCATGGTTTTTTCGACGTGCGGACCTAAACTGCAAAAGTACCGCAAACTCTTCCATGAATATGTGGTTAGCTCTGAAAAGAATTGTTGTTGTTTGTGTCTGAAGAGAGGCGTTTGTGTTCTCATCTTGCGCCTCGGGTCGTCATAAACAGTTTGACTGTCACCATTGACAGATCCGCTCATTTCCGCTGCCAGCTCCGGGTCAGTCGTCCTCCCTCGAATCAGACAAGTCCGAATCACTGTCATTATTACCGATCGGGTTTGTCACAAAGTAGTCATTCACAAATTCGTTGAGGATGTCCTCACTTGCGATATACTGCATGTCAATGCCAATGCGTTGAAACACCGAGCAACATCGTTAGACTTCGGTCCATCCATGCCCATGGCAATGGGCGTAGCCATCTTTGATTTTCGAAGATCGTAAACATGAAACGAAATTCGTCCCGTAGTCTGTATTTCCAACGAAATCCGGTTCGATAACACATTAAACTGTTAAGAAATATGTACTGATATAAACTACAGCAACATCAAACTAAACTAATAATTAATAGAACTACATAAACAACTCCAATACAACTTCCAACTTCCAAATAAAATCCTGTTAACTTTCACTGCGCACTAAATTTTCTTCCAACGTATTCATGCGCACTGCTGCTAGGGAACTGCGTGCTGGAAATAGCTTTCGAACGGTATGCCATATATGGGCATGGGAACTTCTGTCCTAGGTTTTAAGCGTTCGCAAAATAGTGCGCTTTTAATTCTAAAGCGCTGCAACCTAAAACGAACTTCACGGTTACAAAACACAAAACTTCACGGTTACAAAACACAAAAAAGTTTCACTTAGGTAATCAGGAAACTACTTGGTGAACTTATAAATAAATATGTTAGCTAAAAGATCGCAGCGAAATCTCAAAATCAACCCAATGACACAAAATCAACTTTATGACGTGTTTGCGGGCAATTACGAATGGCAACTTCCGACTGGTTTTCTTAGGCTGTCACACATATACCTATATATATATATATCGACGTGTACTCGATCCGACTTCAAAGTGTCTGACTTGAAATTGATGAGAGTTATTTATTCTATGTACTACGGTTAATTGTACGATTGTAAGCGACGACTCGTAATCATAATAATTACGACCGAGTATTCCTATACATATAATAAAATTAATTAAACTTTTCTATGTTTAATCTTTGGAGTGATTGAGTGTGCACGTGTGGCAGTATTGGTGAATTACACCAACGAACTTAAATAGCGTAAAGTAGTCATTGGTACCTGTAAAATTGTCGGAGAAAGAGGACCCAAGAGGACCCGACATTTTACAATATGCCAACAACAATGGAAGTTCATGTCATATCGGCACATTACATCATAGTCAAAGTGCGCTCCCCTTCTTAATTGGATTAATACTAATTATTGCCAGGCATTGATGAAACAAAACTAAAATTTGTATTACTGTACCAGGTAGTTGTTGACTCTACTATTCGCGTCGCCACTATCACGAGCTTACATTACAATGCATTACAATCGTAATACATAGATCCGTTGCCACTGTTTCCAAGGGGAGTACCTTTTCGTGCGTCGGATTGCCGAGTCTAGACGGCTGCATGGAAGTCTAGGCGTATGGGGGACATAGAGTGAATATCTGGGTCAGGGGCGAATGTACAGTTTCATCCAAAGATGGAGGAAAAGTATAGCGCAACATTCACTCACTCATTCACTCATATACTCACTCATTCCCTCATTCACTCATTCATTCCTCACCTACTCACTCAGCGGTTCTGGCAAGATTTGAGAAGATTTAACAAGATTTAATAAGATTGCCAGCCAACGAATTAATTGATATCATGTGGGTGGGCAAAATTTCATGGTGGTTTTGGAATAGCCCTATGTCTGTAGTTAATAAATTACTGTGATAGACTTTTGTACGTGGTAACTTTTTGGTGGATATCACTCCATCCATAAACATAATGAGGCGAGGACAAATATTTGTCAAATATTTATGGGAAGGGAAAACAAAATGTATCATAACTTTGCAACCAATCAACACAGCCTCACATATTACAACACAAACTGTTGGTATTAAACCCCACTACAAACTGATATATGATATGTACAAATTGAATTACTATTTGTCACAGGGGGTCAAAAGGTCACGAAATTTTGGAATCTGACACCATGGCATTAATTGTACTACTAATTCATGGATGAGGGATATATTTCGTCTTAACTGCCCAGAAAGTGAATGATAGACACCCTGTGAGAAATTAAAGGGGTCATTGTTCAATAATTTTGCAAAATGTGCCTTCCACAACAAACGGCACGTTCTTTCCAATATGATTTAGGAGTTTGTCTTTCGTAGCGATCCATCGTCATTCGACAAAGCCCATGGCAATGTTCCAAGTGGATGGGCAAACACATCAAGTATGTCAAACTGATGATTGTGCGATAACCGTCATGCGGCCAAACACATTTCTCTCAAGCCTATGTGATGATGTCTTTACCCTTACACCTGACATTCTTGGTAGAGATGTTCGCGAATGTCTTGAGACCCTGTTTCTTCATCTTGGCATGGTAATCCACAACATCAGGATGATCACGCTTGAAGTCTTTGTATGCCTCTTGACCTATATTATTATGACATCAGCAGGGGCCTGCGTTCCTGATGCGTTGTTAACCAAGGCGTCTTGTTCCTGTCTGAATGGGTTAATCCATAAGAGTTTTGTAGAAGGTCAACCAGTGACTGGACATCAGCCACATCTTTCAAAATCCTGGTTGATTGCAAGTCCGCATGCAGTTTAACCCTGGACTACCATGGCCTGTCATGTCTCTAATCTGCCTCAGGTACGTGCTCCTGTACTCAGCATATAGGTAGTACCGGCGAACTGCTCCTGGATTAAGACTGAAACCCTTTGTGCCACCTGGGGTCTGGATGTCCTTATTTACGGTCTCCTCTAAGGTTTGATCAACAGGGATTCTGCCAAATGGGTTTTCCTCTCCAAGCTGTACGGAAAATCCCCTTGTATAAAATGTTCGTAGACCTCATGGTGATCAAGTTGAAGTCTTGACAACTCAGCATAGTAGACAGGTAGATAGCGGGCGTAGTTTAGCCTGTCGTCGGCAAAGCACCATTGGATAATTTCTCGAATGGACCACATATGCAGGAGAAGCCAACCCCCTTCTCTTGTTGACCGCAAAAGTTCAAGTAGAATATCAATTATGTCGACGTAAGACAGCCAGAATGCAGACAAACTTCCATTTCCAGACCGCAGGAAGTCAAGGTATTGCTCGAAGAGCTGCATTACATGTCTACATGATGCACACATCACTACTTCATCCAGTGTCTGAGGTGAGACGTCATTAGCGAGACCTTGAAGGACACGTAGAGCTTCATCTAAGTGTCCCTGTTCACTTGTCTCTGTCCACTACAAGGAATCCATTCCACGCAAGTCGCAAGAGTGCTTCATACATGAGCTTATGCACCCTTACTGCACGATTGTACTTTCTGCCGTCTAGGACCCCGCTAATGGAACCATCTGCAACCACCCCTGACTCAACAATGAGATCTCGAAGACCTGTATCTCCAAATCGCTTTCCTATGACAAGAAGCAGTGTACATATAGTGTGGAAGATGCTCATCCGGGGTATGACACAACCGAATTTGTCTTGATGCTTCCATGCCACTTCAAGCACTTCAGCGTATAGTGTCTGGTCAAACACACATATTATGACATTTATCTTCAAGTTGACCATGACCTTCACAGACTGGCTAAGTACTTCATACACAGTGGACAAGTGGGTTGCAGGTGAATTTACCGTTGTAAGGTACGCTTCAAAACGAATATTTGGAGTGTCAGATTGTTAGTCTCTATTGATTTAATGCTGAGATACTACCAATTTTATTATACATTAAGCATCATTCGTTAAGTTCGAGGGGTGGTAGCTACCAAAAAGCTACTCTCAACAAATGTCTATCAATTTTTGTAGTTGGGCTATTCTAAAAACAGCATGGGGTGTTGCCCACCCATGTGTTACCAATACGTTGAATTTCAGGGTCTTGCCCATGGACTATACACCAAAACAGCGCTTTTCTGTTAGTTTTGTAAATATGCCTTTCTGTCGTTTGTTGTGGAAGGCACATTTTGCAAAATAATTGAACAATGACCCCTTTAATTACTCACATATCTGTCTATCATTCACATTCTGGGCAATTAAGGCGAACCATATCCCTAATTCATGAAGTAGTAGTACAATTAATGCCAATGTGTCACATCTTTAGCATCTCCAAAATTTCGTGACCTTTTAACCCCTTGTGCCATAATTATAAATCCAATTTATCACATATCAGTTCGTAGAGGGGTTTAATACCAACGGCTTGAGTGGTAATTTGTGAGGCTGTGTTGATTGGTTGCAAAGTTCCCATAACTATTTGACAATAATTTGTCCTCGCCTCATTATGTTTACGGAGTGATATCCACCAAAAAGCTACCATGTACAAAAAATATATTCATAACAATATTTTCATAACCATTCAATATTTCAAAACACTTCTATCTGATCTCCTCTCAATCGCCTGGTCTCTAGTGTTGTTAAACCACATTCTTTTAGGCATATTTAATAATTAAGATCACTCAGTTTTTGTATCATGTTAGTCGCTCTCCTCTGTACTCTTTCTAGCATATCTACGTCATTCTTGCGATATGGCCTCCACGTTTGTATACAATATTCTAAATGAGTCCTAACTATTCTTTTGTATAGCGGTATTATTGTTCTTTTTCCTTATACGCTATATTTCGCCTAATTAATCCAAATATTTGATTTCCCTTTGAAATTGCTACCCGACGTCTTCTAAGAATCAGCCATTTTTTTAGTTATACCATTTCCTATGCCATGGACCTTTAGTTTAAGCAGTAACCTTTGATGTGGCACTTTGTTGAAAGCATTTTGAAAATCTAAGTAGATGATATCTACTGGTGATCCCTCGTCTACCCACTTAGTGATATCTTCCAAAAAACATAACATATTTGTTAAGCATGACCTCGCTTGTAGAAACCCATGTTTAGATGGGTTGAGATGGGTTTAACAAGTTATGTTTAACAAGAAAATTCACCATGTGATCTTTAATTAATATTTCTAATAATTTGCAAATCACCGATGTTAAACTCACTTGGTCTATGGTTCTCTGACTTGTTTCTCAAACCTTTTTTTAAATAACGGTATAAAGTTTGCTTCTTTCCATTCTAAAGGAACCACTCCCTCTTCTAATGACAAATCGAACACCGTTGCATGCGGTATGTCAATTTGTTCTACAATTTCCAATAGTAGTTTGGGCGAAATCCCATCCACTATTGGTGATTTATAATCCTTCATAGCCGTTATTTCCTTTGCTACCATTTCCGGGGTTACAATTGAACTTAGCCTCTGGTACTGGCAGTGAACTAATATCTTCCCTGGTAAACACCAAACTAGAATATTCATTCAGGTCATCTGCCATTGAGAATCCCTCTGATATTATATTTCCAGCACTATCTTCTAGAGGACCGACCTTATCCCGAGCTTTCTGTTTGCTTCGAACTTGCGTATAAAAACTTTTGCTGTCATGTTTGATATTACAAGCTAATGTTTGTTCATAGCTTCTCGTTGAATTTCTAATTTTAGCTGTAGCTTGGTTAAGTGCTTTTTTTAAAATAAATTTTGTAATCTTCATCATTTCCAGTACGTCTATATGACTTCCACCACATCATTGTTTGTACTTAATTTTTCTAATGGCTTAAGATATTCCAGCATTCTGTTTCTGTGTTGTTTTTCAGTGTGTTATTCCAGTCTATATTTGCTAAATATTTCCACCTTATATCTTCCTTTGTGGACATTTCTCCTGTACTGCTTTTAACTCTTTCTTTTTGATTTTACTTTGATGGTAAGATGTATTTGGTTGTGATCACTACTCCCCAGTGGCTCACATATCTCGACATTGTTCATTTTGTGAGGGCAAAACTATGTCTAACACATTCTCACCCCTGGTTGGTTCTAGCACATGTTGAGAAAGGAAACTATCTTGTACTAAACTAACAACTTGTGGTCCTCACTTCCCATACTCTGTAGATATTTCCGTTTTATATGCCCATGGTTGAAATCCCCCATAATAACACAGTCCCGTTTGCTCATTTCTTTTATAGCGTTTTCTGCTTTTTATTAACTTTTATGTTTATGTTTGGACTTCGATAAACTAACCCAACCGTTAACATTGAGTTTCCTGTTACTATATTACACTTCGGCGTCTGCTTCTCCTTCTAATTTTATTCCATAAGCCTGGTAGTTTATTTAATATATAAAATAACTCCACCTCCCCTTCTTCCTATTCTATCTCTCCTAAACATTACATATATTCTGTTAGTCCCAATTCGGCATCTGATATATCGGTAATGGCCCACGATTCAGTTATACCTATTATGTGAGGGTCAATATCTTTTACTGTGATGTTTAGTTCATTTCTTTTGTGTACTATACTCCTTGCATTTAACCAAACACATTTTTATCCAGCTTCCGAATAGTTTTACAGACTGTTCTTTGCTGATTTATTTGTGCTGTCTTTATCTGCTCATCCAGTTTCATGCTTCTCCTGCGAATCTAGTTTAACTAGATGCAACCTGTCCCACTGTCAACATATAGATCGCAACAGGTTCTCTGAGAAAACTGCTGCCCCTTTCCACTTATATGGAGGCCATCTGTCATGTACATATCTTCCATCCCAACAAAGTATCCCCATAAATATGTTAATCTCATCCCCTCTATTACACACATCTGCTCAACTAGTGCGTTGATCGCCATATTCTTGCCGTTCCTATATGTTGTCCCCGTTCCTCCCATTACTGGAAAAATTCTTGAGATAATAATCTGTTCAACTATTGTCTTCTTTAGCTTCCTTACTGACTGTCTGTACTTCTGTACTATCCCAGTTGTTCCCTCCCTGTTTGTATTATTTGTCCCTACGTGTACTAGTATAGACCCTCCCTTGCCATGCCTAAATACCTTCTCTACCCTTTCAGTCACAAGTTGTACCCTAGCCCCCAGTAGACATACAACAACGTCCTTCCCTTCGCATATAGTCTTGTCTGTTTTTCTCAGAATTGAATCGCCCATAAACACTCTCTTTTCTCCTTGCTCCCTCAGTCACTGCCTCGGAGTAGCTCCTCCGGTGTGCATATGTCTGGTTGTTGTCTTTTCCTCTTGCCGTCTTCTCTCCTGTCACATTCTCTTCCATTCCCTTCTTCTTTCTTGTCGCGTTTACTCTTGTCCCCTTTCCTCCTGCCATCTTCTCTTCTAGCACATTTACTCTCACTTCCTTTCTTCCCTTCATCTTTCCTCCCATCATATTTTCTTTTCTCCTCTCCCGTCCCTTTTCCCTGGCTACCTCCTTCATTACGGTCACTTTCTCCCCTGTCACCTTCACGTCTGTCATGTTTTCTGTTTTTCTGCTGAACACTCTGTCTTCTTCCATCAGTCTTCTGTCTCACAGTTTTACCAACTACCTCTGTGGTATCTACCTCTTCACCACCTGTATCGCTGTCGCGTCTCTCCTCGTTCTCTACAGTCTGACTACATGTTGATCTATCCCCACTGACCCGTTTTCTTTTCCTCTGCCGAACACGTTTCCTCCGTCCCTCTGTCTTCTCAATTTCTTGTTCCTTCACACCGGTCACCTTCCCTCCTCTCAGTCTCCTTTCTTCAGTCTCCGTGTCACAACTCTGCTCGTTGAGTTGTAGAATTCTCAACTCTCTCCGCGTCATCCCTCTCTGCTCCATCTATTTCTATGTTGAGTATCACCTCCATCTCCTTCACTATATCCATCAACTTACACACCTCCTTCATCAGACATTCCACCCTCAAACACCCCACACACCGAAAGGTGAATCCGTCATCTTTGGTCTCTGCCCATGATTTTGGACAGCCAGACAACGCAAAATCCACCCAGCTCTGGCAGTCGTTGCAAACTAAGTGTCGTTTTGTCCTGAGTTGCCGCTTGCAAAGTGCCATATCAGAATTTATTTATGTTCAAAATAGTTTTTATATAGTCTTTGAAAAGACTTCGGTGTACAATTTACACCAGATTGTTTAGGTTATAGTTAGTTATATTTGTTAACACACAGTGACACACCGTGCCTTACCTAGTTACGATGTCGATGATAATGTATTCAAGTTAGGCTTAGATACAAGGTAGTCTTTACAAAGACTGTTTCCTGTGTACTAATATCCACTTTAAAAGGTTGTTATTTCAGGTTTTAATTACTCATCTAACTACATCGATTATCTCAAATAACACTATTCTATTGTCGTTCACGTTACGTTAACTTCGCCAGTGACCTACTTTGTAAACAACGTTCCGATTACATTAACGTCCCTAATTATCGCTCGCAAATCGCCTACTTTTATTCTACCCTAGATTACTCCCTCTAGCTAACTTTAAAAAAAAAATATTGCTTAATATATATCTATGATTACGTTATGTATGCTATACACTCAATAATATCACTTATCTTGATCAAATATCCTTATATTTTCGCAAGTTTGCTGCACCAAATTCGAACCAAATCACCACCGGAAGTTCCCCTGTAAGATGTTTGCGCTGCGCAGGGATGTTGTGATGCTGCGTGCCCTCGGTCGCGTCGAGTGCCGCGGAGTAGCGGGGCATATCGTTGAACTAGCATACATACACGAATCCTACATACCCCAGTAGTTTGAAACGCGAACATGCTTATTATACATAACAGGCAGGCAGCATGTTGGCATGCACGTAGCGTAAGACCACATAAAGGGGTCTATTGTCCGTCAGCCATTACTGAACGAGTCCGCATAAAATTTCGTTTTGATGCGATGTGTGATGTTTTCAGAGCGTTGAGAAAGTTTAAAGAAAATCTATCAATGAATTATCCATCCAGCTCAAGATAGGTTATAATAACCGCGTATGTAAATTCGATTGTGGTCTGACCCCCAGGTGTGTGAGTACTTGAACCCCGCGGATGTGGAGCTCCGTGTCCAAGGTACCGTTCGCCATCTACGACGGCTGGCTGTGGATTGGTTATGACGGCCCTCGGAGTCTATGTGCATATATATGATGTTTATTTACGATTGTCAAGAAATCTAAACATCTCTTGTGTGCTTGAAGTTATTTACAGAGCAGATTTGACGTGAACACTGCCACGGACATGTTTTCAGTGGCCGATTAATAGAGTCTGTTGACAGCTATTTTGTTAGCTTTACTTGAGCGTGATGGTTATTCTCGGTCCTGTCTAATACATTGTTTTGTACTAATTTACATAGTCAGGGACGCATGCACGCGCGCTCACACACATACATACACCCAAAGTCACATAAATATACAAGCACACACACACACGCGCACGTACGCCCACATATGCATGCACACGTACACGCAAACACACATACACACACGCACGCACACGCACACACACACACACACACACACACACACACACACACACACACACACACACACACACACACACACACACACACACACACACACACACACACACACACAGACACCCCCACAAATACGGACGCACGCGCGCACACACACGCGCACACACACGTGCACGCACAAACATACGCACCCACGCACGCACGCACGCAAACACACACACGGAGACAAACACACACACACACACATACACACACACACACACACACACACACACACTATAATTGTAAACGTGTTTTGCCATGGTCATGTTGGCATACCTCTTACTGAATATAACATAGACGTTTTACGATCTTGGATCCGTCTACCATGGATAAGTTGGTGGACAGTATTGTTCGTACAGTTGTCTTGGATCCGCCTACCACGGATAAGTTGATGGATTGTATTGTGTGTACAGTTGTCTTGGATCCTTATACCACGGATAAGTTGATAGACTGTATTGTTCGTACAATTGTCTTGGATCCGTCTACCACGAATAAGTTAATGGATTGTATTGTTCGTAAGTTGTCTTGGATCCGTCTACCACGGATAAGTTGATAGACTGTATTTTTCGTACAATTGTCTTGGATCCGTCTACCACGAATAAGTTAATGGATTGTATTGTTCGTAAGTTGTCTTGGATCCGTCTACCACGAATAAGTTGATGGACTGTATTGTTCGTAAGTTGTCTTGGATCCGTCTACCACGGATAAGTTGATGCACTGTATTGGTTGTACAGTTGTCTTGGATGCGTCAGTCTTACCTCGGTGGATGGATGGCATGGCATTTAGCGAACGATGATTTTCACGGAACCTTCTGTGGTCAGGGAAAATACCCTCTTCTAACAACACTCAATGGCTACAAGGTGCCCGGGTAAGAGTCAATGGTTTACAAGCTTAAAAAATACTTACTCAGTTGATCTAAATTTACAAAAAGTTATGAACAATACATTCTAGTAAAACTACTTGCATTCTTGTTTATGTAGGGTAATATTATGAATGCGTTATTTATTTGACGATCGAGAGATCTAGTCCGCGTTGGAGTGAATGTGAATTTGTTGCTGAACACGAAACCTACGTTGAATCTTTAAATAAAATAATTAATGTTTTGAGATGATTCAGCTTTATGTGTAAACCTAAGTGTTGTGAATGTTTATTCATGTTTGTAAATATTCGGCTTCAGATATGGCTACGATGGGCAAACGTCAGGCAGCAACACTATGAGGTCAGCGAAATATAATCGTGACATTTCATTCGCATAGTTTTAATGTCAAAATTATTTCATACTACAAGGGAAATTATGAAAACATCACTAAATGTCCTCGGCTCCACTCAGCGTCATTCCTCTTATAACATCAGCCTTGTTGAATGTTGATGACGTTACTGGTGGTTTTGTACTACATAGCAGCCTGTCAGCCTAGAATCCATTCTAACACTTTCGCTGCAGCAACACATCTCAAGTATTTTTCATCGCAACTTAGACGGTATTAATAACTGATCTTTAGGGCACTGTCATAATATCTCCTCAACTTCTTGGTCCAAGAGTCGATGTCCATTCGATTCTTTCAAAATTCATCCATTCCCTTGGACCACTGGGCATCTACGAATTGGCGATGTCCTTAAAACCACAAGGATAGTAATTTAGAGTTATTTACTTATGTGTTTGCGAGAGGTCGGAGAAACGTGAAAACCAAAACCCTCCAATTGCATCACTCTTGAAGCTCGCCAAAAAACATCCGCAATACCACAATTTGAACACACCACTTAGGGTTCACCAAAACAAAAATACCTCCAGGCCCTCCAAAAACGTCAAATTTGCAATCTCCCTCCAGGCTCGTCAAAACACCCACTTTGAAGCTATCCAGAAAACTAAAAATGCACCCGAAAATAATTCACCTTCCATGAATACTGGGGGGGCTAATCTTATCTCCAGCCCCCGACCTAAATTATTGGGTGGGCTGAGCCCCCCAACTCCCCCACGATTCCGATGCTGTAATATTGTGATAACAGATAACATAATATCTCATGCTTTACAGAAGTCTTCGTTATCCGCGGTTGTTGGCGACTGTTCTATCTGCGATCGCTACTCTGGTGTTCGCGAGGATGTCGTAGACTTGCCTCAAGAAACACGCATAGATGAGAGCGAAGAATGTTTATAAGCAGCAATTGTAGAAACCCTAACCAAACCATTTCACCGCTATAGCCGTGCATCTTTGGGGACCAAGCACTGGCACTGAAATACGAGATGTAAAGCCAAATTCACATCACTTGACACATCTGTGTCGCTGCTTCTGGTGTGTGAAGAGGATATGTGTCCGGGCATAATACTCGCCGACAGTTCGAATGTGGGCCATTGTCTAGATAATCTGCGCCGTTATCAGTTGACATGTACACCTTTGCAGACACTTCGATTGGTGAACGCCTATACACTTACTGCTTCGGTTCACTGAACTAGGAAACCGATCGAACATTGTCCGTCGATGCAGAATGCGAATTTGGCTATAAAGATTGAGTTATTTGTTAGTGTTCTGGATCTCGTTTTGTTCAAGTTTTTGTGAGCATTGAAACTGTTTGTGTGCTGGAATATTGTTGAAACTGGACAATGTCCGTAGACGGGGGGGGGGGGGTAGTAGAGCAGCGACAGTAGTGTTGACATTGAACGTGGCATAACAGCGACTGATTTAAAAGTGAAAATATGCAATTTATTTATTTTGAAGAATCGAGTGAAATGTTGTTTTTGATAGAAAAACAAGTTGTCCGTAAAATATTGAATAGAGGCGACCCGAAATGGTCCTTCGAGTCTGGTGGACACAGGTGAGTAGAGTGTACACAATCTGTTTTATAATAAAACCAAGACAAAACTAAATTTGTTGTAACATTCTGAGTGCACAAATTGTCCGCTGTGTTTCATATTTGTTTCATAAAATGTACCCGTTAGGCTGCCTTACATGCTTCATTGGAGTTCGTGAACTCGAATGTCATGTCCAATCGTACAAGTAGTCCGAAAATACGTTTAAAACCCACAGTATATGTACATATATATCTACTAACAATAACTAACTGCCAAGCATCACAAAGGTATACAAATCGATAGATTCAAGTTTTATTAATTTCAGAAACGATCGAGCTCCCGTTGGCATAGATAGTACTTCGGTCACTTATCAATACTTTATTATTTACACAAACAATAGCACCTTCCCCGGGTGCAACCGCATCCCGGCTCAATTACTTCTTTAACAGCGCCAGTAGTTTTATATCTAAGATTACATTAAAAAAACATTACGATTATGTAGAATTCGTCACATTTCCCTGGCTTATCAGTGCCATGTAGCAATCAGTGCAGACTGACAGATACGGTTGTCGGAAATGCGGTTACCAATGCGATTTTCAAGTAGATCGTTCGTAAAGAAAACTCCGAACATCGTGCCACTATTTCCCTGTGTTCCAACGCTGAAACAAACGTGGATGAAGAAGACGGGTGCGTAACTTTTACGGGAGAACGCACAGTTCGCGAACGGTTTGCGTTCAGTTGGCCGTGTACACACTGGCTCCGCTGCGTCGGGTGCGTCGGGTCCGCTCAGACCACCTCTCGAAGTGTTCTCAGTGGACGCGAACGGTTCGCGCCCACTTATTGTGAACGCGCTAGTGGGCGCGTACGGTTCGCTAAGGAAGGAAGGAAGGAAGGAAGGAAGGAAGGAAGGAAATGTTTATTTGTCCCAGTGACACAATATTGAACAATAATAAATATGCATAAATAATTTGCAAACAATACGTTGCAACATTATTTTCACTACAACAGAAAAACAATCCCGAAGTAAACTATTCAAGACAATACATTAGTGTGAATGAAAAAGTGGTGTCAGCTGCGCAAAGGGACGGGAGACCCCTGCTAAGACCAATTTTGGTCGCTCACGCAGGGGCCACCCAAAATATAATACAATATTTTCTACAACACTTATTTAAACACTCCCTTAATTGACAATAAATTAATCATTACTCAAAATTCAATAAACAAAACAAAACAAAAAAGAAAATAATAGCGTCCATCAATATTATGTTATTATATGTAATTACAAATATGCATCTACTAAAAGTACACTTACACGCCATTATTTTGGCAAATGCGACAGTTTGTTATATCACAATAATCTTTATATGATTGTATATAATACATTTTGGCATAAGCCACGAATCCCTGTAGACTGTGATTGTAGATCTTACTTTTCAGTATTGTTGCGGTATTGTTTATTGTGCGAGGTCTGTTATTTCGGATGCATTTTTTTGCAAATTCGTGATTTATTCTGGTTATATGTATTTCATTTTGTCTACGTGTATTATGATTGTGAATATTAAAATTATGTTGCAATGTTAGGCGTTGAAGGTATCCAGGGAGTTTATTATGTATGAATTTATAGTAAAATTTAAGTTCCTGAATTTGTAGAATGTCTGATACTTTTAGTAGTTTTAGGGTTTTAAAAATAGGTTCTGTTTGCGCATTGTACTTTGTTAAGCTTATCATACGTATTGCCTTCTTTTGAAGTTTTAAAATTCTTCCACATTTGTGTCCCCATACCATTATTCCATAATTAATATATGGCAGTATTAAGGAGTTATATAACATCTTTCTAACTTTAATTGGCAACAAATATTTTAATTTATTGAGTACACCTATTGTTTTAGAGCATTTACTTGAGATATTTTCTAAATAATTTTTCCAATTTAGATGTTCGTCAATGGTTAAGCCAAGAAAATTAAATGCATACACTCTTTCAATTAAAACATTGTCTATGTTTATCGTTAGTGGCAATACTCGTTTATTTACAGTTTTGAACAACATATATTTTGACTTTTTAACATTTAAGGATAATTTATAAATTTTTAGCCGTTCACTTATTTTGGACAACTCTTTATTGATATTATTTTCAGTTTGAGTATTTTTAATATGGTTATTTGATTGTCGAATTGTGCTTGAGAGGGTAGTCTCATCAGCATACATAATAAAGTTAAATAGTTTACTAGCATTTGGAAGGTCGTTTATATATATTATAAAGAGTAAAGGCCCTAGAATAGAACCTTGAGGGACCCCTGTTGTTATGGGTAACATACTTGATTGAACTCCGTCAAATTCGACATACTGATAACGATTTGATAAATAACTTTTGAAGAGATTTAAGGCCACTCCACTTATACCATAGCAACTAAGTTTATTTAATAAAATGTTATGATCAATCGTATCGAATGCTTTCGATAAATCTAAATATATATTTATTGGTATTTCATTGTTGTCCATGGTTGTTATCATTCTATCGATTAGTTCCATTGAAGCTAATTCGGTTGAGTGTTCAGCTCGAAAGCCATACTGACTTTCATAGAACAAGTTATGTTCTTTGAAAAAATCATACAATTGATTATATATAACTTTTTCCAGCACTTTCGAGATAACAGGCAAAAGTGATATTGGTCGGTAATTTGTAAATTGGGTGTCATCACCATTTTTGAATATTGGAATAACTTTGGCAATTTTTAATTTGTCTGGAAAAATTCCTGTGTTTTGTATTTGTTTAGCGAGTAATGTCAACGGCTTAATGAGGTATTTTTTAATTTTATTTAATAATTGTGAAGAGATGCCATCATAACCACAGCTTGTCTTAAGAGGCATTTGGTCTAATATTGTATTGATGGTATATTCATTTATATTTACAAATGTAAAGTTAATAGATGTTTTTTTACTCATATAAACGTTATATGTTTTATTTCTATCGTTTGCAATTTTATTGGCAAGCTGAGGACCGATGTTTGTAAAAAATGTATTAAATTTCTCTGCTACTTTCTCTCTATCGCTTATGGTGTTTTCACCATCTTTAAACACACATTGTTTGGGCTTTTTTGTTGTAGACAAAATTTCATTAATTATTCTCCAGGTTTTTTTTATGTCGTTACTATGTTTGTTAAATCTGGATTCATAGTAAATTTGTTTAGCAATGCGAATAGTCCGTTTTAGGATAGCGTTATACGTTTTAAGATTTGTCTGAAGGTTAGTGTATCTTAACGAGTTCGGGTCATTAAGTTTGAGTTGTTTATATAGATTATCTCGATATTTAATTGATCTTAGTATACCTTTAGTTACCCAGGTGGTTTTCTTATGAACATACTTCTTAAATGTTACTTTTTTTACAGGTAAGTGAAACTTCTTATTATTTTCAATTTCGGCATGAATTTGATTACAAGTTATATTTGGATCTGCATTTTCATTTTTGTTTAACTTACTATAAATATTTGAAAACTTAATCCCATTAACAAAATAAAAAATTGCTTCACTGGTTTGTGAATACACTTTTATGTATTTAGGTGGGACTGTTTTAGTGCTATCTGTGTTTATAAGAATAAAATATGGTTGGTGATCGGAAAATCGGTTCGTAAAAATGCCTGCAGTTGCGTTTAAAGTAGATTTGGTTAGTTTACCAAAAAAGTTATCAATTAATGTTCCTGATGTATTTGAAAATATTGTAGGAAGAGTTATTTTCGGATAAAAACTATTTACTGTTAGAGTATAAATTTTTTTGAGAAGATTTATATTGAAATCTCCTGCATGTACAACCTCCATATTTGGTTTCTTGAAAATCGATAAGATTTTAGAAAATTCGTTTATAAAATTTATATAATTTTCATTTAAGTCTTTAGGGGGTCTATATATGTTACCAATTATGATTTCTTTTGATAAACCACCTCCTGTTATTTTTAAGAATTGCCCTTCCCAATCTGTATATTCGTTTGGAATTTGCATCTGTTTATATTCGTATCTAGTATAACCTTCTAATTGAATTTGCGACAGATCATCATTTTCGGACTTCCAACTTTCTTGTATACATATAATACCAAATTTGAAATTGGTTTGTTTAAGTTCTTCAGTAAATAACTCTAGTTCAACAAATTTAGAATTTATTGACTGAATATTTGTACTTAATACTACAGCGAAGCCCTTTTTATTTGTAAGCTTATTAAATGAGTCTATGTCATAGTAGGATGAATGTTGTACTACTTGGGTTTGATTCATGTCGTCATCATTATCAGAATCATTCTGTAAGATACTGTTTAAGGAGTTTACTTGGGCATCACTTTGGAATTTCAAAAATGATCTATCAAAAGGTGTCAACATTTAACTTTAGTAGATTTTGTTTTATACTAGATTCTTTGTTATATCGCATTTGCAGAACTGAACATTGGAAAAACACGTGGCCTGTGTACTTAACAAGTGAGTAGCATATTCGAGTAATGATACACATTTTTACAATTTGAAATAACAAAAACAGAAAAAATACATGAATAATAGATTGTGCCCTAAATAGTTCCAGGCAATCTATATAACTCATGTATATAATACACCAATGGTGAGAGAAAAAATATGTTCATTGGATAATTACACCAATGCCCTGTTGGAAATCACATGTGGTATCTGGTTACCAGCTTAGGCATATTAGTATAAACACGTTATTCAAATGTTATACACATACTATAGTCAAATAATAAAAGTAGTAAGGGAACGTAATTATTTCTTTACACTTACACACATACGTATGTATATATATACTTGTACCCATCAACGAAATATATTTACTACATGATATCTTATTGTTCACGTTTAACACTTCTATTTAGAAAACAAAGAAGAAGAAACGTGTTCTTTGTAAAGTCATACAATAAAAATAATACTTATCAATGTCAATTTGTAGAACTGAACATTGGTATAAACACGTGGCCTGCGTACTTAACATTCGAGTAATGTTAGACATTTTTACATTTTCAAATAACAAAACAGAAAAAATATATGAATAATAGACTGAGTCATAACTAGTTCTAGGCAATCTATATAACACATGTACATAATATACCAATGGTGAAAGAGAAATAAATATTCATTGTATAATTACACCAATGCTCTATTGGAAATCGTGTGTGGTATCTGGTTACCAGCTTAGGCATATTAGTATAAACACATGTTATTCAATTGTTATACACATATAGTCAATTAAAAAAGTAATAACACAATGTAATTATTTCTTTACATTTACACACATACGTATGTATATGTATAGTTGTACCCATCAACGGAATGTATTTACTACATAATATCTTATTGTTCACGTTTAACACTTCTATTTTGAAAACAGAAGAAACACTTGATCTTTGTAAAGACATATAACAAAAATAATACTTATCAATGTCCCGATTGCACTAATTAGAACGATTCAATGTCTTTCTTGCTCTTTATTTCTTGTATGTGCCCTTTGTTGTCCTTAACTAGGACCTTGCCATTAAACGACCAACAGTCTTGGACCTTCTTCTGCTTTTTAAGCATTCGTGTTTCATATGCAAGAGCATTGCGCCTCGCCGTCAGGTCCTCGTTCATGAAGATTGGTTGCTCATGGTTCTTTAATTTGCGTCGTGCAAGAAATACTCGATCACGCACGTGTTCTTCTTCAAATCGGACAATTACGACTCGCGGTCGGGTGTCACCCTTTCGCAGAGTGTCAATACGATGGCACCGAGCGATGTTGTGTTCATTCACCGGCGGCTCTACAGCCATCGTGCCATTAATAATGGTCAGCACTTTTTCTTTGATGTTTTCTCCGTCGGTGTTTTCCGGAATCCCCTGGATTCGGAGATTCGGCCGCCTCGTGTATTGGTCGTGGCGGTCGATCTCTTCCTCCAGGGAGATCACCCTTGTTTCTAGTTCAGAAATACGTACGTCTCTCGCCTCTGTATCTGTCTGTAGTCTGTTAAGACGTACGATGATTGCGTCAAGGCGCTCCGCCAGCGACGTGGGGAATAACATTTCCCTCAGCTCCATGATGGTGGTTTGTCATGCAGTACATCGATGATCTTCTGCTGCTTCGGGTTAATAGACACGGATCTTGTTTTCTTTTCCTTGGTCGACGGCATGGCGAGTTAGTCACACTGGCTCACAATTAGACAGCTATTGTGTTGATTACCCTTCGACGTCTGACAGGCATGGTCTCAAGGGGGGACGGACACGGTCGGTCAACGTTCGTTTAATTGTTCGCTTTTCAGCAGACACTACGCAGCTCTCCTTTATCGCTCCCTCGTCAAACAAACGTCAGAAAACCGTGCAAACAACAACAAGAATCATAGAAACAACTCGGTCAGTCGCATCACTGTGACACCATGCGTCAGCCTACGCAAAATTACACTCCTTAGGGCAACCCGTATTCATTGAAAACTCTCACCATAAAGCCCCAGTAATCAGCACGTCAGCATGCTAAGGAGCATAACAAGAAGCTAATGACGCGCAATCTGCGTATTTTACTCTCTTGGACATTTTACTGCTAAACTCATACTTCATTTGTGTACCCATGATTGCATATATATAAATATTACAATTATTATTATTATATATATATATAAGTTATCTCTTATATTTTAATAATATTCAAATAGCAGTTTTATTTTATTTTAATGAATTAAATTTAATTATTTGACTGTTTTTATAATTATTATATTATATTATATTCAGTTTATATTTTATATTGATGTGCTCATATATCACGTACATTTAATGTTTTACATTATTAGATTCTTGTACAGCGCTTTGAGCATTGACACATGACTCGAACAAATGACATGCCACGAGTTAACTACATGTAATTGGGTCAGAACCGTTCGCGAACCAGACGCAGTGTGTGCACGACGAACGGTTCGCGTCGGCTCAATTGTTAGTCGTGTGAACGCAACCCGACGCAAAGTCGCAAAGAGGAACGGTACGCTAGAATCCGGTACGCGAACCGGACCCAGTGTGAACACGGCCTAAGCGGGCGTGACGTCGTAATCACGTAAACTTGAAAATTCAACTACGTCAGACCTAGTCCGTGTTAGTCTGACGTATTCGAAAGTTTTCAAGTTTACGTGATTATGACGTCATGCCGGCTTCCAGTACAGCGCAATCGGCGGGAATCTGGTGTAGTCTGGTCTGGCTGAAATGCTAATGTATTCCGGCCTTTAAACATCCTTATCCAGTTTAATGTTTCGTTTCAGAATAATTTTGCGAGAAATCCGCCTAAATAGCAACTTATTACGACAGTTGCTCCGTCGTCATAAGTTCATCGATCGGACAATATAAGTCTATTATTCGAAGATTATAACAAAAGTACTCTACGTACTCTTTAAATAAATATATTATTCATTAAATATTATTCAGTTGCATATCTAAACATCAACGCATTTTAGATTCACAACAGACAAAATAATTGATTGAGGAAGGAGTTTTAAGAAAATAGTTACAACACATATATTTAATAGCCTTGTTTTATTTATATTTAATAGTGAACGATGTACGCTTATAACGAAAGGCTGGTCTGTGTGCTTGGGCCAGACTTAGTAGAAACTACCTACAACTAAGCAACAAAAAACGTCCACTCGTTAGAACTAATCACCGAATATATATACCTACAATAATAATTATAGACAGAGTCGTCCATCGTGGGTACTAGTTCTAATCTGACCAACAGTTTCGTGTTGCAGATGTTCTAAATACAACGCCGCTACACGAAATCTAGAGTTAGAACTGACATCCGGACAATCACTAGACGTAGCCTTCGGATGCGAGCACCAAATCCGCTCAATGCTTTGTGGGATCGATGACGCGTTGTATGTGTACAAGCCCGACGACAAACACTTCATTTCGGCACTAGGTGGAGCTACCGGTTGAAAGTAGGACGGTTGACGACGAGGTGTAAATGTCAAAGGGCCGCGAGACGGTGTGGGACGTACGAGACACCTCCACGGGCGACGATCGAGGCGTCGTGAAAGAAGGACGAAGACTCGTATACCCACGTTTGGTGTCCGCCAACGGGACAACCGGCAGACGAGACTCGAACCCACGCGGCGGTAGATGGGTGCTGATGTCAGGTGGCGCTGCAGTCGCGCACACCGGAAACGTCGGCTTGACATCGGTATGCGATACGCTAATCGACGGGAGGAAAGACTCGACGGTAAACGGCTTGCTGACAGCGAGCGATGGCGGGTATACACCGGCATGTGACATCGCATACGAACCAACGCACGCCCCGGCACCGAGACACACGCCGCCTGCGCGCGACGGCAGAAACGACTCGACCCCGAAAGACAACTTGCCGATAGGTGGCGCTGCGATGGCACGTGACGTGACGTCAACTTGACCACTCGGCGGCGTGGCATCAGCGGCGGCCAGGTGTGTGAGCAGGTGCACGGCGTACTGACCACGCCTCGCCTCAGGGGTGCTCTGGCGACGGAAGGCTTCGGGCGGCACGCGGGCTGCGTCGACTGTCTAGCGACGGTGGGAGTTGGTCGTCTTGTTGATAAAGCAGGCGGTGTTGGTGAGGCTGTGTCGCACCGAGCTCTGCCAACCCGTGTAGTCGGAGCTGAAGAACGGGAACATTCGTCGGAGTGAGGCATAGATGTCGCTGACGGTGAGCTCGCCCTCGGGGGAAGCCCAGATGGCAGCCGTGATGAGGCCGGTATACGCGTACGGAGGCTTCGGGTAGCGACGACAGCTGCAACACATCATGCAAGGCAATCATTACTACTGTTGTAGATGACGTCATAATTGTTATATTACCCTAACTGTCGACTAACGTAGGCTGGACATGTTTAGCGAATAGGAGTAGAACGGGTTTAGCAAAGAAAGCAGATGCACGGAGATTGTAACGGAGAAAGAGATGAGGAAGACATAGCCTGCGAAGATTGTGCAAACAGAGATTTGTAATGGGAGAGGAATGGAGAACAAGAGCGAAATATAGATGGGCGTGGAGGCGGTTGGCGGCGACAACTGCAAAAACAGTAACGGGAGATAAATAGCAGTAGTAGTATAGAGGAGGCGTACCGTATCCAAACCCTACTTATAAAAAAAAATGTAATGACCACTAAACGTTTTCGGCAATCTACTTATAAAAAAGATCAAAGGCTTTTTTGACACTAATTAGTTTCGGGAACCTACTTATAAAAAACGTGATTGATGACCGTTGTAATTTGATACTAATTGGATTATTGATTACCCCTACACTAGAGATGCCACCTAGCGGTGAGTGCAGAGAGCCTTTTAGTTCGTCCCCTAGCGATCAACGCCGTACCTAGAGCGTGTTGACGTAAGCAATAATGCGTTTATCGCGCGAATATATAACCACGATAAAACCACTGTGTGCAGATTTCCCCCGTCAGCCCTATGTGAATGGCGCACTGTACCCTATGTTGACAGCAGCGATAAGACCTCCTGCTGCTGCAGCGATACGACCGGCTGCTGCTCTAGTGGACTATGACCCCTGCATGACAGCATAGCTGGCTAACGGTGAACGTTCTGGTGGAAAGATTAAAACGAAACTAATGCGTTGTGCTTTTAAATACATCTAGTCGTGGGATTACAATGAAAATCAAATGCATAAATACACTAACGTTCAGTTGGTGATACTGATCGTAGTAGGGTGTTTATGCATTGGAAACAGACGCGTGAAAACGTGAGTAGTGACTGAAATATTTATTGTGGAGCAAGGTATAGCAGCATTCGGCCGCGGCCAACGGGTCGCCTGGTCTCGGGGGAATTGAAGCCTTCACGACGATAGAATTCGGGTGGAACAGAGGTTTTCCATAGTCCATTAGGCTGTCTATCTAAGAAGACTCTGGCCATGTCGGAGATGTCGTCTTCATCGTCAGAATCGTGGTGGTGGTGGTGGTAGCTGCTAGTAGCTGTCGGCGTGATGGCGTGTGTAGGAGGCGACGTGATGGTGGGGATGAAAGGTGCGACCGTGCATGTTGGTTTGGTCGATGATGCGGTGCTTGTAGGCAGTTGGATCGGTCTATAAAATAAAACCACAATACATTTTTAAACAAAGGGTGGTAATGAGAACCATGCATTACAATTGTTTAAATGATAAAAAGAGAACCATGCATGCGTATTTACAATTGTATAAATGGTAAAATTAAATGAGAACTATGCATTACAATGGTTTAAATGGTAAAATAAAATGAGACATGCACTTACAATTGTTTAAATGATAAAATAAAATGAGACATGTACTTACAATTGTTTAAACGGTAAAATAAAATGATGCATGCGTACTTACAATTGTTTAAATGGTGAAATAAAATGAGACATGTATGCATGCATGCGTGCTATTTAAACGGTAAAATGCATGCATGCGTACTTAACTGTAGTAAAAAATAAAATGAGAGATATGCATGCATGCACGTACACATGCATGCATGTATGCATGCGTACTTACAATTGTTTAAATGGTAAAATAAAATGCATGCATGCAGGCGTAGTTACAACAACTGTTTAAATAGTAAAATAAAATACATGTATGCATGCATGCGTACTATTTAAACGGTAACATACAATGATGCATGCATGCATGGTGCGTACTTACAAAAACTGTAGTAAAAAAAAAAAAGAGAGATATGCATGCGTACTTACAATTGTTTAAATGGTAAAATAAAATGTATGCATGCACGTACACATGCATGCATGCATGCACACGTAGTTACAACAACTGTTTAAATAGTAAAATAAAATAGTAAAATAAAATGTGTTGGGTAAAAGCAGACTTACACTTATGTGGCAACGTTGTTGTCGTTGGTGTGTTCATGGTTGAAAAGTACGGAGCGCTGTATAAACGTCGATTGCGCGTGACTGCATAAGTGTGTATGAAATGTGCGCACCGTCAAACAGCGGTGGCGGCGCATGACACTAATCCTTATCGTGATTGGAATGTGAACGGAGAACAAAGGATTTTTAAAAGCATGAAATTAAACGTTGTATACGATCACTGTGGGGTCAGGAAACATGAGATGCAGTGATATTAGAGAAATTCGTTGTAAAAGTCACATTTGACGATGGATGTACTGACGTGAACGCTAACTTTTTTTCCTAAAACAAATTCGATGTAAAGAGAGATTTAACGGTGAATGTACTGACGTGACCGGAAACTTTTTTCCGAAAACAAAATGCCTGGGATGTATGAAGTATGCACGTGATAATTGAGTAAGATAACGGTATTAGTGTGAAGTGCGCATGCGCGTTATTTGGAAAAGTATAAAACGGTTGAGAAAATGCTATATTGTATGTCGCCGGAGTTCTAACGTGTATTCTTTCTACAGCAGCAGAGCAGCAAGCAGCAGACGTTCTTCCGCGACAACATGGCGGATGAAAATCAACCAAAAAAGACGAATGCACCGCGCAAGCAGTCACTGAAGGCGGCCAGCGGTCAACAGCGGCAGCAACCTTCGCCGGTGGTTGCAGCCGTGTCAACGGGGGCGACACCACCTGTTAAGCGGCCCGTCGTGCTCATTGCGCCAGCGTTGACGGCTACTGTCGGGCGAAAGCGAAGCGCTGAAGAGGCGTCCTTGGGCACCGTCGAGACGGCTGAGGGGCACCCACCCCTGACGCGGAGCGCCTCAATGGAGCGTGAATGCGAATCGTCGGCGTCGACGCGCGCCACATTGGTGAGTCTGAGGCACCTGAAGGGCGTTGTCAACGGTGTGTATAAACTTCTGTTGCCCGTTATGATCGACGCTGTGTCGTACAAAGAGGTCGGCGCCTATTTGGGATGTTCCCGTTGTCGCCGGAAATTGCAGACAAGCAAAGGCGGGGAACTGATATGCCGAACGCACGGTGGAGTGTTGGTGCCGAAATATTTCTTCGCGTTGCGTGTGATGGTGAAGGACGGCGAGGAGGAGGAAGACGAGCTATGGCTTACATTGTTTGACAGCCAAATGTCTAATCTCGTCGAGTACACGGTCGAGTACTTGGTGGAGTTGAGCGAGGAGGATCTCCGCAATACTGTGCTCGAGTTAGCCGGCACTAAAGTGGAGATCAGTGTGCGTAAGACGACTTGGAACGGGGAGCCCTCGTATACCGAGCGCACACTAAAGAGATACGACGTCGACGACGACAACGATGACTAATGTGTTGTGTTGTGTTGTTTGTAGGAAGGATGGCCGATACTGGTAGATTTGTTGACACACGCGAACGTGCAACAACGAATGAGAGACCGTCGTGGTCGTGAAATAACCGTGGAGGCCTTTCAACTATTAGCCGAGACGGCCGAACAATACATAAGAGCGTTTTGGCTAGCTTACGAAGCAAACTTATTTTGTAGTAGTATGACGTAACTAACAGTTATGCTTATATGCTGTAGGAAGTGCGCCGCGTACTGGAAAACATGCTTGCAAACAACGAAAGGATCCGCGCTCAGTACGACGAGGTTGCCACGTTCGTAAGAACGTTGTTGGAACGCGAAGTGAAGGAGTCGATAAAGAGGGAGGTAGTGATCAAGAAGGAGGCGGACTAATAATAATAATAATAATAATGTGTTTGTAGGAGGCGCTGATGCAACACACCAGGCGTGAGTGTACGTGCGACTTCCTACACGCGTTCCTGACGGTGATTCGTAAAGAGTAGAACTGCTTTGTGCTGTAGGGTGGAAGCGGAGTGCGTGACGCCCACGTATTGGACGCGATCATCGAGGAGGCGCTGGGCGGATCGACTGCGAGCCGAACGCGTCCCGCTCCACCGACGTATAACGAAAGCGTGTACACGCCGCTGGGGACGATGGGACCGACGTGCGCTCCGTGCTGGAGCATATCGGAGGAGGTGGGGTCGTGCCAACGTCAAATCGTCGTGCCGAGCAGGAGCCAGTTGGTCGGCCGTTATGAACGGCTGGCAATGGACCTCGTCGCCGAGAGCCTCGGCGAAATGATTCTGGAGAAGGCGCGGGATCATTGCGGGTTATGTGAGCCGAATGAAGGCTGTCCATATGTACACATGCCCGGATATCGTGCGGGACGGCCAAACCGTGTATACATTCAACGTTTCGACAACCCGGGCTGTATCGTAACGCGATATTTCAACGGCGTCATGGAAACGTTCCTGTGTCGATCGCTCATCCCCTGTTTCACGCGACTCGTGCATATTCTACACGAAACTACGGTGTCAACTTCTTCCGGTGGTCAGCAGCCGCAAACGGGCCGTCCGGGAGAGTTGTATTTGGTGCAGTTTGTGTCGAACTGGTTGTTGGGAACGAATTGGCGCGATTACATGAACCGTGTGCAGATGGAGTCGGCCATGCACACGTACGTGCAACGCCGGAGCGGACTGGAATGAAGAACGAACAATAGAATAGAGAACACTGCTTGTTTTGCTAATATTTGCTTGCTATTGAAACAAAGGCTTCAACGCTGTGTTTGAATGTTGTAAGCTACTGAATAAAACGTTGAAAATATACTTTCCGTTTCAGAGTTACCCACAACAACAAGTCACCGCTAGCTAAAACATTCCGAGTTAGTTATAAAAATTACCGTTAGTCCACAACTCGTTACCGTAAACACATTAAATCCACTATCGTTCCCCACCGTTAGGGTTACCTAAAGCATTCCGAGTTAGTTATAAAAATTACCGCTAGTTCGCAACCACCATTACCGCAAAAAACATTCCTTCGTTCCGAGTTACCCGCATTACCTAAAACCACATTCCTCCCGCTAGGGTGTACTTACCACCACCACCACCACCGTCACCACCATCACTGTTATAAGTAGCGGTGCTCGAAAAAATATCAGTACATTAGAGAATGCCACCACCATCTACTAGATGGCAATGTCCGAAATGCGGGGGCTATTTCGCGAAACAATCGACGTTCGAACGACACGTAAAGAGTTCGAAAAGATGCGGCAACGAAACGCTATGCGTAAAACGCCGAGAGTGCCCAAAATGTGGCGCGACGTTCACTGCGCGTCACGCTATGCAACAACACCTGAAGCTGCGGTGTGGCCATCAGACGTCGCCACCTCCTGGTAGTAGTAATGAATCAGCGGTGGAGGCGGCAGCCGCTAGGGCGCCGTCACCCGACGATCTACAGCGTGTCGTGGACGAACACCGGCGTAGCATAGAGACGTCGGTAGCGCGCGGTGCCGTGCAGTCGCGTTACAACTATCGTATGACCGCCTGTACGAGTACGCGGGTGCTCGAACCGCGTCTGAGGGAAATGTTTCGCGAACAAAAGAATGCGTTTAAAATTAACGTAAGCTATGGTTTCGTATTACGCCACAAGGTGTCGGGTCGGTATCGATATTTTCATTCTTCATGTAACTGTTGCGGTCGCCTCCTCGAAACACCCGTCCTAGTTACCGATAGCCGTTCGTTCGAACGATTCCTCGACGCCGTGCGCACGACCGACGTACTGCAGTACGCCATCGCGCAGCGCCCCGACTCGGGGTGGATCGTCGAGCTCGTAACGAACGCCACCTACTTCGTGAACGCCATCATCAATCATCCTATCGGCTGCGTTGGCGTGACGCTTCCCGCCTACGTGCGCCTCAACAGGGCCATCGTGTCGTTGACGAAATATTATTGAGGTACGCCCTACGACGACTATCTGTGCCATTTCCGATGCATCGGACTCCACCTGCAAGGTCACCGACGAGGCGAAAGTGGCCGCTACATCGATACGAACCGTTTAACGAAAGTCGCTAAACGTCTGCACGCGCAGTATTGTCGCGCCGCGCGCACGTCGGCCTCGAACGGTGTGCGCCTGAACGAACTGGATCGCGTGGAGACGGTTTTTGCCATCAACGTCGTCGTCTATCGACTGACGAATGACGTCGCCGAACTAGTCCGTCGATCGCGCGAAGCGCACCCCACGACGCTGAACGTCAACCTGTACGAGTCGCACTTCTCGTACATAAGCGACCCGCGCGCGTACACGAAAACGTACAAGTGCGGAAAACGTCGCCGTCCGTATTCGAGCGGCTCGACGACGAAGGCATCGACGTCGGCGACGAAGACCTGCGCTACTACCCGTACCGCGCGACGTTCGATTTCGAGTGTTATTTCGCCGATAACGATCTGCCGACGGATACCGACAAATGCCGGTGGATCGCGCGACACGAACTGCTCAGCGTGAGCGTCGCGTCGATCGTGCCCGGTCACGAAGCGGCGCGGTGTTACGTCACGACCGGCGATTCGACGGAACTCGCGCGTCGTCTCATCGAAGACCTGGAAGCGGTAAGCGCGGCGGCGTGCGCGATTCTACGTCCCCGCTACGACGCGACCATCGAAGCGCTCGACGCCGACTGGCGGCGACGATGCAACGACGACGACGCCGGCGCGTCACCGTACGCCACTCTCGCCGACCGGCTGTGGACGCACCTTCGTCAAATGCCCGTATTGGGATTCAATTCGGGTAAGTACGATCTCAATGTCGTCAAGAAATACTTGACCCCCCTGCTCATAACCGGCGACGCGCAGCACACGTCGTCGGCGTTTACCATTAAACGTCAGAACAATTACATGTGCCTGTCGACGACGACGTTGAAGTTCCTGGACATAACGAATTACCTCGCGCCCGGCCGTCGCGCGCAGCTTTCTACAGCCACCTGAAACGCGAGGGAATCTCCGCGGAGGCGTACGAGATTTGCGCGACGGCGAGGCGTGACGAGGGCATGACGTCGATGCGCGATTTTCTGGTGTGGTATAACAATCGAGGCGAGGCGCTGTTTCTCGAAGCCGTCGATCGCCAGTTCGCCTTCTATCGGCGCCGACGTATCGACATGTTCAAGGACGCCATCAGCGTACCGGGGTTGACGTTGTTGTATCTGTTCAACGACCTGCCGACGTCGATCCATTTCTCCCTTTTCAAAGAGCCGAACAAAGATCTGCACCGTCGTCGAGGCGGCGACGCGCCGTGCCGTTCGATAGTCGGCTTTGACGGAAACGGCCTCTATCTATGGGCGATAATGCAGGAGATGCCGACGGGCTGGTACACGCGCCGGCGCGCGGAGAACGCCTTTCGAGCGGAACGCGTGCACCGCTACGGTCGTATGGCCGTGGAGTGGTTGACGTGGGTGGAGGCGCAAACCGGCGCGCGTATACCTCACCAGTTGAACGGACGTGAGAAGCGCATCGGAAAGCACCGAGTCGACGGCTGGTGCGCCGCCACGCGAACGGCGTATCAATTTCACGGCTGCTATTTTCACGGCTGCCCGACGTGCAAGGCGCACGTGACGACGAACGCCGTCAACGGTCAACCGATGACGACGCTGTACGCCGCGACGATCGCCGTGACCGCCTACCTGCGCCGTTTCGTCGACGACGTCGTCGAAATGTGGGAGTGCCAGTGGCACGCCGTGCGACCGCCGGCGGTGCCGACGCCGCCCGACGCGTCACGATGGCAACCACCGACAACCACCATTACGCGCTCGACGATACTGCAGGCGGTGCGCGACGGCTCTCTGTTCGGCCTCGTGCAGTGCGATATCGCCGTGCCGGAAGCGCTGCGCGACAAGTTCGCCGAGATGCAGCCCGTATTCAAGAAAGTCGATATCGTGCGCGACGATCTCAGCCCGTTCATGCGCGACTACGCCGAGTCGCACGATCTCCTCACCCGACCTCAACTGACGCTCGTCGGTAGCTACTTCGGCGCCGAGATCGTGCTAGCGACACCCCTCCTACGCTGGTATCTGGCGCACGGTCTCGTCGTCGAGCGCGTCTACCAGATCGTCGAGTACGCGCCGATCGCCTGCTTTCGCCGCTTCGGCGACGCGGTCTCGACGGCGCGACGCGAGGGCGATATCGATCCCGACACCTTTAAACTTCTCGGCAACAGTTCCTACGGGAAAACGATTACGCGCGTCGATCGGCACCGGGAAATCAAGTACGCCACGCCGGTCAGCGCGTCGATGCTCGTTAACAACCGTCGCTTCCGGCAACTCGAAGTCGTCGTCGACGACTCGCTGTACGAGGTGGCGCTGAATAAGCGCAAAGTCGTCTACGGCCTGCCGATACATATCTGCTATTTCGTCTTGCAGTACGCAACATTGAGAATGCTGGAATTATATTTCGATTTCCTCGACGCCTACATCCCCCGTCCGTTCTTCCAGTACTGCGCTATGGACACGGACTCGGCGTACATCGCCCTCGCCGGACATGACGTCGACGCGCTCGTACCTGAAGAACGTCGCGAACACTAGTTCCTGAATCGATCGCTCTGGTTTCCGGCCGAATGCTGCGACGCGCATGTGGACGCCTACGTACGACGGCGCGTCGCCGGACTAGCGTGGGAGGACGTGCCGGCCTGCTGCGCGCGCCGACGCCTGTTCGATCGTCGAACGCCGGGTCTCTTCAAAGAAGAGTGGCGCGGCGACGGAATCGTGGCGCTGTGCAGCAAGACCTACTACTGCTTCGGCGGCGACAACGGTCCGAAGTACAGCATGAAGGGACTGAGCAAGCGACAGAACGACATCGACGAGCACACCTTTCTCGCCGTACTGCGCGACCGTCGCAACGGCGTCGGCTGGAACCGCGGTTTCCAGGTGAAAGTCTCGTCCGTGTTGACGTACGTTCAAGAGCGCGCGGCGTTGAGCTACTTCTACGCTAAACGCCGCGTGCTCGACGACGGCGTCACCACGGCGCCGATACTCGTCTAACTCGTCTAACTCGTTGTCTAACTCGTCTAACTCGTCGTCTAACCTAAGGAATACCCCACCACCCCCCTAGGGATAGTTTTTGTATGTATGTATGTATGTATGTATGTATGTATAGGTAGGGTAATAATAAACACCAACAATTGTGTACATCATCGTCGCTTGTTTTTTATTTCTACTACTATACACGTAAAAGCGAAATTCATGCGGTTTTAACAAATCGTATACGAGACAGTCATTGGTCACCCGATTGGTGCCGAATAGGCTCTGGAACGTCGTCAACGGCATACCGCGACATCGGAAGAGAAGGTAGGCGACGCAATATTGTCCGCACACGTTAGAGATGACGCTCTGCAGCCGCTTGTCGTTGTACGTCCACGCGTCGCCGCAGTGACGGTGCAGGAACGCGTGGAAGTCGGCGTGCAGCGGCGGCAGACGTACGAATCGAAGTACTCGCCTCGTCGGTCGGCGTCCACGTAGACGGCCACCCAGTGCTGTCCCGGTTCGCCGCCGTCGTCGGTGTTGCACACGAAGGCAGTCGGGTAAACCGTGGCGGCGGCGGTAACTAGCGCGTCTTCAGGCACGACGCCGACGACGATACGTTTAGCGTACGTATCGTGTTCCAGACGACGCATCAGTTGAAACGTATCCATAGTTACTACCAGTCGTACACGACGTTCCTGTTCCTGTCGGTCTCCATCACCGTCTCGAATTCCGCGTACACGACGACGTTCACCGGAAGCGTTAGCGGCGTCCCGAAGTGCATTTCGATGCCCATGGTTCCCTGACGCACGACGTCGAAATGGTCCCCTTCGCAACAGTCGGGGGTCAGGTCGAAACCGAAGATGGTGTAGCCGGCGCCGAAGTCCGTACGCGATACGTCGTTTCCCTCGTCCTCGTACGCCTTTCCGCTGGCCTCGAAGATATTCATGTAGCTCCGCACGTACAGGTTGTGCGGGAAGTCCGGCTGCAGCGGCTTGCTCGGCACATGACGTCCGTCTACGACGAGCGTGAGGAAGTTTATGTCGTTGTGACGCGCGTCGAACGGATTTCTAGTGTAGTCTCCGTTGTAGGCGACGTTATGGATCATCATCAGGAAGATGCGTTTCGGAATCGCACCCATGTACAGGTTCTCGTGCGTGTGCGATAGCGTACCCGCCGTTATCGAGAACGATTTGCAGTCGACGCGGCGCATCGGAAACTTAGCCGTTCCCAATGTCCACGCTTTGATATGTCCCATCTGGACGGCCGGGTTCAACTTCACTTTTCGCACGTGCAGTCGAATCGCCTGCAGCACGACGCGCCACCACGGTACGGCTTGCGCGCCCATGAGCGCGAAGGTGTCCTTCGAGCGCACCATGCGTACTTTCGTGTCGACGCCGTTCGGTATGTGTCTGTTTAGCATAAACGCGTCGACGTGCACGCGTCCCATCATCTCCACCTCGTTGCTATCGGCCGTCATGACGCACCGTGCCTCGAACCCGACGTTGTGGTTCCCGAGCGTGTCCATCCGTCCGGCGGTGTCTTTGTACCACATCGAACCCATGAGATGCGAACGTTTCGATTCGCTACCGTAACTCAGCAGCGTCTCGAGGTAGGCCCGGTACGCTTACGTATTGGTCGACGGCGTCACGAGGGTGTTGTTCAGCGACACGTCGAGTTGACTGAACATCGAATTCAGGAAATTGTTGACCGGCGCCACGTTGGCGCCGGCCGCCAGATCGGTACCGTCCCCCTGTTGCACTTTGATGCGCACGTACACTTGAAGGCTCGCCAGGTCCGTATAGTCTTCGCCCGAACCCGGGATGAGGAACTCGATAGGGCCGCCGGCGTCGAGAGTCGTCAGGGGCTGGTAGACGGTCCACTGACTGCTCTCGACGCTCGTCTTCGTCACCGGCCCGCTGAACAGGTCCAGTTCGGCCTTCACGCCCTCGCACGTTGCGCCGTTCACGAACGCCATCGTTACTCGTCGATTATGTCGTGATCCGTTCGACGCGGTCTCTTCCGCCTACTGACGGCCGTCGTCGCTAGGCGCGATCTCTTTATGCCGACGCCTCCGCCGCGGGGGCGGCGCTGCTGCTGCTGTTGCGTTTTTTCTTCCTCTTCTTCTTCTTCGGTGCCGGTGCCTGCGAATTCAATAGGCCGTCGAGAAGATCGGCGCCGGCCTCCTTCGCGCGTCGTTTTATCAACTGTTTCAGATTGCCGCCGGCGACGACGTCGCGCGCCACGTGCATGCCGGTGTTGAGCGCACGTTTTCCCAACGCCAACGCGCCTCTCTTGATAAGCGGCATGGCGCTTCGAAACAGGCTCCCGAAGAGATTGCCCAGACCGTGTCCCCGTTGCCCCCGACCACCGACGAAAACCGGCAGCTGACCGCCGCCCTGACGAACGTAGTAGTCCACGTACGGGTTCTTCGACGACGGCGACATGTTAAAACAATTTCGATTTACAGTGTCTGAAGTGAAGCGTCGTCACCACCTTCCCCTGCTCGAATGGTATCGGTTGGCCGTGGCCGTTTCTTATATCGACTTCGATCTCGTCGAATTGATTCCGCAGCAGCTTCACGTATTGCACGCGGTCGAACGTTTCCGAAATAACGTCACCGTTCGCACCGCGGACGGCGATGTTTCGAAGGAGTGGCGCGTACACGTCACCGACGACGCGCGGTTCCACGAGATCCGTGTACACGTACAGGCTCTCGATGCCCGCCGACATATTCACCGTATCGCGACCGTCGTACTCGTACGTGTACGCGACGGGCGCGGTGTTGATGACGACCGTCGCCGGCGCGGGACCGTACATGGACGGACTCAGGATCGTGTTGCTATGGAAACCTAGCACGTACTTCAGACGGCTCGTATAAGGTATGATAAATTCGACACCCGGCGACATACGTAGCGTAAATCGGTTAGAGACGGCGCAGTATTCTAGCAGCGTCAACGTATTTTTGGGGTGACGTTTCATAGACGCGTTGCTCGGTAGCGTCAGGTAAAAGTCAGACGAGACCGCCATCGTGTTGTTGTCGACGTTCGCCGTCGCCGCCGCCGCCGCCACCAACACTCATAGACGGACTCGGGAGCAGGTAACCGAGACAGCTGCTCAACAGCGCCGTCCACAGGTTGGAGTCACCTTGACCTTTCGTCAGATTGTATATACTAACGGCGATGACGAAGTGCAGGACGACGACCTGACAGAGGAATGCGATTTCGGCCTTAGGGCATTCGTTGCCGCAGATTCGCCATGGAACGGGTTCGGCGGTGGTTGTGGTGGTAGCGTCGATGGAGTCCGCGTGCTCGTCGACGGAGTGCACGTTCTCGGCGCCGACGTTCGTTCGACGATCGCCACTCGAGGTAGTTTCGTCGTTGTCGCACATCGTCGCGCCACTGCGCTCTGTCGATACAGCAGGGACCTTTATACGGTAAGAACGAAGATCCGTTGCATATTCCCGCCTCGTGCAGTCGTCAGCAGCCCGTGTGACGCATCCAACGATTCATTCTCATCGCCTCCTCACTAGTAGTACTAGTAGTCTTTTTATAGGTCCACGAGCGACTCGGCGTCGATCCAGCTGTTGAATGAGGCCGGATATCCGCTCCATTTTACGAGCGCCTCCGAACCACAGCCGCCGCGACGCCGACGACGCTGTAGAACCGCCTCCACGCGATACAGTTTGTCCTTCGGAACGACTACGCGTTGTAGTTCCGGTTCGTAGAAGGCGCCCTCTACCGGCGTCCCGGCGTCGTCCTTCAGGCGATAAACGGGCGGTTCGGACGGATGCACCTCTACGACGGTGAACAGCTCCTCGCTCCAGTTAGCCATGTATCCTTTTTTGAATTGACCCCTCGTCTTGCTGATACGTACGCGATCTCCCACGCGTAGTTTCGATTTTCGCCGTTGACCGACGTCGCCACCCCCGTACAGTCGTTGCCATACGGCCTCCTGATTCGTCGCGTCGACACTCGCCGGCGTCCTACCGATGCTTCGGTGGTAGGCGTTGTTGTACGATCGCACGAAATCCGGTAACGCCTCTACGTAGCGCAGCGTTTCGTGTTTCGTAAAATAGCGCC
This sequence comes from Paraescarpia echinospica, assembly GCA_020002185.1. NCBI lineage: Eukaryota > Metazoa > Annelida > Polychaeta > Sabellida > Siboglinidae > Paraescarpia > Paraescarpia echinospica. The sequence goes on from CM034543.1 coordinate 48,087,127, forward strand.
ACATACGCGTCTTCAAAGTTCGATTAAACCGTTCCACGACGCTCGCTTTAGTCTCCTCGTTATGCGTCACGAAATGATGAACGCCGCGACTCTTTAGCAACGTTTGCAGGGGTCAGTTCAAAAACTCGCTCCCCTTATCGGTCTGCAGCGAGTTGGGCGTCTCGCCGCCGCTCAGCAGGCGCTCGAAGGCCTCGACGAGCGACGGGCCGGACTTACTCTTCAACGGAACGCACCACGCCCACTTCGAAAACACATCGATCACCGTCTATAGGTATGTTATACCGTCGTTGTGCATTTTCAGTCTAGTCAAGTCGACCAGATCGGCTTGCCACTGCTGGTTTCGACCGCCCACGATGACGCGACGTCGTTTGAAATGTCGTTTAACCGGTTTGTGTAGGGTATAGGCGTCCTGCGACGCTAGCCATCTCTCGACGGCCGGACGTCGGAGCTTCGACGCTCGGTGAAACGCGTCGACGCCTCCGTAACTTCCTACCCGTTTCGGATCGAAGTATACGTTATTCAGGTCGTCGTCGTCGTCGTCGAAGTCGACGTCGTTTCGATGCTGTCGAGGCTTTCGTTTTGGACGACGACGACTCCACCCGGAAACCATGACGACGACGACGACGACAACGATGATCAATGTACGATGATTATTATACACGTATAGAGTGCGATAAGCGCGATGGTGAAGCCGATGACCGTTATCGTGCGTCGTGACGGCATCACAACGTGTCCCACGCCGCGACGCCCAACGAAGAGGATCATTGTCTGCGTTTAGTCTCGCCTCGCATCCGACGACGTCTCCACTCCGGCGTCGCTGATGAACTAGACGTCGTCGGCATCATCGTCGCCTCTTCTAGTAGGTGCTTCTGTCGTCGCTCCATGTACGATCGATAGCGCGGGTTCCCCACGAATTCCATAGGGATATTCATATCCTTCATGTGCAATCCGAACTCTCGCCATCCTACGGGCGCCGTCGTCTTCGATCTCTTTCGCATGAGATCGTTCACTAGATCGACCATGTTACTCCCCGCGATCGTTTTACCGTCGTACACGAATTCTCCGCGATCGTTCCATCGACTCAACGGATCGGCTTTCATTTTTTCGATAAGCAGTCCCGTCTTCCCTTTCAGCGTTTTCGGCATACTGGCTATGATTTCGCGCTCTACCACCTCCGACGATGGTGGCGCCACTGCCGCCGCCGCCCCACCGCAGGCGTCTCGCCGCCGCTGCTGTTGACCACCGACACGCGTACCGGTTGCGCCGCTCGAGCCGCCTCTATCGTATAATACCGACTCAGCAGTTGATAGTACGACGCTACCTTTTCGCGTTCCGATAAATCCGAACGTTCTAGAATGTTCTTCATGTCGCTGTCAAGGCTACTCAGCACAAGTGATCGGGGTGTGCTCGACGACTGATGGACACTTGGCAGGAGGCTTTCCACCAATCGTGGGTCGACCAACGCCATCTTCTTAGCGTACTGCATCAATCACCCGCTGCCGATCACCTCTCTGAGCAGCGGCAGGAGAACGGTGCTCGCTAACGGCTCTAGCAGGGCCGTCAGAAAACCACCCGAACCCTTTTGCAAGACGGCTCGCTTCTGTTTAAGCGCAACGTCTTTGTCGGCGAGTTTACGCAGGTGATTCCGATATTTCGACAACACGCGTTTCTGTTTCGGCGACAACTTCACGTTCCCTTTCAGAATGTTGTACGCGCAATCGCACAGACTACAAATGAGACCGGCGTCCGCGTGGCCGATCACGGCTTTTCGCAGATCGATGTTCCGCCTATGCCTCTCCAACAGCTGCAGGGCGAAAATGTGTCTCTTCACTCGATTCGTCGGTGCCGCCACCTTCGGTCGTCGCTTCGCTACCACCGCGCGCCCCGTCATAGCGACTAATAAACGTACGCCCCGTCGTCCCTCTCTTCTTATAGGCCGCCGACGCCACCACCACCACCACCACCACCACCGCCACCACCCTTCCGTACGTACACGTACTGAAGGCGATCGTTCGGAAATATGCACGTACGCAGGCGCATGTCCTCTTCGGTTTCCTGTTTCAGATCCACGAATAGATAGCCGTACGCCGACGACGTCGCGTCTTTGAAAGCCTCTATCATGTAGTTGACCTTTCCCGGGTACATCTGTTTCGCTAGGTGACCTACTTGGCCGGCATCTCGGGGCTCTTGAATAGCACTATGTATTGAGCGTTCAGGCTGATTGTACGATTTTCTTTCCCTTTCGGAAACATGTTCTGTCGCAATTGTACGACCGACGTACTACAATGATGACTTTTTTAGTAAATAGTACCGTCACCCGACTATCGGTCTCCTCCATGAGGTCGTCGAGTACTAGAAGTGTTCTCGCTTTACCGTCTAAACGTTTCGGATCCGGCAGGCCGTCTACGAACTCTTTTTTCGAAGACATATACGCGTAGCCGCTCTGCCACTGTCCGTAACACCACAGGATTTTCTCCGGCGGCGGATCGATCATGGCGTCGTGACGTATCAAACGCTCGACAAACGTCGTCTTACCTCATCCCGTAGGACCGGCTGCTATACACGTAAAAGGATGCTTCAACGACGGTCCGTTCATTTTTCACGACTGAACGACGAACACTTTTTTACGCGTCTTTATAAGCATCGCGCAACTTCATCAACAGTTTACCGAGCATGTTCTTCACCACATCGCCCGCGATTCCGCTACCCCAGAAAACCTCCCTACTCGCTACCCATTCCACCAATTCGGCGTCCCCGGTCGCCAACAGTGCAGCCTTCAAATCGCTCGATCCGACAAACTTCCTCCTCAACAACGTCTTCATACATCTCACCCTAATGTCGGTCCATTTGGTTCCCATTCTCTTTTTTGGAATGTCGTAACAGCGTCGTTTCGCTGCATAAGAGCTTCGCGAACTTTTGATTTCTTCGGCACATTTCACGTCGTCGTAGAATATTGCTTTCCTATACAGATAGGCGTGCTCGACGGATCTAAAGCCCCGACCGAACGCCGACACTCGACACATATACATATTCGACAAGAACGACCGCGATCCACCAAACCTTACAGGTGACGACATCATACCGACTACCGATCACCCGCTACCGCCACCGCTTATATACTCTCACCACCGCTAGATAGAGGAACTAAAAAGTTGCGACTAGGGTTCAAACCCGAAATCTTTCGATCCCTAGGCGAACGCTCTCCTAAGAGAGCTATACCGTCGCCAACGATTTTGCAGTGGTTTTACCCCGGTTATATTATACCATCTCTGTACTCACCGCTAGGTGGCATCTCACATACAACGAATCTAAAAAGGGTCGACGAACGGATTCGGACCGGGAATCTTTCGATCCCTAGTCGAATACTCTCCCAGGAGAGCTAATCCGTCGTCGACGTTTATACAGTGGTTTTATCGTGGTTATATATTCGCGCGATAAACGCATTATTGCTTACGTCAGTACGCTCTAGGTACGGCGTTGATCGCTAGGGGACGAACTAAAAGGCTCTCTGCACTCACCGCTAGGTGGCATCTCTAGTGTAGGGGTAATCAATCATCCAATTAGTATCAAATTATAACGGTCATCAATCACGTTTTTTATAAGTAGGTTCCCGAAACTAATTAGTGTCAAAAAAAGCCTTTGATCTTTTTTTTATAAGTAGATTGCCGAAAACGTTTAGTGGTCATTAAATTCTTTTTTATAAGTAGGGTTTGGATACCGTACGCCTCCTCTATACTACTACCGTACTATATCTCCCAAAAACCTTGATATGTGCCTGAAAACGATCGTGGCTAGGCTTGAGGCGTGGATAAGGGACATAGTACTGTCACTGAGTGATACGTATTTTAAGTGTTTCCCAATATAAAAAATGGGCCAAGTGGCCCTGAAGTACTTTGGACTAATACGTCTATATGTGAACACGGCTGACCAAATGAGTGATAAGTCGGAAAAATTGTAACATTGTTTTCTTACAACCTTGTAAAGGTCTGGTAGGGTGCTTTACATGGTTTCAAAAATTATATGACTGCTACAAAAATTGGCGAAGTTATGGAGCATTGAATATGGTAGGGGTCAAAAGGTGAAAATGAAGAAAACGGCTGTTGAAATTATATATACAAATGGATTGCATGGAAATATTACATGCACAACATTTAAATGTGGTACACAGTATGTAATATGTATGTTATGTTGCAATGATACACTGGAAGTACAAATGTGCTGCTACAAAGACGTATCAAGTTATGCCAGATTATGTCTCCATGTGTAAAACTAAGAGGAGAGATTATCTGAGAGCAAAAGGTAGACTCACTGTTTGACACAGTTTAAAACCTACAGGAAACTGTCCAATTTAACAGGGGTCTAGTGGCGTAATGCTGTCTGTTGACATAAGCTACTGCCAGTGATCAATTACAGATTAGTCACAGCTTCCATCAAACAATAGCAGGCAAAGAATCTTAGCTCCACAGCTGGGTGTAATACACAACCAGAGTCACCACTGATTCATGGTTAAGTAGACTAGCTCAATGCACCAACTAAGACAATACACAACACTGTGAGTGACAGTGTCCACAGTGTGGCTTAAGCAGTGTCCTCATTGCTTAATAGATCAATTAAACCTGCCAAGTGGGTGACATTCTGCACAAGTGTTCATTAATCCTCAGTGATTGTTCAGAAAACCAGACTGACTACACACCTTAACAAAGCGAATGTAATCGGTGAAGAACAGGCAGTGTTCAGATAGGGGTATTGGTTGAATTGTATTTGTCTCGACTCAAAAGGCTTTATTGTGTCTTCATCGATTATAAGAAGGCATTTGATTTAGTAGACCAGTCCTCCCTGTGGTCTAAGATAATTTCATGCGGTATTAATGGTATTGTGTTAAAAGTTGTATACAACTTGTACACAAATGCTAAATCATGTATAAATGAGGGGCAGGTTGTGTCAGCCTTCTTTTCATGTGTAGAAATATGGCAAGGAGAAAACTTGTGTCCTTTGTTATTTGCTATTTACCTGAATAATTTTGAACACTGTTAGTCACAATTATAACGGACTTGACATGGCAGCTGGTTAAATTTACATATATAGTGTATAGCGGAACTATGTCAACTCTTCTAATGGTTGACATTTGGTTGTTTCAGGTGTCAATTATATTGTGAATCTGTAATTATTAGTCTATATTGATACAATTGATTTACACAGTACCATGTCTACACAAGGCATGGCAAGCATAAACAGAACAGTAGAATGCATTTGATATCAATAAAGTGTAGGATATTTCACTCTATAGTTGTCCAGAATATTAATTTTCTATGTTTGTCACCTACAGGTGACAGAATATTAATTTTCTATGTTTGTCACCTACAGGTTTCTACAGACAATACATCTTTAACCAATAGACACCACAGTCACACCATTTTATAATAATTAAATGAACATCAAAATAAACACAACTTGCAATTATTGAAAATCAATAGTTTTGAAGATACAGTTTAAAAGTGTTAGGCAACTGTTCAGTCTAACAGGGGTCAAGTGTGTCTACTCTGCCTTGGTGCTGTGACCAATTAAAGGTCTCAATGGCCTAGGCTGTAGAAATTAGTCACAGCTTTTGATTTTCTGGCACACTACACAACATCTACTGTTGGAGGTGATCTCAAGGGCCCTTCTCAAAACCACATAATTAGATAATGTAAACCTTTTGCATTTAGGGGGCCCCTTAGGTGCCCTAAGAATGATTCAATCAAATACAGATTTCTTGTCTATAGCGGTAGCGCACTATATTATATATATGCAAAATTAGAAAAAAAGTTGCTGAACAGTTTTTGAAGAAATAGGCAAAATGTTACATTTTTACCAGTTTTGGGGTCCTTTGAGGCCCGATGGAGCCCTTAAAATTATTCAATCAAATATAGATTTCTCGTGCATAGTGGCAGTGCCCCATGATATGTCTATGCAAAATTAGAGAAAAATTTGCCGAACGGTTTCTGAGATACGGCAGCTAACGGCGGACGACGGACAGCGGACGGCGGACACAGAGTGATGGCAACAGTCCCTTGCACCTTCGGCCAAAGGACTAAAAAATGGGCCAAGTGGCCGTGAAGTCCTTTGGACTAATACGTCTATATGTGACACCGGCTGACCAAATGAGTGATAAGTTGAAAAAATTGTAACATTGTTTTCTTACATTCTTGTAAATGTTGGGTAAGGTGCTTTTACATGGTTTCAAAATTATGACTGCTACAAACATTGGCGAAGTTATGGAGCATTGAACATGGAAGGGGTCAAAAAATGAAAATGAAGAAAACGGCTGTTGAAGTTGTACATTACATATGCAAATGGATTGCATGGAAATATTACATGCATGACATTCAAATGTGGCACACAGTATGTATGTTATGTTGCAACGATAAACTGGAAGTATGAATGTGTTGCTACAAAAATGTATCAAGTTATGCCAGATTATGTCTTTGTGTAAAACTAAGAAGACATATTATTTGAGAGCAAAAGGTAGACTCACTGTTTGACACAGTTCAAAACCTATAGGCAACTGTCCAGCTTAACAGGGGTCTAGTGGCTTAATGTTGTCTGTTGACACAAACTTTTCTGCTCTGGCTGTGTGTGACCAATTAAATATTAATCAAGGCCTCAATGATACATAGCATAGTGGAGAGTGGGACAGGCAGTTTCTGGCACATTACTCAAATCTACTACTCTAGTGGGCTCTGTCAGATGAGGCAAACCTCAGCCAGTGTCCAATTACAGATTAGTCACACCAGTCAGGCAGCCACAGAGAGGTGTGACAGATTTTCTGGGAAAGGGATTAGTTGAACAAAAGGACTGTTAGCATGATAGATCATCTGCTGCAGCAGACAGTTTAGTTAGCAAATTTAGCATTTTAGGGGACGTTTGGTGCCCTTAGAATGATTCAATCAAATACAGATTTCTTGTGTACAGTTGCACTGCCACATGAAATGTCTATGCAAAATTAGAGAAAAGGTTAATGAAGAGTTTTTGAAAAAATAGGCAAAATGTGAAAATTTACCAGTTTTGGGGTCATTTTGTTGAGTCATTAGGTGCCCTTAGAATGATTCAATAAAATACAGATTTCTTGTCTACAGTGACACTAACCTTAGGAATGTCTATGCAATATTAGAAACAATTTGCTAAACAGTTTTTGAGAAAATGGGCCAAGTGGTCCTGAAGTTCTTTGGACTAATACGTCTATATGTGACCCTAGCTGACCAAATGAGTGATAATCCGGAAAAATTGTAACATTGTTTTCATACATCCTTGTAAAGGTTTGGTAGGGTGCTTTACACGGTTTAAACAAATATGACTGCTATAAAAATTGGCAAAGTTATGGAGCATTGAACATGGTAGGGATCAAAAAGTGAAAATGAAGAAAACGGCTGTTGAAGTTTACATTATATATGCAAATGGATTGCATGGAAATATTACATACACAACATTCAAATGTGGCACACAGTATGTAATATGTATGTTATGTTGCAATGATACACTGGAAGTACAAATGTGCTGCTACAAAGACTTATCAAGTTATGCCAGATTATGTCTTCATGTGTAAAACTAAGAGGACAGATTATCTGAGAGCAAAAGGTAGACTCACTGTTTGACACAGTTTAAAACCTACAGGCAACTGTCCAGTTTAACAGGGGTCTAGTGGCTTAATGCTGTCTGTTGACACAAGCTACTGCCAGTGATCAATTACAGATTAGTCACAGCTTCCATCAAACAATAGCAGGCAAAGAATCTTAGCTCCACAGCTGGGTGTAATACACAACCAGAGTCACCACTGATTCATGGTTAAGTAGACTAGCTCAATGCACCAACTAAGACAATACACAACACTGTGAGTGATAGTGTCCACAGTGTGGCTTAAGCAGTGTCCTCATTGCTTAATAGATCAATTAAACCTGCCAAGTGGGTGACATTCTGCACAAGTGTTCATTAATCCTCAGTGATTGTTCAGAAAACCAGACTGACTACACACCTTAACAAAGCGAATGTAATCGGTGAAGAACAGGCAGTGTTCAGATAGGGGTATTGGTTGAATAGTATTTGTCTCGACTCAAAAGGCTTTATTGTGTCTTCATCGATTATAAGAAAGCATTTGATTTAGTAGACCAGTCCTCCCTGTGGTCTAAGATAATTTCATGCGGTATTAATGGTATTGTGTTAAAAGTTGTATACAACATGTACACAAATGCTAAATCATGTATAAATGAGGGCCAGGTTGTGTCAGCCTTCTTCTCATGTGTAGAAATATGGCAAGGAGAAAACTTGTGTCCTTTGTTATTTGCTATTTACCTGAATAATTTTGAACAATGTTAGTCACAATTATAACGGACTTGACATGGCAGCTGGTTAAATTTACATATATAGTGTATAGCGGAACTATGTCAACTCTTCTAATGGTTGACATTTGGTTGTTTCAGGTGTCAACTATATTGTGAATCTGTAATTATTAGTCTATATTGATACAATTGATTTACACAGTACCATGTCTACACAAGGCATGGCAAGCATAAACAGAACAGTAAAATGCATTTGATATAAATAAAGTGTAGGATATTTCATTCTATAGTTGTCCAGAATATAAATTTTCTATGTTTGTCACCTACAGGTGACAGAATATTAATTTTCTATGTTTGTCACCTACAGGTTTCTACAGACAATACATCTTTAGCCAATAGACACCACAGTCACACCATTTTATAATAATTAAATGAACATCAAAATAAACACAACTTGCAATTATAGAAAATCAATAGTTTTGAAGATACAGTTTAAAAGTGTTAGGCAACTGTTCAGTCTAACAGGGGTCAAGTGTGTCTACTCTGCCTGGGTGCTGTGACCAATTAAAGACTAGTCAAGGTCTCAATGGCCTAGGCTATAGAAATTAGTCACAGCTTTTGATTTTCTGGCACACTACACAACATCTACTGGCCTAGGCTGTAGAAATTAGTCACAGCTTTTGATTTTCTGGCACACTACACAACATCTACTGTTGGAGGTGATCTCAAGGGCCCTTCTCAAAACCACATAATTAGATAATGTAAACCTTTTGCATTTAGGGGGCCCCTTAGTTACCCTAAGAATGATTCAATCAAATACAGATTTCTTGTCTATAGCGGTAGCACACTAAAGTATATATATGCAAAATTTGAAAAAAGTTGCTGAACAGTTTTTGAAGAAATAGGCCAAATATTACATTTTTACCAGTTTTGGGGTCCTTTGAGGCCCGATGGAGCCCTTAAAATTATTCAATCAAATATAGATTTCTCGTGCATAGTGGCAGTGCCCCATAATATGTCTGTGCAAAATTAGAGAAAAAGTTGCCGAACGGTTTCTGAGATACGACAGCTAACGGCGGACGACGGACAGCGGACGGCGGACACAGAGTGATGGCAATAGTCCCTTGCACCTTCGGCCAAAGGACTAAAAAATGGGCCAAGTGGCCGTGAAGTCCTTTGGACTAATACGTCTATATGTGACACCGGCTGACCAAATGAGTGATAAGTTGAAAAAATTGTAACATTGTTTTCTTACATTCTTGTAAATGTTGGGTAAGGTGCTTTTACATGGTTTCAAAATTATGACTGCTACAAAAATTGGCGAAGTTATGGAGCATTGAACATGGAAGGGGTCAAAAAGTGAAAATAAAGAAAACGGCTGTTGAAGTTGTACATTACATATGCAAATGGATTGCATGGGAATATTACATGCATGACATTCAAATGTGGCACACAGTATGTATGTTATGTTGCAACGATAAACTGGAAGTATGAATGTGCTGCTACAAAAAATTATCAAGTTATGCCAGATTATGTCTTTGTGTAAAACTAAGAAGACATATTATTTGAGAGCAAAAGGTAGACTCACTGTTTGACACAGTTCAAAACCTACAGGGAACTGTCCAGCTTAACACGGGTCTAGTGGCTTAATGTTGTCTGTTGACACAAACTTTTCTGCTCTGGCTGTGTGTGACCAATTAAATATTAGTCAAGGCCTCAATGATACAAAGCAGAGTGGAGAGTGGGCCAGGCAGTTTCTGGCACATTACTCAAATCTACTACTCTAGTGGGCTCTGTCAGTTGAGGCAAACCTCTGCCAGTGTCCAATTACAGATTAGTCACACCAGTCAGGCAGCCACAGAGAGGTGTGACAGATTTTCTGGGAAAGGGATTAGTTGAACAAAAGGACTGTTAGCATGATAGATCATCTGCTGCAGCAGACAGTTTAGTTAGCAAATTTAGCATTTTAGGGGACGTTTGGTGCCCTTAGAATGATTCAATCAAATACAGATTTCTTGTGTACAGTTGCACTGCCACATGAAATGTCTATGCAAAATTAGAGAAAAGGTTAATGAAGAGTTTTTGAAAAAATAGGCAAAATGTGAAAATTTACCAGTTTTGGGGTCATTTTGTTGAGTCATTAGGTGCCCTTAGAATGATTCAATAAAATACAGATTTCTTGTCTACAGTGACACTAACCTTAGGAATGTCTATGCAATATTAGAAACAATTTGCTAAACAGTTTTTGAGAAAATGGGCCAAGTGGTCCTGAAGTTCTTTGGACTAATACGTCTATATGTGACCCTAGCTGACCAAATGAGTGATAATCCGGAAAAATTGTAACATTGTTTTCATACATCCTTGTAAAGGTTTGGTAGGGTGCTTTACACGGTTTAAACAAATATGACTGCTATAAAAATTGGCAAAGTTATGGAGCATTGAACATGGTAGGGATCAAAAAGTGAAAATGAAGAAAACGGCTGTTGAAGTTTACATTATATATGCAAATGGATTGCATGGAAATATTACATACACAACATTCAAATGTGGCACACAGTATGTAATATGTATGTTATGTTGCAATGATACACTGGAAGTACAAATGTGCTGCTACAAAGACGTATAAAGTTATGTCAGATTATGTCTTCATGTGTAAAACTAAGAGGACAGATTATCTGAGAGCAAAAGGTAGACTCACTGTTTGACACAGTTTAAAACCTACAGGCAACTGTCCAGTTTAACAGGGGTCTAGTGGCTTAATGCTGTCTGTTGACACAAGCTACTGCCAGTGATCAATTACAGATTAGTCACAGCTTCCATCAAACAATAGCAGGCAAAGAATCTTAGCTCCACAGCTGGGTGTAATACACAACCAGAGTCACCACTGATTCATGGTTAAGTAGACTAGCTCAATGCACCAACTAAGACAATACACAACACTGTGAGTGATAGTGTCCACAGTGTGGCTTAAGCAGTGTCCTCATTGCTTAATAGATCAATTAAACCTGCCAAGTGGGTGACATTCTGCACAAGTGTTCATTAATCCTCAGTGATTGTTCAGAAAACCAGACTGACTACACACCTTAACAAAGCGAATGTAATCGGTGAAGAACAGGCAGTGTTCAGATAGGGGTATTGGTTGAATAGTATTTGTCTCGACTCAAAAGGCTTTATTGTGTCTTCATCGATTATAAGAAAGCATTTGATTTAGTAGACCAGTCCTCCCTGTGGTCTAAGATAATTTCATGCGGTATTAATGGTATTGTGTTAAAAGTTGTATACAACATGTACACAAATGCTAAATCATGTATAAATGAGGGCCAGGTTGTGTCAGCCTTCTTCTCATGTGTAGAAATATGGCAAGGAGAAAACTTGTGTCCTTTGTTATTTGCTATTTACCTGAATAATTTTGAACAATGTTAGTCACAATTATAATGGACTTGACATGGCAGCTGGTTAAATTTACATATATAGTGTATAGCGGAACTATGTCAACTCTTCTAATGGTTGACATTTGGTTGTTTCAGGTGTCAACTATATTGTGAATCTGTAATTATTAGTCTATATTGATACAATTGATTTACACAGTACCATGTCTACACAAGGCATGGCAAGCATAAACAGAACAGTAGAATGCATTTGATATAAATAAAGTGTAGGATATTTCACTCTATAGTTGTCCAGAATATAAATTTTCTATGTTTGTCACCTACAGGTGACAGAATATTAATTTTCTATGTTTGTCACCTACAGGTTTCTACAGACAATACATCTTTAACCAATAGACACCACAGTCACACCATTTTATAATAATTAAATGAACATCAAAATAAACACAACTTGCAATTATAGAAAATCAATAGTTTTGAAGATACAGTTTAAAAGTGTTAGGCAACTGTTCAGTCTAACAGGGGTCAAGTGTGTCTACTCTGCCTGGGTGCTGTGACCAATTAAAGACTAGTCAAGGTCTCAATGGCCTAGGCTATAGAAATTAGTCACAGCTTTTGATTTTCTGGCACACTACACAACATCTACTGGCCTAGGCTGTAGAAATTAGTCACAGCTTTTGATTTTCTGGCACACTACACAACATCTACTGTTGGAGGTGATCTCAAGGGCCCTTCTCAAAACCACATAATTAGATAATGTAAACCTTTTGCACTTAGGGGGCCCCTTAGTTACCCTAAGAATGATTCAATCAAATACAGATTTCTTGTCTATAGCGGTAGCACACTAAAGTATATATATGCAAAATTTGAAAAAAGTTGCTGAACAGTTTTTGAAGAAATAGGCCAAATATTACATTTTTACCAGTTTTGGGGTCCTTTGAGGCCCGATGGAGCCCTTAAAATTATTCAATCAAATATAGATTTCTCGTGCATAGTGGCAGTGCCCCATAATATGTCTGTGCAAAATTAGAGAAAAAGTTGCCGAACGGTTTCTGAGATACGACAGCTAACGGCGGACGACGGACAGCGGACGGCGGACACAGAGTGATGGCAATAGTCCCTTGCACCTTCGGCCAAAGGACTAAAAAATGGGCCAAGTGGCCGTGAAGTCCTTTGGACTAATACGTCTATATGTGACACCGGCTGACCAAATGAGTGATAAGTTGAAAAAATTGTAACATTGTTTTCTTACATTCTTGTAAATGTTGGGTAAGGTGCTTTTACATGGTTTCAAAATTATGACTGCTACAAAAATTGGCGAAGTTATGGAGCATTGAACATGGAAGGGGTCAAAAAGTGAAAATAAAGAAAACGGCTGTTGAAGTTGTACATTACATATGCAAATGGATTGCATGGGAATATTACATGCATGACATTCAAATGTGGCACACAGTATGTATGTTATGTTGCAACGATAAACTGGAAGTATGAATGTGCTGCTACAAAAAATTATCAAGTTATGCCAGATTATGTCTTTGTGTAAAACTAAGAAGACATATTATTTGAGAGCAAAAGGTAGACTCACTGTTTGACACAGTTCAAAACCTACAGGGAACTGTCCAGCTTAACACGGGTCTAGTGGCTTAATGTTGTCTGTTGACACAAACTTTTCTGCTCTGGCTGTGTGTGACCAATTAAATATTAATCAAGGCCTCAATGATACATAGGATAGTGGAGAGTGGGCCAGGCAGTTTCTGGCACATTACTCAAATCTACTACTCTAGTGGGCTCTGTCAGTTGAGGCAAACCTCTGCCAGTGTCCAATTACAGATTAGTCACACCAGTCAGGCAGCCACAGAGAGGTGTGACAGATTTTCTGGGAAAGGGATTAGTTGAACAAAAGGACTGTTAGCATGATAGATCATCTGCTGCAGCAGACAGTTTAGTTAGCAAATTTAGCATTTTAGGGGACGTTTGGTGCCCTTAGAATGATTCAATCAAATACAGATTTCTTGTGTACAGTTGCACTGCCACATGAAATATATATGCAAAATTAGAGAAAAGGTTAATGAAGAGTTTTTGAAAAAAAAGGCAAAATGTGAAAATTTACCAGTTTTGGGGTAATTTTTTTGAGTCATTAGGTGCCCTTAGAATGATTCAATAAAATACAGATTTCTTGTCTACAGTGACACTAACCTTAGGAATGTCTATGCAAAATTAGAAACAATTTGCTAAACAGTTTTTGAGAAAATGGGCCAAGTGGTCCTGAAGTTCTTTGGACTAATACGTCTATATGTGACCCCAGCTGACCAAATGAGTGATAATTCGGAAATTTTTTAACATTGTTTTCTTACATCCTTGTAAAGATTTGGTAGGGTGCTTTACACGGTTTAAAAAATATGACTGCTACAAAAATTGGCAAAGTTATGGAGCATTGAACATGGTAGGGATCAGACCAGGAGTTAGTAGTAAGACCAGGAGTTAGTAATCAGACCAGCAGTTAGTAGTCAGACCAGGAGTTAGTAGTCAGACCAGGAGTTAGTAGTAAGACCAGCAGTTAGTTGTAAGACCACCATTTAGTAGTAAGACCAGGAGTTAGTAATCAGACCAGCAGTTAGTAGTAAGACCACCAGTTAGTAGTAATACCAGGAGTTAGTAATCAGACCAGATGATAGTAGCCAGACCAGCAGTTAGAAGTCAGACCAGGAGTTAGTAGTCAGACCTGGAGTTAGTAGTAAGACCAGGAGTTAGTAATCAGATCAGCAGTTAGTAGTAAGACCACCAGTTAGTAGTAAGACCACCAGTTAGTATTAAGACCACCAGTTAGTAGTCAGACCAGGAGTTAGTAGTAAGACCACCAGTTAGTAGTAAGACCACCAGTTAGTAGTAAAATCACCAGTTAGTAGTAAGACCAGGAGCTAGTAATCAGACCAGCAGTTAGTAGTAAGACCAGGAGTTACTAATAAGACCAGAAGTTAGTAGTCAGACCAACAGTTAGTAGTCAGAACAGGAGTTAGTTGTAAGACCACCAGTTAGTAGTAAGACCAGCAGTTAGTAGTAAGACCAACAGTTAGTAGTAAGACCACAAGTTAGTAGTAAGACCAGGAGTTAGTAATCAGACCAGGAGTTAGTAGTAAGAGCACCAGTTAGTAGTAAGACCAGGAGTTAGTAATTAGACCAGGAGGTAGTTGTCAGACCAGCAGTTAGTAGTCAGACCAGGAGTTAGTAATAAGACCACCAGTTAGTAGTAAGACCACCAGTTAGTAGTAAGCCCAGGAGTTAGTAATCCGACCAGCAGTTAGTAGTAAGACCACCACTTAGAAGTCAGACCAGGAGTTAGTAGTAAGACCACCAGTTAGTAGTAAGACCAGGTGTTAGTAATCAGACCAGCAGTTAGTAGTAAGACCAACAGTTAGTAGTAAGACCACCAGTTAGTAGTAAGACCAGGAGTTAGTAATCAGACCACCAGTTAGTAGTAAAACCAGGAGTTACTATTCAGACCAGGTGTTAGTAGTCAGACCAGCAGTTAGTTGTCAGACCAGGAATTAGTAGTCAGACCAGGAGTTAGTAGTAAGACCACCATTTAGTAGTAATACCACCAGTTAGTAGTAAGACCAGGAGTTAGTAATCAGTCCAGCAGTTAGTAGTAAGACCAACAGTTAGTAGTAAAACCACCAGTTAGTAGTAAGACCAGGAGATAGTAATCAGAACACCAGTTAGTAGTAAGACCACCAGTTAGTAGTAAGACCAGGAGTTAATAATCAGACCAGGGATTTGTAGTCAGATCAGGAGTTAATAGTCAGACCAGGAGTTAGTAGTCACACCAGCAGTTAGTAGTAAGACCACCAGTTAGTAGTAAGACCAGGATTTAGTAATCAGACCAGCAGTTAGTAGTAAGACCAAGAGTTAGTAGTAAGACCACCAGTTAGTAGTAAGACCACCAGTTAGTAGTAAGACTAGCAGTTAGTAGTCAGACCAGGAGTTAGTAGTCAGACCATGAGTTAGTAGTCAGACCAGCAGTTAGTAGTCAGACCAGGAGTTATTAGTCAGACCAGCAGTTAGTAGTAAGACCACCAGTTAGTAGTAAGACCAGGAGTTAGTAATCAGACCAGCAGTTAGTAGTAAGACCACCAGTTAGTAGTCAGACCAGGAGTTAGTAATCAGACCAGCAGTTAGTAGTCAGACCAGCAGTTAGTAGTCAGACCACCAGTTAGTAGTCAGCCCAGCAGTTAATAGTAGGACCTGGAGTTAGTAGTCAGACCAGGAGTTAGTAATCAGACCAGCAGTTAGTAGTAAGACCACCAGTTAGTAGTAAGACCAGGAGTTAGTAATCAGACCAGCAATTAGTAGTAAGACCACCAGTTAGTAGTCAGACCAGGAGTTAGTAGTCAGACCACCAGTTAGTAGTCAGACCACCAGTTAGTAGTCAGACCAGGAGTTAGTAGTCAGACCACCAGTTAGTAGTCAGACCAGCAGTTAGTAGTAAGACCTGGAGTTAGTAGTCAGACCAGTGAATTAAAAAATGAATTATTTATTAAGATGTGACCATTTTTTAATTACTAGTTATTGACTGTAATAATGTATAGCTAATGTAGTGTTTACTGTTCTAGATATTAAACCAGGACGAAATTGTGAGACGCTTCAGCTGCATTGGGGTAACAGCGTGGTGATTGCCTTTGCCAAGCAAGATCAGAAAAAATGGTTCTTTTCAGAGCCACTACTCTTTCATAAGAGAGTTAGCTACCATCATATCAGTGTTCAATAAAAATGAAATGTATACATGTGAATAATAAAAATGTACTGAATAAATAAACTGAATGCGACTAATGTGAGAAAACCGCAGTCAATGTTGATTACAATCATTACCTACAAATCAATCAATACGCATTTATTGTCGTCCGATTTCAAATACACTGGCACACCATGCATGGTCGTTACCAAATCAGCACAATTCGATATCCAAAGTCTCAATGTTGGCTAAATTAGCGAAGCGTACAGAGTATTTGAGGGAACATACTACCTAATATAGTTTATAATAAACAACTATTTATACCATTCAAATCAATCAATACACATTTATTGTCGTACGATTTCAAATACACTGGCACACCATGCATGTTCGTTACCAGATCAGCACAATTCGATATCCAAAGTCTCAATGTTGGCTAAATTAGCGAAGCGTTCGGAGTATTTCAGGAAAGAGCCTACCTAATATAGTGTATAATAAACAGGTAGACGAGACATGGGCATATCCAATAATTTTGTTAAATGCCATAGTCGATTCAATATTTGAAAAAGGCGGGCGTTAACAAGAAGGCAATAAAAATAATTGTTCTTCAAATAAGTTATCGGGATTGCGCGCGCACAGGTAATTCTCCCTTCCAACCGGAAGGAAGTTAACGCTACCGGAAGTATTGCGCGCGCAGACATTACCGCCGATTTACCAACTAGCAGTGATCTGCATAATGTTGCGACTGGCACCAGACGACCACACCTCATATTGGATTGTATAGGGTAATTGTGTAGCGACGTGCGTGACACGTGGCCTTTCGTCTAACTATGCAAATGATTTACAAAGGTAGTTCTCACAAGTTGCGGGACTGACTAGTACCAGGGTTAGTCAGATATATTTCAATATACATGTATGTTGAGAGTGGCACCAGACGACCACACCTCATATTGGATTGTATAGGGTAATGGTGTACCGACGTGCGTGACACGTGGCCTTTCGAGCTATGTTGGGGAATGTTACTTTTTACTAAGTCAGAGTCACCCCAACAAATCACTCGCTATTCGACCGTGCACAGACCAGCGGCCACACCGAACCGAATATCGAGCTATTTCGCGCGGCACTAACGACTTAGTTTCACGAGAAATTACATGTCTGCTAACAAGACTGACTGACCCGCCTGCCGAAGTCATTGCTGCTGGTTTCCAGTTCTCAGTTCTTTGAGAATGAGACGTTGTAACTGCTGAATGTATACGAAATACAAGCAGTGTTCAGTGGTCAGGCTTAACAAGAATGCCCTGTGAAACACGCAATACCCGCGAGCAAAGCACACTGCCCGCTTGCTTGCTCGCCTGGCCGCACGTGCGGCCGGCGTCGATCGGCGAACAAGTCACTTCGCGGCGTCACTGGCAGCGACGACTTTTTTTTATTAGATTTTCAGGAAGCGGCACTTGCGGAGGAGGAGCAGCATTGATTCGCCGTAGAGAAAACTACGCGTAAAACTACGGCCCTGCGCCTCTAGGGACTGATTCGCGAACTAGAATACCATTCTAATCCGGGCGCGTGTCCTTTCAGGCTTCAAGGTTTGAGCGCAGTTTCATAATTTATTACAGCTACAACAATGAAAAACAAACCGACTTATGAACATTATTTTGTATAACTAATCGCTTGTTATCACAAAACATGATGGATCGTACGACGACAATAGAGAGTGCAAGCACTCTGATCCCCATTCCCATCCCGTGGCCAATCGCGCCAGTCGCTCGTCCAACAATCGAACAGATTTGATACCTCAGTGTGTTTATGCCATCATTCCACAATGTTTCAGATATACAGCACATTGTTATAAAATATTGATTTGAAGGCACTTTTGAAGCCCAAATAGCGCTCCAGTTTGCATCTACATGCGATCTATCTGTGCAGTAACCCGTGACCGCAACGGAGCACGCTAATTCAAACCAAAGATAAAGCGCTATTTAGCACATTGTATTCCTGAAACGATGTGGAATGATGGAATAAACGCAATGAGGTGTGATATTTAGGCACAACTGTCATAATGCCAAAATCGGGGTAGACCCGGATTCTATACAACGACACAATTAAGTGTCCACAAATTAATGCGCAGTTCCATCTGCTGCCTATTGGCTATTCTAATGCTACTGTCATCACACGGTCAGGTTTCCCGCACCGAATCAAATTCAGGAGCCTTCCAAAATGAATCGTGGCTTCCTCGAAATCCTTAGCTTTTCCTTAGGTGATCTCCCAATATGTCATTTACACGCAAGCCAAGGCATCTAGCAGACTAGCACGCCCTCTCATAAGTGAGGAAGGCTACTCAAACTTACAAAACTACATCGATTATCAAAGGAAAACCAACAAATAAAACAGTATATTGTAACAAGACACGTAATTTTGTTAAGTTATTTTGTTAAGTTCTTGTTAGTATCACACTAATAATAATAACCGGGTTTATCTGGGTTGTGAATTTGTGAAATTTAGAAAACAATACTTACACTTAAAAAGAGCAATAAATGGGACCCTGGCTACAGGCTTGGGACCCTTTCAAAAGAAGGCTGGGGTTCCGAGGACCCTTGAACACAAAATCCAGGTAAACCCCTGGGAATACCACAGCTGAGATGGAAAGACTGCGTAAAGAGGGAAGACGGCAGAAGATGAAACTTGAAGGATGAGAGAGAGGGGGGAGAGGGAGAGAGGGGGAGAGGGGGAGAGGGAGAGAGGGGGAGAGGGAGAGAGGGAGAGAGGGAAAGAGGGAGAGGAGAGAGGAGAGAGGAGAGGAGAGAGGGAGAGAGAGAGGAGAGGAGAGAGGAGGAGGGAGACGAGGGCAGAGGAGAGAGGGAGGCAGGAGAAAGGGGAGAGAGAGAGAGAGGGGAGGGGGGAGGAGTGGGGAGGGAGAGGGAGGAGGGAGGAGGAGGGGAGAGAGGGGGGAGAGGAGAGAGAGAGAGGAGAGGGGAGAGAGGGAGAGAGGGAGAGAGGGAGAGAGGGAGATTGAGAGGGAGAGGGAGAGAGGGAGGGAGGGAGAGGGAGAGAGGGAAAGGGGAAAGGGGAAAGGAGGAAAGGGGAAGAGTATGAAAGAGAGAGGGAGAGGGACAGAGGGAGAGGGGGAGAGGGGGAGAAAGAGAGAGACAGAGAGACGGAGAGACGGAAAGAGAGACATACAGACAAATTTGGCTGCTAAAAGGAGGAAGCAGTGGGTTCTACAATAAAATGGGACCCAAGACACAACCCAACTCTATACCACACGGAACCTGGAGGGAGAACACCTTCAAATGATACCCTCCGCAGTGTTTTAATCATAGAGAAGATCAACATAGTATCGTAGCACTTGTGGTATCTGTAACTGCTGTATCCCCCGCGGTAGATTGTCGCTACGTAACAGGGCGTGTCTGACAGCCAGACGAGACTGATGCTTCAGACTCGAGGCGTGCTTGTAGCGGTCTGGCGGCAGGAACTGTTGCACATCGGCCGTCAACAACAAAAGATCGTCTATGCATATGTCGTTCGCACTCCGCAGCAACTGCCCGATGAAGATATCGGCTCCGTTGCGGATGACGTGCGGGTACATGTAGTGTCTGGCCCGGCAGAAGTACCGCAGCAGTGTCGAGTCTGTCGTCAACTGATGATCCACCCCAGCACGCCGCCACACTAAACAGAAGTCGATGTGCATGCACACGGCCCACAGGTAGAAACAAGACGGGTAGACGCCGCAACGAAGCACGTCCAACACCAATTGGACGTCCTGCAGGTGATACAATGCCTGGTAGATGAGCGTGGGCTGGGTACTTCCCACCGTATCCTTCGCCGTCGTCATAGGCAGGTCGAGGAAGTACGCCCCGGCGCCCGGCCTCCACGGCTCGTGCGTCGGAAGTCGCCAGCCGGCCACCGCGCGCAGCATGTAGTCCGTCTTCCGGCGCGTTACGTCATCGAGTTCCGCGCTATCCGAGTGGTCAAAGAAGAATACCTCCCTGTCGACGATGTTCCGCAGTGTGTAGAGAGCGCTCAGCACCAGTCTCACGGTGTCTCGATCGTCCGGCTGGAACGACGCCAGGATGTCGATCAGTTCCAGCAGTAACAACCGGTTGACGTCACGCTGCGTCTCCTCCGTCGAGCTCAACACGAAACAGACGATCTCCTTCGCGACGTCCACGGGATCGACCAGCCCCGCGCAGATCTTGACGCGGATCTCGCTGCCGACATCGCGCACAAGTTGCTTGTCGATCTTCGTGTAGAAACGATGGAATTGCCAGATGCGTACAAACTCGGACTTTTGCGGATTTCGCCGGTGCTTCCGCGTCAGCTTTGTCCGCAGCCAGTCCATCGCCCTGGCGAAGGCGGGAGTACAACTGTCGGTGACGTTTTAGGTTTAGTGGTTGTTACGTCATTGATAACCACGTGACCAGTCAATACGCGTGACGTGATTATGTTGCTTTGCCCACGTATGTAACGACCTACACACATACTTTTAGTTAAGTCTTAATGTCATAGTTAGTGATCGTGTGGCATTATTACGATATCAGTTTTAGGGTAACGTCATTGAATTATTAACACTTAATGCGTGTGTGTTTAATGCATCATAAATGTGCGTCTAGGGGGTTGCTGCGATCACCTTGCGTGATGAGTAGCCGTGACACGTGACTCTACCAGAAATGTTCCATACATGGTAGGCCTACGGTATAGGTTCATCTATCCGATTCTATGGGCATGCGTTCAACCTCACGTCTCCAATCACGGTCGCCAGCTAGCCTTCCTGGATAGGAATAGAACCCCGTGTTCAGACGTTGTCTGTCCACTCCGTTACCCAGAATCAGCCTGGGTGGTCATTATTAACAGGACGTTCGCTGAATTGGTTGTATTGATTATGGGAAAATCGCGACCGCGCTGAACATCAAAGAGTTTTGAAGTTAAACCACTTGGCGTCCGCCAGATTGTCCGTATTGCCAATGTAAATGTTTGTAATCTAGATTAATAGATTTGTTTTTTCGTAGGCGTGGAAATTCATATTGGAAACAACGTTTAGACGCCGTGCGGTCAGTGGACATTAGTTATGTATAGCATGCCGTGGATAGGTCACGACAAGACTCGACGGAGCAACTCGGACCTGATCTGTGTAGGATTCAGGGCCTAACATCCACAGACAGTTCAGAGTATTTACGACAAGTTTATATAAATGTTCCTGAAACTTAGCTCACGCATTTCTTCTTTAAAGTCCTGAATAACACAATCACGTTGTCGCGCTTACATTTATACGGACGTAAAATTTTATGTAAGGCATAATATTTGGCATCAGTAGATCACGTAGTGATAAATAATATCCAGCAGTTAAATACGTTTCGTTTGTTATCGTAATACGAACGTTATAATTAGTGTACAAAATTATAATTTGCTGTTTCAGATTTGTGACCAAGTGTAAGAGTAAGTCACGTGACGTGTGCGTGGAGAGGAAACTGTTTTATGACAGAAATTGTTTATAATAATAATAATAATAATGTTTTTATTTCAAACAAAAGTCCATATGTAAATACAATACAAGTAAATAAAAAAAAAGATTAAAAAAAAGAAGATATAGACACACATGAAAGAAAAATAGATGGTTAATAAGATATATATAAAATGTGCGTTCAACTTTAAGTATACAATTGGGTAGTCCAATATTTAAACATAGGACTTCTAAAATGTATATCAGTATAAAAATAATTAACAAAAAGTGGACTTTCAATCTGTTGAAGACGACATAATAAGCTATATTATATGGATGAACGCATACGTTCATTATGTCTGACGGAAGCAAACATTTTATAATTTATGTATATATATAGACATATCTGTAAATATATATATATATATATAAACATACATAACGCCCAGATAAATGAAAACGCGACAGTCGTAGCTGGTGCTAAATACATTCCCTTAGATACGCGCACGCGAAGAAACGTCACCCGGATATTATTTAACGCCCGTATAAATGTAAGAGCGACAACGTATACAAAGTGTATGCGTGTGAGAGTGTGTGCGTGCGTGAGTGTGTATGTGTCTGTGTGTAGTGTGTGTGCGTATGCGTAGGTGCGTGGACGTGCGTGCTTGCGTGCTTGCGTGCGTGCGTGCGTGCGTGCGTGTGGCATGTGTCATCGACATCTCCATAAATGAAAACTGCGTATCCGAAAATCATTTATTTATTTCCATTTCATTTATACAACCAGCAGTTGCATGATGCAATTACCTTGTATTTGTATTTGACTACCAGTACGTTAATATTTACAATGTGTGTGAAAAGTAAAGATAAGTTTTTATACAGAGCAGTATCGAATCCTTGGGACTTCTCAGAGTTCTTTACACTTATGTACTACAATCGCCTATAAAAAATGTCCTTATATAGATTTTGAACGTCTACGTATAAAATCAAACATTTAAAGCCTAAATTTGCAAATACTGTCCAAACAATTAAGACATGGCCTGGCTACCTAGTAGCGGTGCCTTTGGCGGTTAACACCCCTCACCTTTGATGTTTCTTTGAATGTCATGTTTATTTATGCATTGTATTGTGTGTCAAATCTTGAACAATAATCGGTTCTTTACGTTAATACAATTGCATTGATGTAATTTTGCCATGACATTTGATCATAGGCAATACATATTGCCCATTTACAACTCGCACACTGTTTCTGTTATTGTATACATCAAACTAGCTGCGGCCATTATGACTGCACCTGCAGTATACTAATTAATTATAGTAATAGCCCAACAGAAGACGTAATTACAAACTTATGTGCGTTTATGTCTTTGCTAGGGAATAATTTAATGTCAGTACTCCATGCACGGCTGGCAGCAAAGATATGAGACAACCCCTTAAAGGTCCGACACCACACGATCACGTGACCGTCGCATCGCTGTTCTCACTCGAAGCAGGTGATCATTTATTCGTAACCCACCTCCTCCTCTCCTCCTCTCCTCCTCTCCACCACGCCATCTGTTGAGCATGTGCTTGAAGATTTCCATTATTTTTCGAGGCGATGCTATGTATAATCTATATCATATTGTATTCTTGTTCTTAGTTAGTTCATAGTCAGGTAATGATGACTAGTTGTTTGCAGTTGCTGTACTCTACTGAATTATCACCAATAAGGTTTTAGTATGTTAAGAGGCGGGCGGTTAACGAAGGTAGTTATTTAGAGGTATATATTCCCACCCACCCTCCCTGATACCGGGTTAACAGTGGCTGTCTAATAGATCAGCCCGTGCTCTGTGTGCAGAGAATTTGTGAAACATTGAGCACATCAAGGTAGCTCACAAAGTTTTTAAAACAATTTGCCGCTTTTCGCAGGCAGCTTTAGTTTGATACACGAGGTTTTACATTATTGCTTTTTCCTCCACTGAATGTTCAGTAGTGTACGCAGGGTTTTTAGTGCGGGTACATTTTATAAGTACGTTTGTGTGGCGGTTCGCCCCTGCCTTTCTGTGTGAGGTGTTATTAGTTGGTGGTTTTGTTATATATGTGTATATATATACATCTTTGACGGTTAGGCAGTTAACACCCCTCACCTTTGATGTTTGTTTGAATGTCATGTTTATTTGTGCATTGTATTGTTTGTCGAGTCTTTAACAATAATCGGTTCTTTGCGTCAATCAATTTCACTGATGTAATTTATGCCATGACATTTGAGCATAGGCTGTTTCTGTTATTGTATACATCAAACTAGCTGCAGCCGTTATGACTGTACCTGCAGTATACTAATTAATTATAGCCCGACAGAAGACATAACTATATTTTAAGGAGCTCGTTTCACATAACGAAAAAAACTTCTCATGTAAATAGCATTTACAATATTTGGCATATTCAAAATAAGCCATCATAAAATCGTTAATGTAAAACGAGGCAGGTATCTCTTTAAATGGATTCTTTGAGAATTTTAATATCTTTGTAATGCATGCAATTATTAGGTAATCCTGTTAATATGATTATTTCATGTAATTCTATGCCTTCATATCATTACAATTATGTTGTATTAATCACTAATGACCCTGACAATATATCGAAAAAATAACTCTGCGTACGCGGAGTTTCTACATTGGGCCCACCTTCACGATCCGTAAAAGGCATGCTCATGAATTTTCGGGACTGTCCGTCAGACTTCGATTAGCTACGCCGAGTTAATAGATTCAAAAAATACGTCATCAACATGTGTGTATATGGATTAGCCACCGCCATGCGAATGAGTCCTGACCGATAAAATTATCAAAATGAAACGTGGACCAGCTGCTGTTTATGTCACAGATTCAGAAAAGAAAAGAAAGAAATTATATGGAATAAACGGAGAATGAACATAGCGACAGTTCATGACAGACGGATTGATTTAAAAGAAAAAACACCACCTCTCCATGCACGAAATCGAAGCCGCCGACATGCCGATGGCGGCGCCGATGTCATATTGAATGACTGGCATTTTTACTGTTGGAATATAAAAACTATGATACTATCATGTTCCTTTTTAACTAGGTACATCTGGCTATTCATTTTGAAGTGAAGTTTTAATGAAACGTTTAGATAACAGAAACTTACAGAAGCCGAGAAACATTCAATAAGGAAAGCATTTTATTTGCACCATAAATCCAGCTGCTATTTCCGTAAGCAATATAAATACATTATACATCACTAAGTAGTTTACGGTATTCAGATAGGATAGGTGGTTAGTTACGTACTTTCCTATCTACATAAGGTTTACTCTTAGTTTGAAAAATGTAGATCTATAAAAAGCATAACATTATTGTCGACAAAATATCAAAATATATTGCATCAGTGTAAAAACATGTTTTATTTTGTACTGGGAGTGCAATAATTATTTGGTCTGCCCATCATTTAGAGTAAAAGATATTGAATTTGTTTCTGTCAAACTCCTGTTTCAATAACAAATAAAATTGCCTTTGTATTATGGAAATAGTTGTAAAATTACAAAACTTTAAAAGTAATGCATATTTTAAAACATTGTTTTCAGTCATCATTGGTGTATTTAGCTCAAGAAGATCCCCAAAACATTTTGATTGTTTTGGAACATTTATATTTAAAAAAAAAAAAATAATATTGTAAAAGCAACTTTGACGACACCTTTTTATACACTACTCCCAGTATAGTTCACATAACACAAACTTGTTTCAACAAATTTTGAAGAATATGCTGTAGAACACAATCCAAACATGATGAGCAAAGGAAAGCATCAATTGTATTAAGTACTCCTACTTTGCAACATAATGACGGGATGATGTGCATTTGGATACACAAATCGATCGATTGCACAAATCCATTTGAAACGTAGTGATGTACATATTCCCAGCAGAAGCCACACACTACTGTGTCAGTTAACATATTGTCCTACTA
Source organism: Paraescarpia echinospica (assembly GCA_020002185.1). Lineage (NCBI taxonomy): Eukaryota > Metazoa > Annelida > Polychaeta > Sabellida > Siboglinidae > Paraescarpia > Paraescarpia echinospica. The sequence continues at coordinate 48,112,945 of CM034543.1, forward strand.
ATAGCACTGCTATGCATTTTGATACACAAAGCTATCAGATGCACACATACATTTGAAACTCGAAGTGAGGTACAATTTCCCAGTAGATGTCGCACAGAACAGAATGGGGCAGAACAAAGTCAGACATCATCTTATGTCAGGTGACCCATTGTCCAATTAATGGCACTGTTAACTAGAGCTCTTCAATATCCTCTTTCCATCAGCTCAGCTATTTCCAATGTTCCTGCAAATAAACAAAGTTGAATTTAGGAAACTGAGCCTAAATATGAGTTAACTAACTCATAACTCAACACTGTGCAGATTAATTCAGTTCACATATTGGATTATGGGACTTATCACCAAGTGTACAGCTGGCTAAATGGAAAAGAAATACAAGAGAACCTTGTTATGTTGATTCAGTCAGACTAAAATCTCAATCCATTACTTTGGCCAACTTTTAATTTGCTTCTACATTATTACCTGTATGCATTGGTCATATACAGTGCATTCCAGATAACTCGAACTCACATAAGTGAATTTTCGCTAAGTTAAGTCAATCTTTTCCTCTGTTCAGGACAAAGATCCCAATGGGGACCTTCTGATAACTTTCTAGTTTTCAGAAATTCTACTTATCAGTATTATCATGGGTCCCTGGAATGTCGACCTTATCCAGAGTGCACTGTATATTTCCCTTTATTCTTGCTCTAATAATTAATGTTGTATATAATTATACATATGGGCCATTCTCGTGAAAAGTGTACAGTAACGGTAAAATAACATGTACAAATAAATGTTTAATTTGTTTTTAGCGAGTAGTATTATTATCAAATGTACAATTCACATGAAACAGTGCAACTTGATTTGATCTATTATTATATTAAAAATATATATATGCATGGATAAAAACTTATGTATACTAGAGTGCAGATCTGCTGGTGTGCAAAATTCCGTGGCAACATGGCACTCAGTACTTTTTAACAAATCTAAAACGTTTACATTGAATGATGACATGCCAGCCAGGTTTACTAACAATCGTAGCTGTAGCATTAAAACAGTACGTGAACGTACGATTCTCACATTTTTATATTTTGGTTCAAATAAGTGGGGAAACGGGAACTTTTCAAAAACGGCTGACTGGAATTTTGAAAGGCAAGACCTGTAGACACACATACCCAAATCCCAGATTTAGGCAACAAAATTACGTCCACGACCAGGTTAATCCTCTTGCTATGGTTGCATATACTGATATTTTAGTGTGCATTTTCGTTCACTGCATGTAAGATACCGGACATTGCAGTTTTTCTAACTAGAAAGGCGAGACCCTTGCCTAAGGCTATGTTATTTACTGTAGTAGAGGCTCGACAGACTCATTGACAGTCCCAGCGGCAGCTGACACCGACTGCAGCCGTCCGCGTCGGCGGACGTTATAATTCTATTTAATCGATACGTTACTCGGCTGACGGCATTGGGAAGCAGGATAAATAAACAATGTATACGCTTCCTACACTTAAAAAATAGCCGTCAATATACAGATGTCTACAAATTGCTTACAGAAGCCGAGAAACATTCAATAAGGAAAGCATTTTATTTGCACCATAAATCCAGCTGCTATTTCCGTAAGCAATATAAATACATTATACATCACTAAGTAGTTTACGGTATTCAGATAGGATAGGTGGTTAGTTACGTACTTTCCTATCTACATAAGGTTTACTCTTAGTTTGAAAAATGTAGATCTATAAAGAGCATAACATTATTGTCGACAAAATATCAAAATATATTGCATCAGTGTAAAAACATGTTTTATTTTGTACTGGGAATGCAATAATTATTTGGTCTGCCCATCATTTAGAGTAAAATATATTGAATTTGTTTCTGTCGAACTCCTGTTTCGATAACAAATAAAATTGCCTTTGTATTATGGAAATAGTTGTAAAATTACAAAACTTTAAAAGTAATGCATATTTTAAAACATTGTTTTCAGTCATCATTGGTGTATTTAGCTCAAGAAGATCCCCAAAACATTTTGATTGTTTTGGAACATTTATATTTAAAAAAAATTAAAAATTATTGTAAAAGCAACTTTGTCGACACCTTTTTATACACTACTCCCAGTATAGTTCACATAACACAAACTTGTTTCAACAAATTTTGAAGAATATGCTGTAGAACACAATCCAAACATGATGAGCATAGGAAAACATAAATTGTATTAAGTACTCCTACTTTGCAACATAATGACGGGATGATGTGCATTTGGATACACAAATCGATCGATTGCACAAATCCATTTGAAACGTAGTGATGTACATATTCCCAGCAGAAGCCACACACTACTGTGTCAGTTAACATATTGTCCTACTAATAGCACTGCTATGCATTTTGATACACAAAGCTATCAGATGCACACATACATTTGAAACTCGAAGTGAGGTACAATTTCCCAGTAGATGTCGCACAGAACAGAATGGGGTAGAACAAAGTCAGACATCATCTTATGTCAGGTGACCGATTGTCCAATTAATGGCACTGTTAACTAGAGCTCTTCAATATCCTCTTTCCATCAGCTCAGCTATTTCCAATGTTCCTGCAAATAAACAAAGTTGAATTTAGGAAACTGAGCCTAAATATGAGTTAACTAACTCATAACTCAACACTGTGCAGATTAATTCAGTTCACATATTGGATTATGGGACTTATCACCAAGTGTACAGCTGGCTAAATGGAAAAGAAATACAAGAGAACCTTGTTATGTTGATTCAGTCAGACTAAAATCTCAATCCATTACTTTGGCCAACTTTTAATTTGCTTCTACATTATTACCTGTATGCATTGGTCATATACAGTGCATTCCAGATAACTCGAACTCACATAAGTGAATTTTCGCTAAGTTAAGTCAATCTTTTCCTCTGTTCAGGGCAAAGATCCCAATGGGGACCTTCTGATAACTTTCTAGTTTTCAGAAATTCTACTTATCAGTATTATCATGGGTCCCTGGAATGTCGACCTTATCCAGAGTGCACTGTATATTTCCCTTTATTCTTGCTCTAATAATTAATGTTGTATATAATTATACATATGGGCCATTCTCGTGAAAAGTGTACAGTAACGGTAAAATAACATGTACAAATAAATGTTTAATTTATTTTTAGCGAGTAGTATTATTATCAAATGTACAATTCACATGAAACAGTGCAACTTGATTTGATCTATTATTATATTAAAAATATATATATGCATGGATAAAAACTTATGTATACTAGAGTACAGATCTGCTGGTGTGCAAAATTCCGTGGCAACATGGCACTCAGTACTTTTTAACAAATCTAAAACGTTTACATTGAATGATGACATGCCAGCCAGGTTTACTAACAATCGTAGCTGTAGCATTAAAACAGTACGTGAACGTACGATTCTCACATTTTTATATTTTGGTTCAAATAAGTGGGGAAACGGGAACTTTTCAAAAACGGCTGACTGGAATTTTGAAAGGCAAGACCTGTAGACACACATACCCAAATCCCAGATTTAGGCAACAAAATTACGTCCACGACCAGGTTAATCCTCTTGCTATGGTTGCATATACTGATATTTTAGTGTGCATTTTCGTTCACTGCATGTAAGATACCGGACATTGCAGTTTTTCTAACTAGAAAGGCGAGACCCTTGCCTAAGGCTATGTTATTTACTGTAGTAGAGGCTCGACAGACTCATTGACAGTCCCAGCGGCAGCTGACACCGACTGCAGCCGTCCGCGTCGGCGGACGTTATAATTCTATTTAATCGATACGTTACTCGGCTGACGGCATTGGGAAGCAGGATAAATAAACAATGTATACGCTTCCTACACTTAAAAAATAGCCGTCAATATACAGATGTCTACAAATTGCTTATTTACAATGCCAATGCTTGACTCATCTCACCTCGGAATCAGACTTGTTGTTGGGTGTGTGACATCAACGGTCTTTGCGTGGGTCACTGCGCGTGCACGAATATTCATTATACTCGGGCTGCAGAATTAATCATCCACGTGGCAACAAGCTCAAAACGATTCGCGTAAACACAATTGTTTATCGGCTTTTTGCTCAGATAACACCCAAATTATGCATAAACATGCAAGGCACAATTAGCAGAGAAAGTACTTATGGGAAATTAATACATTTTGATACGGTACATCTCGAATGTATATTACCTTACAAAAAGAATCCCTTTAAAACGTCACGTGTTCTTGGCCCACAATGCATAATTCCGTGTATATATATAATATGCACTCTGTTGATTTGTGTAGCGTCGCGTGTTGTCAGGCTATCAAGAATATATCAAGTGTACTTTTAGTGAGAAACAATAGACAGTTTGAACAATACGTTTTTTTCTCGCTACGTGTCTCCAGTTTCATAACTTATAGGCACTGACGTCATCCAAACTTGCCGGTCGCGTGTTCTCCATAAGTGTCACACCGAGATACGTACACGCAAATCACACACATATACAGTGGAACCTCGCTATTAATATTAAGGTCACCCTTGAGACTTGGAAAACATGACCGGGACACGTTTGTTTAGCTTACTTCTACAGAAATAATTTGGGTCTATTTTATGTTGACCTTAATTGCAAGGTGACTGTATTACTGTCGGTAATTTACCGAAGTGATCGTAAGGCGAGGTTTGACTGTGCATGCTTTGGTATACGTAAACACGGATAGAATGACTTCCATTAGTGAATACGCTACTTATATGATGTTTTTATTTCGAAACAGATATGTGTAAGTTTTAGGGGCGGTGTAAGTATTAAAGCCCTGCGCGGGCTGGAAATCTGAGCTCGCACCCGCCCCGCAACTATGTCATTTGACCCGCAGCCCGCCCCGCATATTACAACTCAGCCGGCAGCCCGTCCCGCCCCGCAGCCCACAACAGATGACATGGAATCATTAACAAATATATCCTCTTAATTAATCGTTGTTGTTTACAATATTAACAAATGCACGGCGCTGGGTGACAACCATGTCGTACTTGGAATTCCAGAACCCTTGTCATTATAATGTAAATGCCTGAAGGTGATAAGCAGACATGGGGCAAGGTAAAGGTACGAGTACAAATTTTAACGTATTTTAAAATTATTAATTAATCTAATTGATATAACTCAGCACAAGTGAATATGCCCGCGTGACATTGCCCTGGAGTGGACGTTCCTCAACTTACACTTTCAAGTGCGTTTAAGTGCATTCTGACGTAATAGGGAAACCCACCTGGTCAAGCACGGTAACCGATTATGTCGATGCTGGTAAAGTCGGGTCACATGACCCACAAGTCATGACAGAGACTACCAACAGTGCTATTATTATCAATGATTACGTTCTGGCCTACATAGTCGGCCATATCCACAAGCGACCAAGGAAGCAAGTAAAAACGGTTGTTTTATCGCGCTTCACAAAGTGTTAAATTTTAGCCGCGAAACACGCCTTGTGGGATGCGTAGAAGCCTGTGGATGTTCTTGACAAAATGATCCACAGGGTGGACACTACATCAAAAAGTTCTGAAGATGCGAACACGGACGACATCCTGACAGCGCTGATGAAAGTATACGCTCTGAACTTTCCACCATGTGTTGTGCTAAACGCACAGGATATTGTGCGACTGCCCAAATATTCGCTCGGTGAGCTGTTGGAGCCGTCTCTAGTGGAGCGGCTGGCTGTGGAACTTAGTGACAGCGTCAGCACAACCACTGAAAAACGCCTGCGAATGGAGTGTGATCTATCTACACTCACAAAGAAAGCCGCTTCCACCCCCAGTCGGTCTTACGCAGGAGCACTGAAGACTGCTACTGACAAGCAGCAGAAGAAACTGATCGTAAAACTACCACCGGCCAGCACCGATCAGTCGCGAAAACATCATCGGAAGAGAAAAGTGGACTCTGGTACAGTGAAACGAGTAAGTCGGCAAGCAACACGAGACACGAATGAGTCAAGGACTGTTGTTGACAGTGCCGCACTGGTTGTTGACGATGTTGACACGCAAGGTCGCATTGATGTCTTACCATTGATGTCAACTCGAGCGCAGATGACTCATTCGAGGTTTCACGCTACCTTCGGCGCAAGAACAAGAGACGCATAACTCAAAAGATAATTATTGAAACGGCTACCTCTTCAGAAACATTCATGGCAACCAGAAATGGTAAATTGGTTAGATAAATATTTGTATCACGGGACTCTAAAGAAGTTAAGCCTGAAGATTTAAAGAACTATGTGGAAAGCAAGGGCTTCACTGTGTTGAATGTTAAGTGTGTATCACATAATGAGGCCAAAAGCAACTTATTCAAATTAACAGTACCTCTCACAGAATAAGTGATAAGCTTTTTGACAGCAGTGTGTAGCCAGAAGACATCACCATTCGTAGATTCCGCTTCAAGAACGTGCGTAACACGTCCTGATTTCATTATCTTCCAACATTGGTTAATGGAATCTCAGTTTCATAGGATTAAAACATACCCTCTGATAACAATGTTAGCAGTTTATCTCATGATGTTTCTGGAATAGATAAAAATAATATTATGTTTTTAAATGGCAGAGGATATGGTGGATGTTCCATTTTAAGGAAAAATTCTTTGAACTGTATTGTCTCCCCAACTCTAATAGAATATGTGCAGTTAATATAACTGTGCAAAGCATGTCATTATTACTTTTTAATGTTGCATGCCATGTGATATCAGATCTAATGATGACCTGTACTGTAATATTTTGATTGAAATTATGAGTACATGTAATATAATCAACTGTTCTAATTTAATTATTGGAAGTGATCTGAACACGTCTTTCAAGCGTGTCTTCTAATTTAACGAAACATTTAAATTACATATGTGAACGTGAAATAATCAAGCCATGTATATTGAGTTTATAGTAATGTAACATAGTTTGAAACACAAACGAACATTAATAAGGTAACTGTGTTTCTAGTCAACTGTTCTAAACCAAACTGAGATATCTCAACCAACACGCACACTAAACAACATTGGTAAAATATACACATATTTATTTCACTTGGCAAACTCCTATAGTTTGTCGAGATATCGCACAATTTCAATTGCATGCAACTGAGAATAGTACCTGACGTAGAACATTTGACCAGAAACACAATTATATTGTTTTGAAATTATATTACGTTACTCAAGTGCACAGTTGCCATGCTTACCATTCCTTTGTACCACCTCGTCAGTCGTCATTCTGAAATATATAACCAAGTTGTGGCAAAGATGATTTTGCTTACTTTTGCAGTTGGCCATTGTTCGCTGTAATTATGACATCATCATCGCCGACGATCGCTGCAATTAAGAGACATTCTATGTAAGAGGGTGTGACAAGATGTGGGATTGGGGCAATGGCAGCAAAGGCAGAAGCCCGTAAGAGACAGGAAGAGAAAGGAGAGAGAGAGAGAGATAGATAGAGAGAGAGGGAGGGAGGGAGGGGGAGAGAGAGAGAGAGAGGGAGAGAGAGGGAGGGAGAGAGGCAGGGGGAGATAGAGAGGGAGGGAGGAAGGGGGGAGTGAGGGAGGGAGGGAAGGAGGGAGGGAGGGAAGGAGGGAGAGAGGGAGAGAGGGAGAGAGGGAGAGAGGGAGAGAGGGAGAGAGGGAGAGAGGGAGAGAGGGAGACAGACACTCAGACAGACAGAGACAGTTTATCAATTAATTTTGGCACGTTTATAGCTCTGTAGTCCTTTTCAAGTATGTCAAAAATTTAATATTTATGTAATCTTTACTGCCCTAATTTACATAAATTTGCATGATTTTCAGGGAAGTTTAGTAATTAAATAATATTTTATAATTATTTTGTACCAACTATCATGTTTAATGCGGTTAGCAGTTAGAAGTTAAACGTGGCTACCATTGATTGTAGATGGGAAACAAAATTAATTAATTAATATATCAATATTAATTAATAGAAAACAGATAACATTTGTTTGTAGTTATCATAGTATGTATTTTTATATCAGTAAATAATATAACTAGAATAACTAACAAAAAACAAGATTAATTAATTTACAGTGACTAATGTGTGTAATCTATCAGCAACCATCATATACCTACCACTCTATCAGACCTAAACTATATACTAATTAATTAATTAATTAACTGAACAAAATGTGTGAAGTAGCAGACCAAAATAACATATCTTTAGTGATTATAGCGAATAATACACGATTTATCACAACATTCTCATTGAACGCTTATTAAAATAGTGCGGCATATATGGCACAGCTCTAAGCTGGTTTTCTTCATACCTAACTGATAGATACCAAACCATAAAGATTGGAAACTGCTTTTCGGCTGCACTGCCCACTTTATTTGATGTTCCTCAGGGTTTTGTTCTTGGGCCTTTGCTTTTTACCCTTTACACCATGCCACTAAGCTATCTTATACAAAGACATAACTTGGATCATCATGTTTATGCTGATGATACGGCGATCTACATTTCTTTGGCAACCCGGGATACAAATCGTTCCTTTAACCAACTTAGTGATTGCCTCCAAGTTATTTTTCACTGGATAACTGACAGCAAGATGAAATTAAATGCAAAAAAACCTGAATTGATTATTATTGGTACTTCAATGCAGCGTAGTAAACTTGATGGTTTTTCCCTAGGCGTATGTTGAATCAGCATATCATGCCAGCAACGTCGGTGTGGAATCTAGGAGTGGTCTTTGATAGTAACTTCAATTTCCGACAACACATATCTCAAACGTGTCGCTGCTGTTTTTTTTATCTCATTCGAGATCTTCGCCCATTTCGCCGGTATATGTCATTTGCTGTTGCTAAGACTATTGCAACAGCGCTTGTTAGCAGCAGACTTGACTATTGCAATTCCCTCCTTTATAATATCGCTAGCAAGGATATTACAAAACTGCACCGTGTCCACAATTGTCTAGCAAGGGCAGTTACAAGATCTCCTCCTTTTCTCGCTCTGTACCATTTTTGAAGTCTTTACATTGGCTTCCTGTACGATATCGTATACTATTTAAGATATGTACCATTACATACCAGGCACTGTCCAGTAAGTAACCATCTTATTTGCGTTCACTGCTTACTCCTGTAAGAAAACCTATCGAGCTTCGATCATCTAGTTCTGACCTTTCTTTGTTCCTAGAATCAACATTAACATTGAAACTAGGACTTTTTCTGTTGTTGCACCAACTCTTTGGAATATGCTCCCTCTTAGTGTTAGATCAGTTGAAAACATTACAAAATTCCGCCGTCATTTAAAAACTTATCTTTACAACCTTGCTTATCCATCACAGCTCCCTAGCGCCTTGACCCATCTGTTGACAACTGGAATACTGCTTATGGATTTTGAGACTGACCAATCCTTTTGTCTTGATGCCCCTATGAGCTTGGTTACCAAGGATGTAGGTGCAATAGAAGTTATCTTATTATTATTATTATTATATAGCAAACGAAAGCTGCATTGTGCAACATTCAATTTATGTATACCATTTGTATAGACAGAATAATACATTAATTAATATAACAAGATTAATTAATTAAAATAAAATGAATTAATTTACAGTGGCCATACTGTGTAATATAGCAAACAAAAGCTTACAAAAATAATCCATTAATTACACAAATAATCCATTAATTAATCGATTGTACTAAGCTGAGCAATAACATTTTCAATTAATTTAATCATACTCTGTGACAAGAATACTGAGTTCTATGTATTATGATTTAAGGACAAGAGAAATTGTAGTACCTACACGTATGATTATGTTAAAATACAACATGTCAAATCACATTTATTAAATTATTTCATAACGTTACCAGAAACTGCTAGCAATGCAATTCATGATATATTAAATTTATTAAATTAGTCGGGGTCACGTGCAAATTTGACGGGAAGTGTGTACCTCTAAACGAAAAAACATCCTGGTGCACTCTGCTGACTATCCTGTAATATTGACGACAGCAGCCAACGGTTCTTGCCGACGCCGCTGACGGAAATATCCGAACGTTCGAATTCGAAGGGTGGGCACGTTCTAAGCTGTAGGAGCACATGAGCCGGGCCAACAATAATGCTTTTCTTTACGTATTTTTACGTAATTTTTCACAACGTTACAATAAACTTACCATAATGCCGACATAAATATAAACAATTTATTATATTAACTTTAATTTGATCTTACTGATATGTCAGATATCGAGCTCATGTACCAATTTTTCGTTGAAATGAGTGCCGATAAACGCGAAGACAATCGGAGGCTAATCACCCGATGGGCAGCAGCTTCAAAGCACGCTCATGTAATAACCGTTTCACGTTGCAACAAAATCATATTCATAAAATACTAACGATGTTATGTAATTTTATTCAAAAGGAAAAATATGACCAATGCGTTGTTTCGTGGAAGCAAGTTGAAAATCGACTAAATCTTATCGGAGTCTTGTCCGACTGAATCAGCGACGCAGCCTATTTATTACGTAACGAAACCAATTTTTTAGACTTCTAACTCTACCTTCGGTGGTCATCAGTTCTTCTGGCGTGTGGAGGTCTGCAACTCTTCGCATGTGTCGATGCATCCATCTGGAACGGAAAACGTCACGCTTGACTTCACACAGGTACACTGGACGGTTTTCAATAATAAAAACCATAAACGTGTTTAACATGCGGTCGAAATACTTAGAGTTTGTATATATATTTATCAAGGTTACGCTACAGTAAAGGATGTGGGAAATAGAGTGAACATTTACTTGCTGGTTGCCTGGTGTGCGGGTTTAATAGACGGAAACATAATATTATATGATTATATATATAATATTAGTTGTAATGAATCATATAAAAATAAACGTAGGAGGATGGGTGAAAATTGGCCAGTGCAGACCGCGCCAAATTTTCAGTTTATTTCGTTGCACAAAATATGAGTTATTTATGTACGTTGTAACATAATCTGTATATTCCAGCGCATTTTGACAGTATGAATATTTCCTAAATATATATTTGAAACACCATGGTACCTTACGAATACAGAACTCCTCTCAATAAACAAAACAACAACAAAACAACAACCTTGCACAACAACTACGACTACGACGACAACTAAACACATGTCGGGAGGAACTCGTTACTCACATGACGAGTGATATCGGGACAAGACATAATGTAGCTCCGATGAGGAAACAGAAGCCGTTCCAGAAGTGTAGTGCGTGCGGATAAAGGTTGTTGAATACCGTCGAACTTGTAATATCGCCCAGACACTGCATCGCGGCAAACAGGGCGAACACTTGACCTGCCAAACATATGGCAACCGTACGTCATGCTGCTGATGTGAGATTGTAAATGGATCCCCGTGATGAATTTACCGGGGTTCCTTTTATTACGCCGTGGAATATGGACCACCTGTGATAAAAAAAAAAAATTCTTATTTGTTGAGTGAACAAGTGGTTCATTTGTGTAAGTACTATAACAACACTTGTCAAAAAGATATGAAAGTCTTACTGGTAGAACAAGAACAAGAAGTTAATTTCTTACTTCAAAAGATAACAGATAATTAAACAATAAAGTTACTAAGGGTGTGCATTTATGCATATCATATACTTTTATATATATATATATATATATATATATATATAAAGTGTGTATACATCTTTATTTTAAACAAGTAAAGAAATCCATAATTAATTAAACCAAACCCGTTTAATTTTAAAACAAATACTTGTCAGTGGCTCACATTAAGATATAATTTTCAGTATGTTTAAAAATATGGTTATTAACATTATTTCGCCAATTTTTTTGGAACATTTTGCGTTTGAGAATAGTGCATTTTTTATAGACACCATTGATCCACGGCTATATTTTTAAATAACTAAACACATAAACAGGTGTTCCATTTTGCACAAGGGTGTTCATATATCACGCCGTGGTAAATGGACCGGGTAATTGGACCCTTGGTTCACGAGAGTCCATTTACAATCTCACACCAATCAGTCTGCATACCACCATCAGTTACGTTGCCATAGACCAGCGGTACTGAACCCCTGGGTCGCCACTTAAATTTCGGTCGCCAGAAAATTTTAATAGGTCGCCAAGAGTCTTTAGTGGCTGTTCGGACTTCAATCCAATGTCCCGTTTGCTCATAGCAGGTGCACGCGGAACAAAGCATTTACGCCAGATGCTGCATGAATTTGAAACGCAGTGTGATATAGTATGAATAAAACTTCTCATTCATTCCTCATTTATTAGTGAAATTCTGTTTAATTACTTCTCACAAGTTGATTGAAGACTTCAAAGTTAGTCCCGCCACTGGAATTTTGGTCGTAGCCAAATTAAATAAGTTAAATGTATCAAATTGGCAGTGGAAAGCGATATCAACAATTAACACTGTTTCTTTATAATATGATTGAACGAATCCTAATTTAGGTGTTGCAATTTAAATGTATTTGCATTTAAATTGGCAATACGTGCAGTAAATATATCCAGCTAACATCAATTCCAATAGTAATTTACATAATGATTTATGGGACAGACCACCACTTGTTGTCACACCACTTAGGTCTAGTTTGTAAAAGGTGCCATTTTGGAGTCAAAGAACGGGTACGATAGAAGATAAGTTAAATGCTTCAAATCGACACTACAACGAATTGGTAAAATAGTTGCTTTATAACATAATTGTAAGCATTGTGATACACGTTTCAATGTAGATATTCTGTTAAGGTGTCGCAAGGCAAACACTGTAGCATTGTGATACATGTTGCAATGTAGATATTATGTTAAGGTGTCGCAAGGCAAACACTGTAGCATTGTGATACACGTTGCAATGTAGATATTATGTTAAGGTGTCGCAAGGCAAACACTGTAGCATTGTGATACACGTTTCAATGTAGATATTATGTTAAGGTGTCGCAAGGCAAACACTGTAGCATTGTGATACACGTTTCAATGTAGATATTATGTTAAGGTGTCGCAAGGCAAACACTGTAGCATTGTGATACACGTTGCAATGTAGATATTATGTTAAGATGTCGCAAGGCAAACACTGTAGCATTGTGATACACGTTTCAATGTAGATATTATGTTAAGGTGTCGCAAGGCAAACACTGTAGCATTGTGATACATGTTGCAATGTAGATATTATGTTAAGGTGTCGCAAGGCAAACACTGTAGCATTGTGATACATGTTGCAATGTAGATATTATGTTAAGGTGTCGCAAGGCAAACACTGTAGCATTGTGATACACGTTGCAATGTAGATATTCTGTCAAGGTGTCGCAAGGCAAACACTGTATACGTGCATTCTGTTTCCAAAAGCAGATTGACATGTGAAACTTTGACGCGGCTTGCGTGTATGGGTTTGGTTTAATTGCTGTCGGTCGAATTACAGAAGAATCAGCCAACGAGGATACACCCACTGCACCAAGCTTGCAAGACTTGTTTTTTATCACGTTACTATCTGAAATTGCTGAGCACTGTGCTGCTGCCAACTGCGTGAGTCAATCCTTCTTTTATCCACCCTGAGTGTGGGAGTATTATTATCAAAACGGTGAATCATAAAATAAGTTAAATGCTTTAATTTGACATTCTAACATAATTGGATGGAGTACAATAAATAGTTAAATGTAACTGCTATAGCCTGTAAATATATACAAATCTCAATAATAATTGTGCTCAAATAAAAAAAAACGTTTACATTATTAAACGCGTTGCATTACTATCTTTATGGAAACAAAACATCACGTGGTTTCTCATTAGGGCGCAATACATCCCATATTTACCCTACTCTTTCCCGCGACGACGGCCATGGGTCAGAATAAAGTGAAAACAGACAACGCCAAATTATCGACCACTTTAAGTTTTTTTTTTATAGTTTAATAGCTTGTTTGGAAAAAAATAGTTTGTCTGACATATAACAAGGAGAATGTTTCACCTCAGGAAATTCGAATTGCCGTTGCGATTGGTTGAACCAAGTAACTATTCACAAATTGTAATAGGTCGATTTAATGTTCGCTTTTAAATACCCGGCCACCAGATGAAAGTTCTGGCGGCGTCTATTTTGCGTTACTCTATTGTATTTGTGTGCAATATGAACTGTTATAAATTTAATCTAGCGAACATTTAACACAACAGTTTTATTATGCATATAAATTATATAATTAATAGGACGATGACGTTCTCTCGAATCACGATCGAACAAGGCTGGGTTTGTATTACTTCAATCCGCCGTCTTGTTCGTCTGACATGCATCTGGTGTGTGAAAGTCATATTCAGTTTGACGACCCCAAATTGCTTCATGCATATACTGGGCGAAACTTGGGGTCGCTTTCAATTCACCCAATGTCGAAAATTTCAAAGAAACTTTCACAGAAAAATTACGCTTTGATCAGCATGTCAAATAACATGATAATAATCTATGGGGGTTACCTGCGTCCGTATAATAAATTAGCGTAATATAGCTTTCAAACGTTATCGAAAGCGTACGACCTTCCCAACTCTGTCAGCCATAGCTGTTTCGTTTGCAACATATGTCCTGTTTCTTGATCAATAAACCAAAGAACGGCACATAATTAATGAGTCCTCGTGTTCAACAAGCTTGTTTAAAATAAGTTCTGATTTCATATTTATGTTATGTTATGCCTATTTATTTTAATATAATCTGTTTATTTTTACAAATTAAGTGTTTGAATGTATGGGTCGTCGAGCAATCTTCCCGACAAGAATTTGGGTCGCAGTCAAAAAAGGTTAAGAACCGCTGCTATAGACTATAAGATGGTATCATAAAGCTAGGATACCTTACGATGGCAAAAGGCGATGTGCAACAAAAAGTGGATATAGTTCCTAATGAAAATTAATAGGAGTGATTCAATTTGTAGAGATGAGGAAACAGCACCAAATACATTATTGCAAATCACAAGATCCATGGAGGTTCCAAAAGCTATAACCAAAGTTGCGTTCTACACGATCTGACATTAAAAATAAACCTGATTCCGTTTGTTTCGAAACAGTTAAGTAATATTTAAAAGTAAACATTCAATTGTACCCATATCCATAAAAAGGTAATACCAGTAATAAACATCGGTTTATTTGTTGTGATCAAATTGTGATCAAATATTTGGATGACGTCTAATTTTCGTTACTGCCGTATTGTACACTTACCTAGTTCATGTTTTTGAACCATCTTCGATGTCATTGACCGTAACAGTGTGTACTGTAGGTCCGCCATGAAAGCAACTAGAGGAACTGATAAAAATAGAACACAGAAAATTAGTACCACATTCGCGAACTCAACGATTTGAAAGTATGAGTTAGAGAGCTCGCCTGTGGGTGCATTTAGGCACGCATACACCGTATCGTGACGTATGTAGTAATAGTAAGGTACTTCACAATGCACACAAGTAACATTGGATGCCTACGTAATGAGAAACCATGAACAAGACGAAGGTTGGTCGGCTGCCGGCACAGGAAACGGAAACATAACAAACTCTGGCCTTCCCTTGCCTTTGGCAAATACTTGAGGAGTTCATAATTTCGTAGTTTGTTCCGTTATGGTAGAGTGCAAATTGCCATTAACACATAATGCGGAATAATAATTTTGTGTTGACTAGAGTAAATGTACAAATACACGGGTATCATTGCATTGACACAATATTGCATTAGAATTTGCCTCACAGCAGGTTACTATAAACGTAATTATACAGTTAATTGATGTATCCAGTATGTTGCGGTTTGAGTACGTCACAATCGAAGTTTGGCGCCTGACCTCCGACAAGTTTTACCTGTGCCAACCATGTTGACAACGGTTATATGTGTGAATTACATCACTATTGCTGCATGACATCTCATAAATCAAACATTCCCGCATACAGTTGTCACCTTTACCTCTTTGCGTTATATTTTTGTCATAAAGAAGCACTTTTGTGACCAGAATTTCAACAAAATGTATGTCCGAACCCACCACGTGTTTTGATGGCTTGACGGAGGTTTTACTAAGCAACAGGTCACGTGATGGATAGGTTAATCGTGACGTCGGCAAACAGTGACGTATTCAATTCGTATAATGTCGGACAGTTGTCCTGATCGCGCCACCTGGTGACTCACCCATGAATATCATCCACGTCGCGACGCTGACACCGAACAGTAGAATAGAGAGGCACATCGATACCAGAGACGCCCCACTGCATCTTCGTTTCCGCCACGTGGAACGTATTTCTTAACAGCGGCACTAACATGATTGCGCATGCGCCCGTCACGGCTACATACGTGCCTTTATATTGTCCGTAGAGCGACTGGGACCAGCTGAGCGGGTATCGCTTTACGTTGAGATAGCCGAGTGAGATGACAGCTACAACGAAACTCACGCGTTAAAGTGGTGATAGTATCACCACCGGGGGAGACGAAATCTACAACAAAACACACGCTCTTACGTCTTACGATCACAAAGCTTTACAATTTAAGCAAACATGTAAACAAAATCGTTTTTACACAATATTACAATACACTGACACTGATGATGATGGCGTTAATGATATACTTTATATAGTTTACACAAGAACACATTCTACTTGTGTAGGCCTATGTATGTCTGGAATACAACATTGTCAGCACAATATAACAAACGTGAAAACTGTGAGCAAATTCCTCCACTTCCAACAGCGAACAAATATTACCTCCTAGCAAATACCCTACACAATGTTACAGCTACAAGTTAAAGGAGGCCAATGTGTTCCTCTACCCGGAGTTAGCGGGCATAGAAATGTGTAACAGGAAGTCTGCCGTGTTGAACGTGGGGAATGGGACACCGTTGAACATCAAAGGGCATTGCAGTTAACTCAGCCCGACACGGTCGTATTGCCAATAAAGTTTGTTTTGAAACTGGATGTTTTGTTTACTATCTGAACATGCACCGGCGTCGTACCTTCCAAATTGCGAATGTTGTTACAGGTTTAGTAAACACAATTTGGCGGGCAGTATACCTTCAACGTAGTTATCACAGTCTTAATTAAGAACATGATATTAATTCATAAATGAAAAACTATGAATAGAGTGCCTCCGTTTAAGCAGCACTTACGTTGGTATGACGCACATTCGGAGAATACAATGGCGAGTATGATGATGATGTACTGCCTCCGATTATCTATCGTCGTCATCTTCTTCAGCTCCTTCGGTTGGCACACTTTTGCACAGAACTCTCGGCACGTGCGCCTACGCGCGATCTCGGTGATTCGCGCGATAGTGTAGACGACGGTGCACGCGTTGCACGCGACGGAGAGCGCAGCGACGAACCGGAGCTGGTCCTGTCGAGGATGATGCCGCTGAAGAAGAACGACAGAGCGAGGCTGGCAGAGATCGTCGTCTCGATCACGACCACGTGGACTGTCCGACTGTGATCACTCGATACCTGTAAAAGGTTAAGTAAAGGTAAGTTCATATATAGCGCATTATCCAATCCTTAAGACTGCTCAAAGCAGTTTACACTTTACTCACGGGCAGTACTGTTCAATCGATCACCTTCAATTGAACACCTCCACTTTTTTGGGAAGCATTCAGTCGTGCTGCTATTACTGCACGAAGGTTATTCGTACGTAAATATCCACCACAGTCTAAGCCATGTATTCATTCATACAACTGGGTGAATTGGAGCAACGCGGAACGAAAGAACTTGCCCAAGATTCAAAACGGCAGCATGTGATTCCATCCCTGGTTCTCTCGATTGAGAGTCTTTGACCCGGACTCTAGAAAAAGTGTCCGGAAGTGAAATGTACGCACCTCACTGAGATAGCTGAAGCAGGCACGTCATCCAGTCGCCGCCGATGCCAGCGACGAGCGGAAAGTGCAAGACGGCGGCCACGGGCCACAGCGGACATATGGCGTTGAGGAGCAGCAAAGCCGAGCCGATCAGCTGCCCGAGCGACGGCAGCAGAAGCACCAGCTTGCGGCTGACGCGGTCGCTGAGGGCTCCGTACACGAAGGACGCGACGAACGCCGGGATCTGGTAGTACAACATGGCGGCGAGCATCCAGTGGGAACTCGACGCCTGCACCAGGTTCTCTTCCGGCTTGAAGCTGCCGTTCGATAGATTCTCGCAGATCGTCGTCTCGTTGATTCTCGTGAGACACACCTGCGGCAGAACTGACGTCATCCACGTGAACCAGTTGCATGATTTTAGTACATGTATTATCTACGAATGCCTAACGCGATAATGTTTTACATTATCTCAGTTGGGATATAAAACAACGCTTTTTATTATGGATCATCTCGTTTACACTGGTTGTGTTTTAAATAATGTATCTCTCCATGTTTTAAAAATCGCAATTGCATGAAGTATCTGTCATTTTCAAAAAGCTAGTTCGTATGCATCAGCTCTCTTTTTATTCGCAACAAGATGCAGGAGTATGGTGCAGTAGCACGAGTTAGTAGCGTAACAGTAACATTACAAAATAGCACGAGGCAGTACCGTGATGCAACAGCATGAAGCGTTAGCATGACGCAATAGCATGATGCAGCGTCATGATGCAATTGCATGAATGCAAGACGCAGTAGTATGCCACAATGTAACATGACGCAGTAGCATGATGCAATACCATGACGTAGGAGCATGACGCAATAACATAGCACAGTAGCATGACGTAGTACCGAGTAGATTGACACGGTAACATGATTACATGGCTTCCGTCATCTGGATTATGACTAGTGGAACCTCGCTCACGGTCACCTCAGTAATACAATCCCCTTGCAATTAAGGTCAACCTGGGATAGTCCCAAATTACATCCGCGACACTAAATATAGGAAATTAGTATATCTAATACGGTCACTTTGCCATTCAGGTCACTTCACCGATATTGACCTTAATGGTGAGTTCCACTGTACTTCTACAGCGGCCATTCATGTCACTTCACCGAGACTGACCTTAATGGTGAGTTCCACTGTACTTCTACAGCGGCCATTCAGGTCATTTGATCGAGACTGACCTTAATGGCGAGTTCCACTGTACTTCTGCAGTGGCCATTCAGGTCACTTCACCGAGACTGACCTTAATGGTGAGTTCTATTGTACTTCTACAGCGGCCATTCAGGTCACTTCACCGAGACTGACCTTAATGGCGAGTTCCACTGTACTTCTACAGCGGCCATTCAGGTCACTTCACCGAGACTGACCTTAATGGCGAGTTCCACTGTACTTCTATAGCGGCCATTCAGGTCAATTCACCGAGACTGACCTTAATGGCGAGTTCCACTGTACTTCTATAGCGGCCATTCAGGTCACTTCACCGAGATTGACCTTAATGGCGAGTTCCACTGTACTTATACAGCGGCCATTCAGGTCACTTCACCGAGACTGACCTTAATAGTGAGTTCCACTGTACTTCTACAGCGGCCATTCAGGTCACTTCACCGAGACTGACCTTAATGGTGAGTTCCACTGTACTTCTACAGCGGCCATTCCAGCCTAAACTTCTCAAAGCCGCTTTCAAGGTTCATTAAAAATCACACTTGATTGACCTTAATGGTGAGGGTACCGACGAGACAAGAGACGAGACTATGGACGAGATACACCACAATAGACGGGTTCATCACACGAGAGTACCGACGAGATAAGAGACGAGACTATGACCGAGATATGTCACGAGAGTATGGATGATACATCACACGAGACTTCGGATGACACATCACATGAGAGTACCGACGAGATATCACACGAGAGTACGGACGAGACAAGAGACGAGACTATGGCCGAGATATGTCACGAGACTACGGATGACACATCACACGAGAGTACCGACGAGACACGAGTTGGACAAACGAAACACTAATCTTAACGTGTTATCGCGTCAAATCCTTCTTTTTTCAGGAAAATTGACGTGTTATCGCGTCAATTCCTTCCTTTTTCAGGAAAATAGACGTGTTATCGCGTCAAATCCTTCCTTTTTCAGGAAAATTGCTTCAATTCATTCCTTTTTCAGGAAAATAGACGTGTTATTGCATCAATTCCTTCCTTTTTCAGGAAAATAGCATCAATTCCTTCCTTTTTCAGGAAAATAGACGTGTTATCGCGTGAGATTTGCTTCAAAAGGAAGCAAAGTAAAGCAAATAGACGTGTTATCGTGTGAGATTTGCTTCAAAAGGAAGCAAAGCAAAGCAAATAGACGTGTTATCGCGTGAGATTTGCTTCAAAAAGAAGCAAAGCAAAGCCACTCACTCACTCACTCACTCACTCACTCACTCACTCACTCACTCACTCACTCACTCACTCACTCACTCACTCACTCACTCACTCACTCACTCACTCACTCACTCACTCACTCCCTCCCTCCCTCCCTCCCTCCCTCCCTCCCTCCCTCCCTCCCTCCCTCCCTCCCTCCTGTGTCATCCGTAGTCTCGTAGCATATATCTTGTCTCGTCCGTACTCTCGTGTGATGTGTCATCCGTAGTCTCGATCATAGTCTCGTGACATATCTCGGCCTTAGTCTCGTGACATATCTCGGACATAGTCTCGTCTCTTGTCTCATCCGTACTCTCGTGTGATGTGACATCCGTAGTCTCGTGTGATGTGTCATCCGTAGTCTCGTAGCATATATCTTGTCTCGTCCGTACTCTCGTGTGATGTGTCATCCGTAGTCTCGATCATAGTCTCGTGACATATCTCGGCCATAGTCTCGTGACATATCTCGGTCATAGTCTCGTGACATATCTCGGACATAGTCTCGTCTCTTGTCTCTTCGGTACTCTCGTGTGATGTGTCATCCGTAGTCTCGTAACATATCTCGGCCATAGTCTCGTCTCTTGTCTCGTCGGTACTCTCGTGTGATGTGTCATCCGAAGTCTCGTGTGATGTATCATCTGTAATCTCGTGACGTATCTCGGTCATAGTCTCGTCTCTTGTCTCGTCGGTACTCTCGTGTGATGTGTCATCCGTAGTCTCGTGGCATATCTCTTGTCTCGTCCGTATTATCGTGTGATGTGTCATCCGTAGTCTCGTGTGATGTGTCATCCGTAGTCTCGTGGCATATCTCTTGTCTCGTCCGTATTCTCGTGTGATGTGTCATCCGTAGTCTCGTGTGATGTGTCATCCGTAGTCTCGTGGCATATCTCTTGTCTCGTCCGTATTCTCGTGTGATGTTTCATCCGTAGTCTCGTGTGATGTGTCATCCTTAGTCTCGTGTGATGTATCATCTGTAATCTCGTGACGTATCTCGGTCATATTCTCGTCTCTTGTCTCGTCGGTACTCTCGTGTGATGTGTCATCCGTAGTCTCATGTGATATGGTCTGAGTTCAATTCGTGCAGCGTAATCGGTTAAGTTTCTGTTTCGTTTACGCAACTAGTTGGTCTGAGTTCGATTCGTGACGTGTGTTGGTCAAAGCATAGTGTTTCGTTTGTACAACTAGTTGGTCTGAGTTCAATTTGTGCAGCGTAATCAGTTAAGTTTCTGTTTCGTTTGCGCAACTAGTTGGTCTGAGTTCAATTCGTAGTTGGTCTGAGTTCGATTCGTGCCGTGTGTTGGTCAAAGCATAGTGTTTCGTTTGCATCACTAGTTGGTCTGAGTACATTAACATCTCTGTACTGAACTATACAGACATAAGTGGTTAACATAACTGTACTGAACTACACAGACATAAGTGGTTACCGTATCTGTACTGAACTACACATAGACATAAGTGGTTAACATAACTGTACTGCACTACACAGACGTAAGTGGTTACCGTATCTGTACTGAACTACACATAGACATAAGTGGTTAACATAACTGTTGAATCTATGAGTTCGTTTTCGGTTACCCATGCCAGGTTAGTTGTTTTACGACAGAAGCAAGTTTGGAAGGTTTTACCGAAGAAGCACGAATTTAAATACTATAGTACGAAAAAAAATCTGAGTTCAATTTGTGACACGTGTTGGTCAAAGGGTAGTGTTTCGTTTGTACAACTCGTGTCTGTAGATCGATTCGTTCAGCGTTTTGGTCAAAGCATAGTGTTTCGTTTGCGTGACTAGTTGATCTGAGTTCAATTTGTGCAGCGTAATCGGTTAAGTTTCTGTTTCCTTTACGTAAGTAGTTGGTCTGAGTTCAATTCGTGCAGCGTAATCGGTTAAGTTTCTGTTTCGTTTACGCAACTAGTTGGTCTGAGTTCGATTCGTGCCGTGTATTGGTCAAAGCATAGTGTTTCGTTTGCACCACTAGTTGGTCTGAGTACATTAACATCTCTGTACTGAACTACATAGATATAAGTGGTTAACATAACTGCACTGAACTACACAGACATAAGTGGTTACCGTATCTGTACTGAACTACACATAGACATAAGTGGTTAACATAATTGTACTGCACTACACAGACATAAGTGGTTACCGTATCTGTACTGAACTACACATAGACATAAGTGGTTAACATAACTGTACTGCACTACACAGACATAAGTGGTTAACGTATCTGTACTGAACTACACAGACATAAGTGGTTAACGTATCTGTACTGAACTACACACACAGACATAACTTATTAACGTATCTGTACTGAACTACACAGATACATATGTGGTTAACATATCTGTACTGAACTACACAGACATACTTGTGATGTGTAAGACTATTAGTATGGTTCCCAACATATGCTTTGCATTACACTATGAAAAAGACACAAGATGAGGTTTGCACAGTTTATTACAACACAAACGTATTCTTTTATAACAGTTCGACAGAACATAAAGGTCACGTGGTCGTGCCGAACGAACACGAAATTTCTAACCTATGAGAATAGCTAATACTCTTTTGTGACGAGAGCTCAAAATGATGGCTAACCAGATCACTACCTGTATAACCAACTCACCTCGTGCATCTCTACCGATTCGTCAGGTTTGGACCTATATTTAGTTCACAACTTATCTAACAGGGGTGCTTTCAGTTGATGATTATATATCCACCAGGAGTTTATGGACGAGAAAAAACAACAGACACGAATATTTGCAGTACTCATATGTGGTTCGCTCACTTGTCCACTAGGGGATGATGTTTGTAGTTCCTGAGCTATCCGTCAGGGGGCTCTATTGCACGCAAGCGTGCAAGAGACACGAATATTTGCAGTATTCGAACATTTACTTCACAACTTGTCCGTCAGGTGGCACCACTTGTAGTTCATGACATATCCGCTAGGGTCAATTTAGTTCACACAAAAATCCGCCAGGGGCGCTAATGGTCAAACTAAGACGCACGAAATTGGGCATTATTCGAACATTTAGTTAACAATTTGTCCGTCAGGCGACACCACTTGAATAGTTGTTTCCGAAAAATGTCGCTAGGGGGCGCTGCGGGTAAAACTATTTTAGTTCCAAAAAATTCCGCTATGTGGCGCTGCGGGTCAACCTATTTCAGTTCCCGAAAAAATCCACCAGGTGGAGCTATTTTAGTTCGCCAGCTATCCGCTAGGTGGCGCTGTTTCAGTCCAGGAAAATTTCGATGGGGGCGCTATTTTAGTTCCGAAAGATTCCGGTAGTGGGGCGCCATGTGACCTTTGACCTTGACCTACATCCGTGTATTTGACCTTGGCCTACATCCGGGTACTTGACCTTTGACCTAACAATACCCAGCTCGCTTGTGATTGGTCAATTGTAGAGCTTATTTGCATAACTAGCCACGCCCACAATGCTCAGCTCGCTCGTGATTGGTCAATTGCAGAGCTCATTTGCATAACTAGCCACGCCCACAATGCTCAGCTCGCTCGTTATTGGTCAACTGTATAACTAACCACGCTCACAATGCCCATATAAGGGCATTTATGCAAATGAGGCGACCTCATTTGCATAATCCTTAACTTTGGAGCGGAGCAGAGCAAGGAGCAAAATCCCTATCTCTTAAAATGGGATCTTGCTCTCCTCCGACTCCAACCTGCGCGGTACTTAACCTACATTACTACTGGTACGTATTACACTATCGCAGTTAGCAACAGGAACGCGTAGCCGTGTATTAATTCAACGAGAATTGCAACTTACGAAAGTCTACACTCGACTCGAGGCTGACTCTTAGACAGTCACCATATGATATCAGCCAGAAATTCAGCCAGGGACTGAGTCTGAGACTGAGAGAGTGACAACGTCAATGAGCATAATATTTGATATGTATTGTATTTGGTAACGCAGGATCTTGTTACTAAGCTATGTTATTCCGACAATACATATAGAGAGTAGATGGCGTGAGGTGCGTAATGCCAAGAAACATTGCTTTGGCAGCAGTGTATGTAATGCATTAATTGGTATCCTGTGATATCTTTCAATTGACATATGCCAGCTTTTATTCTGTATTTACCAATATATGTATATATTCTCACCACAGCAATATATAGATTCATAATACGTCACTTGAATTATTATATTACTAAATGCCACACTGCAACCAATGAATGAGACTGAGAGGAGGCAGAGGAGGGGCTAGAGGCGGTCACCCGGGCCAGGCAGACACAGGGAGGATACATAGTCTGCGGGAGGGCCACATTTGATCAATCCAGATAATTTCAAATTTATAACAATCAATCACGTATAAGTTATCAAAAAAATGTAATGTGCACATTTCAATATACATTTATTTTCATACACATTTTAATAATAACATCTTAGACATGAAAAATTAGGTTGACTTCTGCACTTGTATATTATATCCAGTGTATCAACACAGACATATTAATACACCTTTAAAAAGTATTTAGCATATGACGATGACTCTGAAATAAATGTAAAAAATAAATTATTCATTCTTGAAGAAGGTAGACATACATATTATGAACCTATGAATACTTGACGAGGAAAATACACTGTTAGCATCACAATAATACCTCATTTTGTCATTTCCAACATTCACCTTGACCATTAAGCCTCAGGCTTAAAATGTCAAACATGGATATGTGTAGTAGTTACACATGACAGACACTGACATGAATTTGTATACTGAAAACAAAACAAAGTTTTACTGATTAGCAGAATTCAAATCAGTCTATAATATTGACTACTACCAGCTAGTAAAGAAAAATAGTAAAACAAATTCACCATTTTGAAAAATAGCATATTCCACTAATGTCTGCATGCTGTATCAACCCACCCCCTTCCTCCACCCGGAACAACCCCAGTAAACACCGACTGTTCCTAAGATATCAACATGTACAGATGCAGCTGTAGTAGAACATTTTTTGCTGCCTCTTTTCTTGTGAAATGCTGCAGATCATATATGAAACATTATTTTATATTTACTGATTATGACGATGAACAACTCCATAATTATTTACTCCCAACACTACTATGATGCCTGTTTTTGTTTACTGAATATATGCTTTTTTACAGGAGATTGAACTAGTGTGCT
>CM034543.1:48139227-48221771 GCA_020002185.1 Paraescarpia echinospica
CCTACAGGTTTCTACAGACAATGCATCTTTAACCAATAGACACCACAGTCACACCATTTTATAATAATTAAATGAACATCAAAATAAACACAACTTGCAATTATAGAAAATCAATAGTTTTGAAGATACAGTTTAAAAGTGTTAGGCAACTGTTCAGTCTAACAGGGGTCAAGTGTGTCTACTCTGCCTGGGTGTTGTGACCAATTAAAGATTAGGCAAGGTCTCAATGGACTGGGCTGTAGAGATTAGTCACAGCATTTGATTTTGTGGAACAATACACAACATCTAATGTTGGGGGTGGTCTCAAGGGCCCTTCTCAAAACCACATCACTAGATAATGTAAACCTTTTGCAATTTGGGGGCCCCTTATGTGCCCTTGGAATGATTCAATCAAATACAGATTTCTTGTATATAGTGGCAGCACCCTAAGATACATCTATGCAAAATTAGAAAAAAAAGTTGCTGAACAGCTTTAGAAAAAATAGGCCAAATGTTACATTTTTACCAGTTTTGGGGAACTTGGAGGCCCTAGGGAGCCCTTAAAATGATTCAATCAAATAAAGATTTCTCCTGCATAGTGGCAGTGCCTCAAGATATGTCTATGCAAAATTAGAGAAAAAGTTGCTGAACGGTTTCTGAGATACGGCAGCTAACGGTGGACGGCGGATGCAGAGTGATGGCAATAGTCCCTTGGACCTTCGGCCAAAGGACTAAAAATGAAGAAAATGGCTGTTGAAGTTTTACATTATATATGCAAATAGATTGCATGGAAATATTACATGCACAACATTCAAATGTGGCATACAGTATGTAATATGTATGTTATGTTGCAACGATACACTGGAAGTACAAATGTACCGATACAAAGACGTATCAAGTTATGCCAGATTATGTCTTTATGTATAAAACTAAGAGGACAGATTATTTGAGATCAAAGTGTAGACTCACTGATTGACACAGTTTAAAACCTACTGTCAACTGTCCAGTTTAACAGGGGTCTAGTGTCTTAATTATGTCTGTTGACATAAGCTACTGCCAGTGACCAATTACAGATTAGTCACAGTTTCCATCAAACAATAGCAGGCAGAGAATTTTAGCTCCACAGCTGGGTGTAATACACAACCAGAGCCACCACTGACTCATGGTCAAGTAGATTAGCTCAATGCACCAAGCAAGACAATACACAACACTATTAGTGACAGTGTCCAGAGTGAGGCCTAAGCAGTGTCATCATAGCTCAATAGATCAATTAAACCTGCCAAGTAGGTGACATTCTGCACAAGTGTTCATTAATCCTTAGTGATTGTTCAGAACACCAGACTGACCACATACCTGAACAAAGCGAATGTAATAGGTGAAGAACAGGCAGTGTTCAGATAGGGGTATTGGTTGAATTGTATTTGTCTCGATGCAAAAGGATTTATTGTGCCTTCATCGATTATAAGAAAGCATTTGATTTAGTAGACCTGTCCTCCCTGTTGTCTAAGATAATTTCATGCTGTATTAATTGTATTGTGTTGAAAATTGTATACAACTTGTACAAAAATGCTAAATCATGTATAAATGAGGGGCAGGTTGTGTCAGCCTTCTTTCCATGTGTAGAGGTATGGCAAGGAGAAAACTTGTGTCCTTTGTTATTTGCTATTTACCTGAATAATTTTGAACACTGTTAGTCATAATTATAATGGACTTGACATGGCAGCTGGTTAAATTTACATATATAGTGTATAGCGGAACTATGTCAACTCTTCTAATGGTTGACATTTGGTTGTTTCAGGTGTCAACTATATTGTGAATCTGTAATTATTAGTCTATATTGAGACAATTGATTTACACAGTACCATGTCTACACAAGGCATGGCATGCGTAAACAGATCAGTAAAATGCATTTGATATAAATAAAGTGTAGGATATTTCACTCTATATTTGTCCAGAATATTAATTTTCTATGTTTGTCACCTACAGGTGACAGAATATTAATTTTCTATGTTTGTCACCTACAGGTTTCTACAGACAATACATCTTTAACCAATAGACACCACAGTCACACCATTTTATAATAATTAAATGAACATCAAAATAAACACAACTTGCAATTATAGAAAATCAATAGTTTTGAAGATACAGTTTAAAAGTGTTAGGCAACTGTTCAGTCTAACAGGGGTCAAGTGTGTCTACTCTGCCTGGGTGTTGTGACCAATTAAAGATTAGGCAAGGTCTCAATGGACTGGGCTGTAGAGATTAGTCACAGCATTTGATTTTGTGGAACAATACACAACATCTAATGTTGGGGGTGGTCTCAAGGGCCCTTCTCAAAACCACATCACTAGATAATGTAAACCTTTTGCAATTTGGGGGCCCCTTATGTGCCCTTGGAATGATTCAATCAAATACAGATTTCTTGTATATAGTGGCAGCACCCTAAGATACATCTATGCAAAATTAAAAAAAAAGTTGCTGAACAGTTTTAGAAAAAATAGGCCAAATGTTACATTTTTACCAGTTTTGGGGACCTTGGAGGCCCTAGGGAGCCCTTAAATTGATTCAATCAAATACAGATTTCTCATGCATAGTGGCAGTGCCTCAAGATGTGTATGTGCGAAATTAGAGAAAAAGTTGCTGAACGGTTTCTGAGATACGGCAGCTAACGGTGGACGTCGGATGCAGAGTGATGGCTATAGTCCCTTGGACCTTCGGCCAAAGGACTAAAAATGAAGAAAATGGCTGTTGAAGTTTTACATTATATATGCAAATAGATTGCATGGAAATATTACATGCACAACATTCAAATGTGGCATACAGTATGTAATATGTACGTTATTTTGCAACGATACACTGGAAGTACAAATGTACCGCTACAAAGACGTATCAAGTTATGCCAGATTATGTCTTTATGTATAAAACTAAGAGGACAGATTATTTGAGATCAAAGTGTAGACTCACTGATTGACACAGTTTAAAACCTACTGTCAACTGTCCAGTTTAACAGGGGTCTAGTGTCTTAATTATGTCTGTTGACATAAGCTACTGCCAGTGACCAATTACAGATTAGTCACAGTTTCCATCAAACAATAGCAGGCAGAGAATTTTAGCTCCACAGCTGGGTGTAATACACAACCAGAGCCACCACTGACTCATGGTCAAGTAGATTAGCTCAATGCACCAAGCAAGACAATACACAACACTATTAGTGACAGTGTCCAGAGTGAGGCCTAAGCAGTGTCATCATAGCTCAATAGATCAATTAAACCTGCCAAGTAGGTGACATTCTGCACAAGTGTTCATTAATCCTTAGTGATTGTTCAGAACACCAGACTGACCACATACCTAAACAAAGCGAATGTAATAGGTGAAGAACAGGCAGTGTTCAGATAGGGGTATTGGTTGAATTGTATTTGTCTCGACGCAAAAGGCTTTATTGTGCCTTCATCGATTATAAGAAAGCATTTGATTTAGTAGACCTGTCCTCCCTGTTGTCTAAGATAATTTCATGCTGTATTAATTGTATTGTGTTGAAAATTGTATACAACTTGTACAAAAATGCTAAATCATGTATAAATGAGGGCTAAGTTGTGTCAGCCTTCTTTTCATGTGTAGAGGTATGGCAAGGAGAAAACTTGTGTCCTTTGTTATTTGCTATTTACCTGAATAATTTTGAACACTGTTAGTCATAATTATAATGGACTTGACATGGCAGCTGGTTAAATTTACATATATAGTGTATAGCGGAACTATGTCAACTCTTCTAATGGTTGACATTTGGTTGTTTCAGGTGTCAACTATATTATGAATCTGTAATTATTAGTCTATATTGAGACAATTGATTTACACAGTACCATGTCTACACAAGGCATGGCAAGCTTAAACAGATCAGTAAAATGCATTTGATATAAATAAAGTGTAGGATATTTCACTCTATAGTTGTCCAGAATATTAATTTTCTATGTTTGTCACCTACAGGTGACAGAATATTAATTTTCTATGTTTGTCACCTACAGGTTTCTACAGACAATACATCTTTAACCAATAGACACCACAGTCACACCATTTTATAATAATTAAATGAACATCAAAATAAACACAACTTGCAATTAAAAAAAATCAATAGTTTTGAAGATACAGTTTAAAAGTGTTAGGCAACTGTTTAGTCTAACAGGGGTCAAGTGTGTCTACTGTGCCTGGGTGCTGTGACCAATTAAAGATTAGTCAAGGTGTCAATGTACTGGGCTGTAGGGATTAGTCACAGCAGTTGATTTTGTGGAACAATACTCAACATCTAATGTTGGGGGTGGTCTCAAGGGCCCTTCTCAAAACCACATCACTAGATAATGTAAACCTTTTGCAATTTGGGGGCGCCTTAGGTGCCCTTGGAATGATTCAATCAAATACAGATTTCTTGTATATAGTGGCAGCACCCTAATATACATATATGCAAAATTAGAAAAAAAGTTGCTGAACAGTTTTATAAAAAATATGCCAAATGTTACATTTTTACCAGTTTTGGGGACCTTGGTGGCCCTAGGGAGCCCTTAAAATGATTCAGTCAAATACAGGTTTCTCGAGCATAGTGGTAGTGCCTCAAGATATGTATATGCAAAATTAGAGAAAAAGTTGCTGAACGGTTTCTGAGAAACGGCAGCTAACGATGGACGGCGGATGAAGAGTGATGGCAATAGTCCCTTGGACCTTCGACCAAAAGACTAAAAATGAAGAAAATGGCTGTTGAAGTTTTACATTATATATGCAACTGGATTGCATGGAAATATTACATACACAACATTCAAATGTGGCATACAGTACGTAATATGTATGTTGTGTTGCAATGATACACTGGAAGTACAAATGTACTGCTACAAAGACGTATCAAGTTATGCCAGATTATGTCTTTATGTATAAAACTAAGAGGACAGATTATTTGAGAGCAAAGTGTAGACTCACTGTTTGACACAGTTTAAAACCTACAGTCAACTGTCCAGTTTAACTGGGGTCTAGTGTCTTAATTCTGTCTGTTGACATAAGCTACTGCCAGTGACCAATTACAGATTAGTCACAGTTTCCATCAAACAATAGGAGGCAGAGAATCTTAGCTCCACAGCTGGGTGTAATACACAACCAGAGCCACCACTGATTCATGGTCAAGTAGATTAGCTCAATGCACCAAGTAAGACAATACACAACACTATTAGTGACAGTGTCCAGAGTGAGGCCTAAGCAGTGTCATCAATGCTGAATAGATCAATTAAACCTGCCAAGTAGGTGACATTCTGCACAAGTGTTCATTAATCCTTAGTGATTGTTCAGAACACCAGACTGACCACATACTTGAACAAAGCGAATGTAATAGGTGAAGAACAGGCAGTGTTCAGATAGGGGTATTGGTTGAATTGTATTTGTCTCGATGCAAAAGGATTTATTGTGCCTTCATCGATTATAAGAAAGCATTTGATTTAGTAGACCTGTCCTCCCTGATGTCTAAGATAATTTCATGCTGTATTAATTGTATTGTGTTGAAAATTGTATACAACTTGTACAAAAATGCTGAATCATGTATAAATGAGGGCCAGGTTGTGTCAGCCTTCTTTTCATGTGTAGAGGTATGGCAAGGAGAAAACTTGTGTCCTTTGTTATTTGCTATTTACCTGAATAATTTTGAACACTGTTAGTCACAATTAAAACGGACTTGACATGGCAGCTGGTTAAATTTACATATATAGTGTATAGCGGAACTATGTCAACTCTTCTAATGGTTGACATTTGGTTGTTTCAGGTGTCAACTATATTGTGAATCTGTAATTATTAGTCTATATTGAGACAATTGATTTACACGGTACCATGTCTACACAAGGCATGGCAAGCGTAAACAGATCAGTAAAATGCATTTGATATAAATAAAGTGTAGGATATTTCACTCTATAGTTGTCCAGATTATTAATTTTCTATGTTTGTCACCTACAGGTTTCTACAGACAATACATCTTTAACCAATAGACACCACAGTCACACCATTTTATAATAATTAAATGAACATCAAAATAAACGTAACTTGCAATTATAGAAAATCAGTAGTTTTGAAGATACAGTTTAAAAGTGTTAGGCAACTGTTCAGTCTAACAGGGGTCAAGTGTGTCTACTCTGCCTGGGTGTTGTGACCAATTAAAGATTAGGCAAGGTCTCAATGGACTGGGCTGTAGAGATTAGTCACAGCATTTGATTTTGTGGAACAATACACAACATCTAATGTTGGGGGTGGTCTCAAGGGCCCTTCTCAAAACCACATCACTAGATAATGTAAACCTTTTGCATTTTGCAAAGGTGCCCTTGGAATGATTCAATCAAATACAGATTTCTTGTATATAGTGGCAGCACCCTAAGATACATCTATGCAAAATTAGAAAAAAAAGTTGCTGAACAGCTTTAGAAAAAATAGGCCAAATGTTACATTTTTACCAGTTTTGGGGAACTTGGAGGCCCTAGGGAGCCCTTAAAATGATTCAATCAAATAAAGATTTCTCCTGCATAGTGGCAGTGCCTCAAGATATGTCTATGCAAAATTAGAGAAAAAGTTGCTGAACGGTTTCTGAGATACGGCAGCTAACGGTGGACGGCGGATGCAGAGTGATGGCTATAGTCCCTTGGACCTTCGGCCAAAGGACTAAAAATGAAGAAAATGGCTGTTGAAGTTTTACATTATATATGCAAATAGATTGCATGGAAATATTACATGCACAACATTCAAATGTGGCATACAGTATGTAATATGTATGTTATGTTGCAACGATACACTGGAAGTACAAATGTACCGCTACAAAGACGTATCAAGTTATGCCAGATTATGTCTTTATGTATAAAACTAAGAGGACAGATTATTTGAGATCAAAGTGTAGACTCACTGATTGACACAGTTTAAAACCTACTGTCAACTGTCCAGTTTAACAGGGGTCTAGTGTCTTAATTATGTCTGTTGACATAAGCTACTGCCAGTGACCAATTACAGATTAGTCACAGTTTCCATCAAACAATAGCAGGCAGAGAATTTTAGCTCCACAGCTGGGTGTAATACACAACCAGAGCCACCACTGATTCATGGTCAAGTAGATTAGCTCAATGCACCAAGTAAGACAATACACAACACTATTAGTGACAGTGTCCAGAGTGAGGCCTAAGCAGTGTCATCATAGCTCAATAGATCAATTAAACCTGCCAAGTAGGTGACATTCTGCACAAGTGTTCATTAATCCTTAGTGATTGTTCAGAACACCAGACTGACCACATACCTAAACAAAGCGAATGTAATAGGTGAAGAACAGGCAGTGTTCAGATAGGGGTATTGGTTGAATTGTATTTGTCTCGACGCAAAAGGCTTTATTGTGCCTTCATCGATTATAAGAAAGCATTTGATTTAGTAGACCTGTCCTCCCTGTTGTCTAAGATAATTTCATGCTGTATTAATTGTATTGTGTTGAAAATTGTATACAACTTGTACAAAAATGCTAAATCATGTATAAATGAGGGCTAAGTTGTGTCAGCCTTCTTTTCATGTGTAGAGGTATGGCAAGGAGAAAACTTGTGTCCTTTGTTATTTGCTATTTACCTGAATAATTTTGAACACTGTTAGTCATAATTATAATGGACTTGACATGGCAGCTGGTTAAATTTACATATATAGTGTATAGCGGAACTATGTCAACTCTTCTAATGGTTGACATTTGGTTGTTTCAGGTGTCAACTATATTATGAATCTGTAATTATTAGTCTATATTGAGACAATTGATTTACACAGTACCATGTCTACACAAGGCATGGCAAGCTTAAACAGATCAGTAAAATGCATTTGATATAAATAAAGTGTAGGATATTTCACTCTATATTTGTCCAGAATATTAATTTTCTATGTTTGTCACCTACAGGTGACAGAATATTAATTTTCTATGTTTGTCACCTACAGGTTTCTACAGACAATACATCTTTAACCAATAGACACCACAGTCACACCATTTTATAATAATTAAATGAACATCAAAATAAACACAACTTGCAATTAAAAAAAATCAATAGTTTTGAAGATACAGTTTAAAAGTGTTAGGCAACTGTTTAGTCTAACAGGGGTCAAGTGTGTCTACTGTGCCTGGGTGCTGTGACCAATTAAAGATTAGTCAAGGTGTCAATGTACTGGGCTGTAGGGATTAGTCACAGCAGTTGATTTTGTGGAACAATACTCAACATCTAATGTTGGGGGTGGTCTCAAGGGCCCTTCTCAAAACCACATCACTAGATAATGTAAACCTTTTGCAATTTGGGGGCGCCTTAGGTGCCCTTGGAATGATTCAATCAAATACAGATTTCTTGTATATAGTGGCAGCACCCTAATATACATATATGCAAAATTAGAAAAAAAGTTGCTGAACAGTTTTATAAAAAATATGCCAAATGTTACATTTTTACCAGTTTTGGGGACCTTGGTGGCCCTAGGGAGCCCTTAAAATGATTCAGTCAAATACAGGTTTCTCGAGCATAGTGGTAGTGCCTCAAGATATGTATATGCAAAATTAGAGAAAAAGTTGCTGAACGGTTTCTGAGATACGGCAGCTAACGATGGACGGCGGATGAAGAGTGATGGCAATAGTCCCTTGGACCTTCGACCAAAAGACTAAAAATGAAGAAAATGGCTGTTGAAGTTTTACATTATATATGCAACTGGATTGCATGGAAATATTACATGCACAACATTCAAATGTGGCATACAGTACGTAATATGTATGTTGTGTTGCAATGATACACTGGAAGTACAAATGTACCGCTACAAAGACGTATCAAGTTATGCCAGATTATGTCTTTATGTATAAAACTAAGAGGACAGATTATTTGAGAGCAAAGTGTAGACTCACTGTTTGACCCAGTTTAAAACCTACAGGCAACTGTCTAGTTTAACAGGGGTCTAGTGTCTTAATTCTGTCTGTTGACACAATCTACTGCCAGTGACCAATTACAGATTAGTCACAGTTTCCATCAAACAATAGCAGGCAGAGAATCTTAGCTCCACAGCTGGGTGTAATACACAACCAGAGCCACCACTGAATCATGGTCAAGTAGATTAGCTCAATGCACCAAGTAAGACAATACCCAACACTATTAGTGACAGTGTCCAGAGTGAGGCCTAAGCAGTGTCATCATTGCTGAATAGATCAAATAAACCTGCCAAGTAGGTGACATTCTGCAAAAGTGTTCATTAATCCTTAGTGATTGTTCAAAACACCAGACTGACCACATACCTAAACAAAGCGAATGTAATAGGAGAAGAACAGGCAGTGTTCAGATAGGGGTATTGGTTGAATTGTATTTGTCTCGACTCAAAAGGCTTTATTGTGTCTTCATCGATTATAAGAAAGCATTTGATTTAGTAGACCTGTCCTCCCTGTGGTCTAAGATAATTTCATGCGGTATTAATTGTATTGTGTTCAAAATTGTATACAACTTGTACAAAAATGCTAAATCATGTATAAATGAGGGCCAGGTTGTGTCAGCCTTCTTTTCATTTGTAGAGGTATGGCAAGGAGAAAACTTGTGTCCTTTGTTATTTGCTATTTACCTGAATAATTTTGAACACCGTTAGTCACAATTATAACGGACTTGACATGGCAGCTGGTTAAATTTACGGAACTATGTCAACTCTTCTAATGGTTGACATTTGGTTGTTTCAGGTGTCAACTATATTGTGAATGTAATTATTAGTCTATATTGAGACAACTGATTTACACAGTACCATGTCTACACAAGGCATGGCAAGCTTAAACAGATCAGTAAAATGCATTTGATATAAATAAAGTGTAGGATATTTCACTCTATAGTTGTCCAGAATATTAATTTTCTATGTTTGTCACCTACAGGTGACAGAATATTAATTTTCTATGTTTGTCACCCACAGGTTTCTACAGACAATATATCTTTAACTAATAGACACCACAGTCACACCATTTTATAATAATTAAATGAACATCAAAATAAACACAACTTGCGATTATAGAAAATCAATAGTTTTGAAGATACAGTTTAAAAGTGTTAGGCAACTGTTCAGTCTAGCAGGGGTCAAGTGTGTCTACTCTGCCTGGGTGCTGTGACCAATTAAAGATTAGTCAAGGTATCAATGGACTGGGCTGTAGAGATTAGTCACAGCAGTTGACTTTGTGGAACAATACACAACATATAATGTTGGGGGTGGTCTCAAGGGCCCTTCTCAAAACCACATCACAGGATAATGTAAACATTTTCCATTTTGGGGGCCCCTTAGGTGCCCTTGGAATGATTCAATCAAATACAGATTTCTTGTATATAGTGGCAGCACACTAAGATACATCTATGCAAAATTAGAGAAAAAGTTGCTGAACGGTTTCTGAGATACGGCAGCTAACGATGGACGGCGGATGAAGAGTGATGGCAATAGTCCCTTGGACCTTCGACCAAAAGACTAAAAATGAAGAAAATGGCTGTTGAAGTTTTACATTATATATGCAACTGGATTGCATGGAAATATTACATGCACAACATTCAAATGTGGCATACAGTACGTAATATGTATGTTGTGTTGCAATGATACACTGGAAGTACAAATGTACCGCTACAAAGACGTATCAAGTTATGCCAGATTATGTCTTTATGTATAAAACTAAGAGGACAGATTATTTGAGAGCAAAGTGTAGACTCACTGTTTGACCCAGTTTAAAACCTACAGGCAACTGTCTAGTTTAACAGGGGTCTAGTGTCTTAATTCTGTCTGTTGACACAATCTACTGCCAGTGACCAATTACAGATTAGTCACAGTTTCCATCAAACAATAGCAGGCAGAGAATCTTAGCTCCACAGCTGGGTGTAATACACAACCAGAGCCACCACTGAATCATGGTCAAATAGATTAGCTCAATGCACCAAGTAAGACAATACCCAACACTATTAGTGACAGTGTCCAGAGTGAGGCCTAAGCAGTGTCATCATTGCTGAATAGATCAAATAAACCTGCCAAGTAGGTGACATTCTGCAAAAGTGTTCATTAATCCTTAGTGATTGTTCAAAACACCAGACTGACCACATACCTAAACAAAGCGAATGTAATAGGAGAAGAACAGGCAGTGTTCAGATAGGGGTATTGGTTGAATTGTATTTGTCTCGACTCAAAAGGCTTTATTGTGTCTTCATCGATTATAAGAAAGCATTTGATTTAGTAGACCTGTCCTCCCTGTGGTCTAAGATAATTTCATGCGGTATTAATTGTATTGTGTTCAAAATTGTATACAACTTGTACAAAAATGCTAAATCATGTATAAATGAGGGCCAGGTTGTGTCAGCCTTCTTTTCATTTGTAGAGGTATGGCAAGGAGAAAACTTGTGTCCTTTGTTATTTGCTATTTACCTGAATAATTTTGAACACTGTTAGTCACAATTATAACGGACTTGACATGGCAGCTGGTTAAATTTACGGAACTATGTCAACTCTTCTAATGGTTGACATTTGGTTGTTTCAGGTGTCAACTATATTGTGAATGTGTAATGATTAGTCTATATTGAGACAACTGATTTACACAGTACCATGTCTACACAAGGCATGGCAAGCTTAAACAGATCAGTAAAATGCATTTGATATAAATAAAGTGTAGGATATTTCACTCTATAGTTGTCCAGAATATAAATTTTCTATGTTTGTCACCTACAGGTGACAGAATATTAATTTTCTATGTTTGTCACCTACAGGTTTCTACAGACAATACATCTTTAACTAATAGACACCACAGTCACACCATTTTATAATAATTAAATGAACATCAAAATAAACACAACTTGCAATTATAGAAAATCAATAGTTTTGAAGATACAGTTTAAAAGTGTTAGGCAACTGTTCAGTCTAGCAGGGGTCAAGTGTGTCTACTCTGCCTGGGTGCTGTGACCAATTAAAGATTAGTCAAGGTATCAATGGACTGGGCTGTAGAGATTAGTCACAGCAGTTGACTTTGTGGAACAATACACAACATATAATGTTGGGGGTGGTCTCAAGGGCCCTTCTCAAAACCACATCACAGGATAATGTAAACATTTTCCATTTTGGGGGCCCCTTAGGTGCCCTTGGAATGATTCAATCAAATACAGATTTCTTGTATATAGTGGCAGCACACTAAGATACATCTATGCAAAATTAGAGAAAAAGTTGCTGAACGGTTTCTGAGATACGGCAGCTAACGATGGACGGCGGATGAAGAGTGATGGCAATAGTCCCTTGGACCTTCGACCAAAAGACTAAAAATGAAGAAAATGGCTGTTGAAGTTTTACATTATATATGCAACTGGATTGCATGGAAATATTACATGCACAACATTCAAATGTGGCATACAGTACGTAATATGTATGTTGTGTTGCAATGATACACTGGAAGTACAAATGTACCGCTACAAAGACGTATCAAGTTATGCCAGATTATGTCTTTATGTATAAAACTAAGAGGACAGATTATTTGAGAGCAAAGTGTAGACTCACTGTTTGACACAGTTTAAAACCTACAGGCAACTGTCCAGTTTAACAGGGGTCTAGTGTCTTAATTCTGTCTGTTGACACAATCTACTGCCAGTGACCAATTACAGATTAGTCACAGTTTCCATCAAACAATAGCAGGCAGAGAATCTTAGCTCCACAGCTGGGTGTAATACACAACCAGAGCCACCACTGAATCATGGTCAAGTAGATTAGCTCAATGCACCAAGTAAGACAATACCCAACACTATTAGTGACAGTGTCCAGAGTGAGGCCTAAGCAGTGTCATCATTGCTGAATAGATCAATTAAACCTGCCAAGTAGGTGACATTCTGAAAAAGTGTTCATTAATCCTTAGTGATTGTTCAGAACACCAGACTGACCACATACCTAAACAAAGCGAATGTAATAGGTGAAGAACAGGCAGTGTTCAGATAGGGGTATTGGTTGAATTGTATTTGTCTCGACGCAAAAGGCTTTATTGTGCCTTCATCGATTATAAGAAAGCATTTGATTTAGTAGACCTGTCCTCCCTGTGGTCTAAGATAATTTCATGCTGTATTAATTGTATTGTGTTGAAAATTGTATACAACTTGTACAAAAATGCTAAATCATGTATAAATGAGGGCCAGGTTGTGTCAGCCTTCTTTCATGTGTAGAGGTATGGCAAGGAGAAAACTTGTGTCCTTTGTTATTTGCTATTTACCTGAATAATTTTGAACACTGTTAGTCACAATTATAATGGACTTGACATGGCAGCTGGTTAAATTTACATATATAGTGTATAGCGGAACTATGTCAACTCTTCTAATGGTTGACATTTGGTTGTTTCAGGTGTCAACTATATTGTGAATGTGTAATTATTAGTCTATATTGAGACAATTGATTTACACAGTACCATGTCTACACAAGGCATGGCAAGCTTAAACAGATCAGTAAAATGCATTTGATATAAATAAAGTGTAGGATATTTCACTCTATAGTTGTCCAGAATATTAATTTTCTATGTTTGTCACCTACAGGTGACAGAATATTAATTTTCTATGTTTGTCACCCACAGGTTTCTACAGACAATATATCTTTAACTAATAGACACCACAGTCACACCATTTTATAATAATTAAATGAACATCAAAATAAACACAACTTGCGATTATAGAAAATCAATAGTTTTGAAGATACAGTTTAAAAGTGTTAGGCAACTGTTCAGTCTAGCAGGGGTCAAGTGTGTCTACTCTGCCTGGGTGCTGTGACCAATTAAAGATTAGTCAAGGTATCAATGGACTGGGCTGTAGAGATTAGTCACAGCAGTTGACTTTGTGGAACAATACACAACATATAATGTTGGGGGTGGTCTCAAGGGCCCTTCTCAAAACCACATCACAGGATAATGTAAACATTTTCCATTTTGGGGGCCCCTTAGGTGCCCTTGGAATGATTCAATCAAATACAGATTTCTTGTATATAGTGGCAGCACATTAAGATACATGTATGCAAAATTAGAGAAAAAGTTGCTGAACGGTTTCTGAGATACGGCAGCTAACGATGGACGGCAGATGAAGAGTAATGGCAATAGTCCCTTGGACCTTCGGCCAAAAGACTAAAAATTAAGAAAATGGCTGTTGAAGTTTTACATTATATATGCAACTGGATTGCATGGAAATATTTCATGCACAACATTCAAATGTGGCATACAGTATGTAATATGTATGTTGTGTTGCAATGATACACTGGAAGTACAAATGTACCGCTACAAAGACGTATCAAGTTATGCCAGATTATGTCTTTATGTGTAAAACTAAGAGGACAGATTATTTGAGACAAAAGTGTAGACTCACTGTTTGACACAGTTTAAAACCTACAGGCAACTGTCCAGTTTAACAGGGGTCTAGTGTCTTAATTCTGTCTGTTGACACAATCTACTGCCAGTGACCAATTACAGATTAGTCACAGTTTCCATCAAACAATAGCAGGCAGAGAATCTTAGCTCCACAGCTGGGTGTAATACACAACCAGAGCCACCACTGAATCATGGTCAAGTAGATTAGCTCAATGCACCAAGTAAGACAATACCCAACACTATTAGTGACAGTGTCCAGAGTGAGGCCTAAGCAGTGTCATCGTTGCTGAATAGATCAATTAAACCTGCCAAGTAGGTGACATTCTGCAAAAGTGTTCATTAATCCTTAGTGATTGTTCA
This sequence comes from Paraescarpia echinospica, assembly GCA_020002185.1. NCBI lineage: Eukaryota > Metazoa > Annelida > Polychaeta > Sabellida > Siboglinidae > Paraescarpia > Paraescarpia echinospica. The sequence continues at coordinate 48,153,938 of CM034543.1, forward strand.
AAACACCAGACTGACCACATACCTAAACAAAGCGAATGTAATAGGAGAAGAACAGGCAGTGTTCAGATAGGGGTATTGGTTGAATTGTATTTGTCTCGACTCAAAAGGCTTTATTGTGTCTTCATCGATTATAAGAAAGCATTTGATTTAGTAGACCTGTCCTCCCTGTGGTCTAAGATAATTTCATGCGGTATTAATTGTATTGTGTTCAAAATTGTATACAACTTGTACAAAAATGCTAAATCATGTATAAATGAGGGCCAGGTTGTGTCAGCCTTCTTCTCATGTGTGTAGAGGTATGGCAAGGAGAAAACTTGTGTCCTTTGTTATTTGCTATTTACCTGAATAATTTTGAACACTGTTAGTCACAATTATAACGGACTTGACATGGCAGCTGGTTAAATTTACGGAACTATGTCAACTCTTCTAATGGTTGACATTTGGTTGTTTCAGGTGTCAACTATATTGTGAATGTGTAATGATTAGTCTATATTGAGACAACTGATTTACACAGTACCATGTCTACACAAGGCATGGCAAGCTTAAACAGATCAGTAAAATGCATTTGATATAAATAAAGTGTAGGATATTTCACTCTATAGTTGTCCAGAATATTAATTTTCTATGTTTGTCACCTACAGGTGACAGAATATTAATTTTCTATGTTTGTCACCTACAGGTTTCTACAGACAATATATCTTTAACTAATAGACACCACAGTCACACCATTTTATAATAATTAAATGAACATCAAAATAAACACAACTTGCGATTATAGAAAATCAATAGTTTTGAAGATACAGTTTAAAAGTGTTAGGCAACTGTTCAGTCTAGCAGGGGTCAAGTGTGTCTACTCTGCCTGGGTGCTGTGACCAATTAAAGATTAGTCAAGGTATCAATGGACTGGGCTGTAGAGATTAGTCACAGCAGTTGACTTTGTGGAACAATACACAACATATAATGTTGGGGGTGGTCTCAAGGGCCCTTCTCAAAACCACATCACAGGATAATGTAAACATTTTCCATTTTGGGGGCCCCTTAGGTGCCCTTGGAATGATTCAATCAAATACAGATTTCTTGTATATAGTGGCAGCACACTAAGATACATCTATGCAAAATTAGAGAAAAAGTTGCTGAACGGTTTCTGAGATACGGCAGCTAACGATGGACGATGGATGAAGAGTGATGGCAATAGTCCCTTGGACCTTCGACCAAAAGACTAAAAATGAAGAAAATGGCTGTTGAAGTTTTACATTATATATGCAACTGGATTGCATGGAAATATTTCATGCACAACATTCAAATGTGGCATACAGTACGTAATATGTATGTTGTGTTGCAATGATACACTGGAAGTACAAATGTACCGCTACAAAGACGTATCAAGTTATGCCAGATTATGTCTTTATGTATAAAACTAAGAGAACAGATTATTTGAGACTAAAGTGTAGACTCACTGTTTGACACAGTTTAAAACCTACAGGCAACTGTCCAGTTTAACAGGGGTCTAGTGTCTTAATTCTGTCTGTTGACACAATCTACTGCCAGTGACCAATTACAGATTAGTCACAGTTTCCATCAAACAATAGCAGGCAGAGAATCTTAGCTCCACAGCTGGGTGTAATACACAACCAGAGCCACCACTGAATCATGGTCAAGTAGATTAGCTCAATGCACCAAGTAAGACAATACCCAACACTATTAGTGACAGTGTCCAGAGTGAGGCCTAAGCAGTGTCATCGTTGCTGAATAGATCAATTAAACGTGCCAAGTAGGTGACATTCTGCAAAAGTGTTCATTAATCCTTAGTGATTGTTCAGAACACCAGACTGACCAGATACCTAAACAAAGCGAATGTAATAGGTGAACAACAGGTAGTGTTCAGATAGGGGTATTGGTTGAATTGTATTTGTCTCGACGCAAAAGGCTTTATTGTGCCTTCATCGATCATAAGAAAGCATTTGATTTAGCAGACCTGTCCTCCCTGATGTCTAAGATAATTTCATGCTGTATTAATTGTATTGTGTTGAAAATTGTATACAACTTGTACAAAAATGCTAAATCATGTATAAATGAGGGCCAGGTTGTGTCAGCCTTCGTTTCATGTGTAGATGTATGGCAAGGAGAAAACTTGTGCCCTTTGTTATTTGCTATTTACCTGAATAATTTTGAACACTGTTAGTCACAATTATAACGGACTTGACATGGCAGCTGGTTAAATTTACGGAACTATGTCAACTCTTCTAATGGTTGACATTTGGTTGTTTCAGATGTCAACTATATTGTGAATGTGTAATGATTAGTCTATATTGAGACAACTGATTTACACAGTACCATGTCTACACAAGGCATGGCAAGCTTAAACAGATCAGTAAAATGCATTTGATATAAATAAAGTGTAGGATATTTCACTCTATATTTGTCCAGAATATTAATTTTCTATGTTTGTCACCTACAGGTGACAGAATATTAATTTTCTATGTTTGTCACCCACAGGTTTCTACAGACAATATATCTTTAACTAATAGACACCACAGTCACACCATTTTATAATAATTAAATGAACATCAAAATAAACACAACTTGCGATTATAGAAAATCAATAGTTTTGAAGATACAGTTTAAAAGTGTTAGGCAACTGTTCAGTCTAGCAGGGGTCAAGTGTGTCTACTCTGCCTGGGTGCTGTGACCAATTAAAGATTAGTCAAGGTTTCAATGGACTGGGCTGTAGAGATTAGTCACAGCAGTTGACTTTGTGGAACAATACACAACATATAATGTTGGGGGTGGTCTCAAGGGCCCTTCTCAAAACCACATCACAGGATAATGTAAACATTTTCCATTTTGGGGGCCCCTTAGGTGCCCTTGGAATGATTCAATCAAATACAGATTTCTTGTATATAGTGGCAGCAAACTAATATACATCTATGCAAAATTAGAGAAAAAGTTGCTGAACGGTTTCTGAGATACGGCAGCTAACGATGGATGGCGGATGAAGAGTGATGGCAATAGTCCCTTGGACCTTCGACCAAAAGACTAAAAATGAAGAAAATGGCTGTTGAAGTTTTACATTATATATGCAACTGGATTGCATGGAAATATTACATGCACAACATTCAAATGTGGCATACAGTACGTAATATGTATGTTGTGTTGCAATGATACACTGGAAGTACAAATGTACCGCTACAAAGACGTATCAAGTTATGCCAGATTATGTCTTTATGTATAAAACTAAGAGGACAGATTATTTGAGAGCAAAGTGTAGACTCACTGTTTGACCCAGTTTAAAACCTACAGGCAACTGTCTAGTTTAACAGGGGTCTAGTGTCTTAATTCTGTCTGTTGACACAATCTACTGCCAGTGACCAATTACAGATTAGTCACAGTTTCCATCAAACAATAGCAGGCAGAGAATCTTAGCTCCACAGCTGGGTGTAATACACAACCAGAGCCACCACTGAATCATGGTCAAGTAGATTAGCTCAATGCACCAAGTAAGACAATACCCAACACTATTAGTGACAGTGTCCAGAGTGAGGCCTAAGCAGTGTCATCATTGCTGAATAGATCAAATAAACCTGCCAAGTAGGTGACATTCTGCAAAAGTGTTCATTAATCCTTAGTGATTGTTCAAAACACCAGACTGACCACATACCTAAACAAAGCGAATTTAATAGGAGAAGAACAGGCAGTGTTCAGATAGGGGTATTGGTTGAATTGTATTTGTCTCGACTCAAAAGGCTTTATTGTGTCTTCATCGATTATAAGAAAGCATTTGATTTAGTAGACCTGTCCTCCCTGTGGTCTAAGATAATTTCATGCGGTATTAATTGTATTGTGTTCAAAATTGTATACAACTTGTGCAAAAATGCTAAATCATGTATAAATGAGGGCCAGGTTGTGTCAGCCTTCTTTTCATTTGTAGAGGTATGGCAAGGAGAAAACTTGTGTCCTTTGTTATTTGCTATTTACCTGAATAATTTTGAACACTGTTAGTCACAATTATAACGGACTTGACATAGCAGCTGGTTAAATTTACGGAACTATGTCAACTCTTCTAATGGTTGACATTTGGTTGTTTCAGGTGTCAACTATATTGTGAATGTGTAATGATTAGTCTATATTGAGACAACTGATTTACACAGTACCATGTCTACACAAGGCATGGCAAGCTTAAACAGATCAGTAAAATGCATTTGATATAAATAAAGTGTAGGATATTTCACTCTATAGTTGTCCAGAATATTAATTTTCTATGTTTGCCACCTACAGGTGACAGAATATTAATTTTCTATGTTTGTCACCCACAGGTTTCTACAGACAATATATCTTTAACTAATAGACACCACAGTCACACCATTTTATAATAATTAAATGAACATCAAAATAAACACAACTTGCGATTATAGAAAATCAATAGTTTTGAAGATACAGTTTAAAAGTGTTAGGCAACTGTTCAGTCTAGCAGGGGTCAAGTGTGTCTACTCTGCCTGGGTGCTGTGACCAATTAACGATTAGTCAAGGTATCAATGGACTGGGCTGTAGAGATTAGTCACAGCAGTTGACTTTGTGGAACAATACACAACATATAATGTTGGGGGTGGTCTCAAGGGCCCTTCTCAAAACCACATCACAGGATAATGTAAACATTTTCCATTTTGGGGGCCCCTTAGGTGCCCTTGGAATGATTCAATCAAATACAGATTTCTTGTATATAGTGGCAGCACACTAAGATACATCTATGCAAAATTAGAGAAAAAGTTGCTGAACGGTTTCTGAGATACGGCAGCTAACGATGGACGATGGATGAAGAGTGATGGCAATAGTCCCTTGGACCTTCGACCAAAAGACTAAAAATGAAGAAAATGGCTGTTGAAGTTTTACATTATATATGCAACTGGATTGCATGGAAATATTACATGCACAACATTCAAATGTGGCATACAGTACGTAATATGTATGTTGTGTTGCAATGATACACTGGAAGTACAAATGTACCGCTACAAAGACGTATCAAGTTATGCCAGATTATGTCTTTATGTATAAAACTAAGAGGACAGATTATTTGAGACTAAAGTGTAGACTCACTGTTTGACACAGTTTAAAACCTACAGGCAACTGTCCAGTTTAACAGGGGTCTAGTGTCTTAATTCTGTCTGTTGACACAATCTACTGCCAGTGACCAATTACAGATTAGTCACAGTTTCCATCAAACAATAGCAGGCAGAGAATCTTAGCTCCACAGCTGGGTGTAATACACAACCAGAGCCACCACTGAATCATGGTCAAGTAGATTAGCTCAATGCACCAAGTAAGACAATACCCAACACTATTAGTGACAGTGTCCAGAGTGAGGCCTAAGCAGTGTCATCGTTGCTGAATAGATCAATTAAACGTGCCAAGTAGGTGACATTCTGCAAAAGTGTTCATTAATCCTTAGTGATTGTTCAGAACACCAGACTGACCAGATACCTAAACAAAGCGAATGTAATAGGTGAACAACAGGTAGTGTTCAGATAGGGGTATTGGTTGAATTGTATTTGTCTCGACGCAAAAGGCTTTATTGTGCCTTCATCGATCATAAGAAAGCATTTGATTTAGCAGACCTGTCCTCCCTGATGTCTAAGATAATTTCATGCTGTATTAATTGTATTGTGTTGAAAATTGTATACAACTTGTACAAAAATGCTAAATCATGTATAAATGAGGGCCAGGTTGTGTCAGCCTTCGTTTCATGTGTAGATGTATGGCAAGGAGAAAACTTGTGCCCTTTGTTATTTGCTATTTACCTGAATAATTTTGAACACTGTTAGTCACAATTATAACGGACTTGACATGGCAGCTGGTTAAATTTACGGAACTATGTCAACTCTTCTAATGGTTGACATTTGGTTGTTTCAGGTGTCAACTATATTGTGAATGTGTAATGATTAGTCTATATTGAGACAACTGATTTACACAGTACCATGTCTACACAAGGCATGGCAAGCTTAAACAGATCAGTAAAATGCATTTGATATAAATAAAGTGTAGGATATTTCACTCTATAGTTGTCCAGAATATTAATTTTCTATGTTTGTCACCTACAGGTGACAGAATATTAATTTTCTATGTTTGTCACCCACAGGTTTCTACAGACAATATATCTTTAACTAATAGACACCACAGTCACACCATTTTATAATAATTAAATGAACATCAAAATAAACACAACTTGCGATTATAGAAAATCAATAGTTTTGAAGATACAGTTTAAAAGTGTTAGGCAACTGTTCAGTCTAGCAGGGGTCAAGTGTGTCTACTCTGCCTGGGTGCTGTGACCAATTAAAGATTAGTCAAGGTATCAATGGACTGGGCTGTAGAGATTAGTCACAGCAGTTGACTTTGTGGAACAATACACAACATATAATGTTGGGGGTGGTCTCAAGGGCCCTTCTCAAAACCACATCACAGGATAATGTAAACATTTTCCATTTTGGGGGCCCCTTAGGTGCCCTTGGAATGATTCAATCAAATACAGATTTCTTGTATATAGTGGCAGCACACTAATATACATCTATGCAAAATTAGAGAAAAAGTTGCTGAACGGTTTCTGAGATACGGCAGCTAACGATGGATGGCGGATGAAGAGTGATGGCAATAGTCCCTTGGACCTTCGACCAAAAGACTAAAAATGAAGAAAATGGCTGTTGAAGTTTTACATTATATATGCAACTGGATTGCATGGAAATATTACATGCACAACATTCAAATGTGGCATACAGTACGTAATATGTATGTTGTGTTGCAATGATACACTGGAAGTACAAATGTACCGCTACAAAGACGTATCAAGTTATGCCAGATTATGTCTTTATGTATAAAACTAAGAGGACAGATTATTTGAGAGCAAAGTGTAGACTCACTGTTTGACCCAGTTTAAAACCTACAGGCAACTGTCTAGTTTAACAGGGGTCTAGTGTCTTAATTCTGTCTGTTGACACAATCTACTGCCAGTGACCAATTACAGATTAGTCACAGTTTCCATCAAACAATAGCAGGCAGAGAATCTTAGCTCCACAGCTGGGTGTAATACACAACCAGAGCCACCACTGAATCATGGTCAAATAGATTAGCTCAATGCACCAAGTAAGACAATACCCAACACTATTAGTGACAGTGTCCAGAGTGAGGCCTAAGCAGTGTCATCATTGCTGAATAGATCAAATAAACCTGCCAAGTAGGTGACATTCTGCAAAAGTGTTCATTAATCCTTAGTGATTGTTCAAAACACCAGACTGACCACATACCTAAACAAAGCGAATTTAATAGGAGAAGAACAGGCAGTGTTCAGATAGGGGTATTGGTTGAATTGTATTTGTCTCGACTCAAAAGGCTTTATTGTGTCTTCATCGATTATAAGAAAGCATTTGATTTAGTAGACCTGTCCTCCCTGTGGTCTAAGATAATTTCATGCGGTATTAATTGTATTGTGTTCAAAATTGTATACAACTTGTGCAAAAATGCTAAATCATGTATAAATGAGGGCCAGGTTGTGTCAGCCTTCTTTTCATTTGTAGAGGTATGGCAAGGAGAAAACTTGTGTCCTTTGTTATTTGCTATTTACCTGAATAATTTTGAACACTGTTAGTCACAATTATAACGGACTTGACATGGCAGCTGGTTAAATTTACGGAACTATGTCAACTCTTCTAATGGTTGACATTTGGTTGTTTCAGGTGTCAACTATATTGTGAATGTGTAATGATTAGTCTATATTGAGACAACTGATTTACACAGTACCATGTCTACACAAGGCATGGCAAGCTTAAACAGATCAGTAAAATGCATTTGATATAAATAAAGTGTAGGATATTTCACTCTATAGTTGTCCAGAATATAAATTTTCTATGTTTGTCACCTACAGGTGACAGAATATTAATTTTCTATGTTTGTCACCCACAGGTTTCTACAGACAATATATCTTTAACTAATAGACACCACAGTCACACCATTTTATAATAATTAAATGAACATCAAAATAAACACAACTTGCGATTATAGAAAATCAATAGTTTTGAAGATACAGTTTAAAAGTGTTAGGCAACTGTTCAGTCTAGCAGGGGTCAAGTGTGTCTACTCTGCCTGGGTGCTGTGACCAATTAACGATTAGTCAAGGTATCAATGGACTGGGCTGTAGAGATTAGTCACAGCAGTTGACTTTGTGGAACAATACACAACATATAATGTTGGGGGTGGTCTCAAGGGCCCTTCTCAAAACCACATCACAGGATAATGTAAACATTTTCCATTTTGGGGGCCCCTTAGGTGCCCTTGGAATGATTCAATCAAATACAGATTTCTTGTATATAGTGGCAGCACACTAAGATACATCTATGCAAAATTAGAGAAAAAGTTGCTGAACGGTTTCTGAGATACGGCAGCTAACGATGGACGACGGATGAAGAGTGATGGCAATAGTCCCTTGGACCTTCGACCAAAAGACTAAAAATGAAGAAAATGGCTGTTGAAGTTTTACATTATATATGCAACTGGATTGCATGGAAATATTACATGCACAACATTCAAATGTGGCATACAGTACGTAATATGTATGTTGTGTTGCAATGATACACTGGAAGTACAAATGTACCGCTACAAAGACGTATCAAGTTATGCCAGATTATGTCTTTATGTATAAAACTAAGAGGACAGATTATTTGAGACTAAAGTGTAGACTCACTGTTTGACACAGTTTAAAACCTACAGGCAACTGTCCAGTTTAACAGGGGTCTAGTGTCTTAATTCTGTCTGTTGACACAATCTACTGCCAGTGACCAATTACAGATTAGTCACAGTTTCCATCAAACAATAGCAGGCAGAGAATCTTAGCTCCACAGCTGGGTGTAATACACAACCAGAGCCACCACTGAATCATGGTCAAGTAGATTAGCTCAATGCACCAAGTAAGACAATACCCAACACTATTAGTGACAGTGTCCAGAGTGAGGCCTAAGCAGTGTCATCGTTGCTGAATAGATCAATTAAACGTGCCAAGTAGGTGACATTCTGCAAAAGTGTTCATTAATCCTTAGTGATTGTTCAGAACACCAGACTGACCAGATACCTAAACAAAGCGAATGTAATAGGTGAACAACAGGTAGTGTTCAGATAGGGGTATTGGTTGAATTGTATTTGTCTCGACGCAAAAGGCTTTATTGTGCCTTCATCGATCATAAGAAAGCATTTGATTTAGCAGACCTGTCCTCCCTGATGTCTAAGATAATTTCATGCTGTATTAATTGTATTGTGTTGAAAATTGTATACAACTTGTACAAAAATGCTAAATCATGTATAAATGAGGACCAGGTTGTGTCAGCCTTCTTTTCATGTGTAGAGGTATGGCAAGGAGAAAACTTGTGTCCTTTGTTATTTGCTATTTACCTGAATAATTTTGAACACTGTTAGTCACAATTATAACGGACTTGACATGGCAGCTGGTTAAATTTACGGAACTATGTCAACTCTTCTAATGGTTGACATTTGGTTGTTTCAGGTGTCAACTATATTGTGAATCTGTAATTATTAGTCTATATTGAGACAAATGATTTACACAGTACCATGTCTACACAAGGCATGGCAAGCGTAAACAGATCAGTAAAATGCATTTGATATAAATAAAGTGTAGGATATTTCTCTCTATAGTTGTCCAGAATATTAATTTTCTATGTTTGTCACCTACAGGTGACAGAATATTAATTTTCTATGTTTGTCACCCACAGGTTTCTACAGACAATATATCTTTAACTAATAGACACCACAGTCACACCATTTTATAATAATTAAATGAACATCAAAATAAACACAACTTGCGATTATAGAAAATCAATAGTTTTGAAGATACAGTTTAAAAGTGTTAGGCAACTGTTCAGTCTAGCAGGGGTCAAGTGTGTCTACTCTGCCTGGGTGCTGTGACCAATTAAAGATTAGTCAAGGTATCAATGGACTGGGCTGTAGAGATTAGTCACAGCAGTTGACTTTGTGGAACAATACACAACATATAATGTTGGGGGTGGTCTCAAGGGCCCTTCTCAAAACCACATCACAGGATAATGTAAACATTTTCCATTTTGGGGGCCCCTTAGGTGCCCTTGGAATGATTCAATCAAATACAGATTTCTTGTATATAGTGGCAGCACATTAAGATACATGTATGCAAAATTAGAGAAAAAGTTGCTGAACGGTTTCTGAGATACGGCAGCTAACGATGGACGGCAGATGAAGAGTAATGGCAATAGTCCCTTGGACCTTCGGCCAAAAGACTAAAAATTAAGAAAATGGCTGTTGAAGTTTTACATTATATATGCAACTGGATTGCATGGAAATATTTCATGCACAACATTCAAATGTGGCATACAGTATGTAATATGTATGTTGTGTTGCAATGATACACTGGAAGTACAAATGTACCGCTACAAAGACGTATCAAGTTATGCCAGATTATGTCTTTATGTGTAAAACTAAGAGGACAGATTATTTGAGACTAAAGTGTAGACTCACTGTTTGACACAGTTTAAAACCTACAGGCAACTGTCCAGTTTAACAGGGGTCTAGTGTCTTAATTCTGTCTGTTGACACAATCTACTGCCAGTGACCAATTACAGATTAGTCACAGTTTCCATCAAACAATAGCAGGCAGAGAATCTTAGCTCCACAGCTGGGTGTAATACACAACCAGAGCCACCACTGAATCATGGTCAAGTAGATTAGCTCAATGCACCAAGTAAGACAATACCCAACACTATTAGTACAGTGTCCAGAGTGAGGCCTAAGCAGTGTCATCATTGCTGAATAGATCAATTAAACCTGCCAAGTAGGTGACATTCTGCACAAGTGTTCATTAATCCTTAGTGATTGTTCAGAACACCAGACTGACCACATACCTAAACAAAGCGAATGTAATAGGTGAAGAACAGGCAGTGTTCAGATAGGGGTATTGGTTGAATTGTATTTGTCTCGACGCAAAAGGCTTTATTGTGCCTTCATCGATTATAAGAAAGCATTTGATTTAGCAGACCTGTCCTCCCTGTGTCTAAGATAATTTCATGCTGTATTAATTGTATTGTGTTGAAAATTGTATACAACTTGTACAAAAATGCTAAATCATGTATAAATGAGGGCCAGGTTGTGTCAGCCTTCTTTTCATGTGTAGAGGTATGGCAAGGAGAAAACTTGTGTCCTTTGTTATTTGCTATTTACCTGAATAATTTTGAACACTGTTAGTCACAATTATAACGGACTTGACATGGCAGCTGGTTAAATTTACGGAACTATGTCAACTCTTCTAATGGTTGACATTTGGTTGTTTCAGGTGTCAACTATATTGTGAATGTGTAATGATTAGTCTATATTGAGACAACTGATTTACACAGTACCATGTCTACACAAGGCATGGCAAGCTTAAACAGATCAGTAAAATGCATTTGATATAAATAAAGTGTAGGATATTTCACTCTATAGTTGTCCAGAATATTAATTTTCTATGTTTGTCACCTACAGGTGACAGAATATTAATTTTCTATGTTTGTCACCTACAGATTTCTACAGACAATACATCTTTAACTAATAGACACCACAGTCACACCATTTTATAATAATTAAATGAACATCAAAATAAACACAACTTGCGATTATTAATAGAGTCAATAGTTTTGAAGATACAGTTTAAAAGTGTTAGGCAACTGTTCAGTCTAGCAGGGGTCAAGTGTGTCTACTCTGCCTGGGTGCTGTGACCAATTAAAGATTAGTCAAGGTATCAATGGACTGGGCTGTAGAGATTAGTCACAGCAGTTGACTTTGTGGAACAATACACAACATATAATGTTGGGGGTGGTCTCAAGGGCCCTTCTCAAAACCACATCACAGGATAATGTAAACATTTTCCATTTTGGGGGCCCCTTAGGTGCCCTTGGAATGATTCAATCAAATACAGATTTCTTGTATATAGTGGCAGCACACTAATATACATCTATGCAAAATTAGAGAAAAAGTTGCTGAACGGTTTCTGAGATACGGCAGCTAACGATGGATGGCGGATGAAGAGTGATGGCAATAGTCCCTTGGACCTTCGACCAAAAGACTAAAAATGAAGAAAATGGCTGTTGAAGTTTTACATTATATATGCAACTGGATTGCATGGAAATATTACATGCACAACATTCAAATGTGGCATACAGTACGTAATATGTATGTTGTGTTGCAATGATACACTGGAAGTACAAATGTACCGCTACAAAGACGTATCAAGTTATGCCAGATTATGTCTTTATGTATAAAACTAAGAGGACAGATTATTTGAGAGCAAAGTGTAGACTCACTGTTTGACCCAGTTTAAAACCTACAGGCAACTGTCTAGTTTAACAGGGGTCTAGTGTCTTAATTCTGTCTGTTGACACAATCTACTGCCAGTGACCAATTACAGATTAGTCACAGTTTCCATCAAACAATAGCAGGCAGAGAATCTTAGCTCCACAGCTGGGTGTAATACACAACCAGAGCCACCACTGAATCATGGTCAAATAGATTAGCTCAATGCACCAAGTAAGACAATACCCAACACTATTAGTGACAGTGTCCAGAGTGAGGCCTAAGCAGTGTCATCATTGCTGAATAGATCAAATAAACCTGCCAAGTAGGTGACATTCTGCAAAAGTGTTCATTAATCCTTAGTGATTGTTCAAAACACCAGACTGACCACATACCTAAACAAAGCGAATTTAATAGGAGAAGAACAGGCAGTGTTCAGATAGGGGTATTGGTTGAATTGTATTTGTCTCGACTCAAAAGGCTTTATTGTGTCTTCATCGATTATAAGAAAGCATTTGATTTAGTAGACCTGTCCTCCCTGTGGTCTAAGATAATTTCATGCGGTATTAATTGTATTGTGTTCAAAATTGTATACAACTTGTGCAAAAATGCTAAATCATGTATAAATGAGGGCCAGGTTGTGTCAGCCTTCTTTTCATGTGTAGAGGTATGGCAAGGAGAAAACTTGTGTCCTTTGTTATTTGCTATTTACCTGAATAATTTTGAACACTGTTAGTCACAATTATAACGGACTTGACATAGCAGCTGGTTAAATTTACGGAACTATGTCAACTCTTCTAATGGTTGACATTTGGTTGTTTCAGGTGTCAACTATATTGTGAATGTGTAATGATTAGTCTATATTGAGACAACTGATTTACACAGTACCATGTCTACACAAGGCATGGCAAGCTTAAACAGATCAGTAAAATGCATTTGATATAAATAAAGTGTAGGATATTTCACTCTATATTTGTCCAGAATATAAATTTTCTATGTTTGTCACCTACAGGTGACAGAATATTAATTTTCTATGTTTGTCACCCACAGGTTTCTACAGACAATATATCTTTAACTAATAGACACCACAGTCACACCATTTTATAATAATTAAATGAACATCAAAATAAACACAACTTGCGATTATAGAAAATCAATAGTTTTGAAGATACAGTTTAAAAGTGTTAGGCAACTGTTCAGTCTAGCAGGGGTCAAGTGTGTCTACTCTGCCTGGGTGCTGTGACCAATTAACGATTAGTCAAGGTATCAATGGACTGGGCTGTAGAGATTAGTCACAGCAGTTGACTTTGTGGAACAATACACAACATATAATGTTGGGGGTGGTCTCAAGGGCCCTTCTCAAAACCACATCACAGGATAATGTAAACATTTTCCATTTTGGGGGCCCCTTAGGTGCCCTTGGAATGATTCAATCAAATACAGATTTCTTGTATATAGTGGCAGCACACTAAGATACATCTATGCAAAATTAGAGAAAAAGTTGCTGAACGGTTTCTGAGATACGGCAGCTAACGATGGACGATGGATGAAGAGTGATGGCAATAGTCCCTTGGACCTTCGACCAAAAGACTAAAAATGAAGAAAATGGCTGTTGAAGTTTTACATTATATATGCAACTGGATTGCATGGAAATATTTAATGCACAACATTCAAATGTGGCATACAGTATGTAATATGAATGTTGTGTTGCAAGGATACACTGGAAGTACAAATGTACCGCTACAAAGACGTATCAAGTTATGCCAGATTATGTCTTTATGTATAAAACTAAGAGGACAGATTATTTGAGAGCAAAGTATAGACTCACTGTTTGACACAGTTTAAAACCTACAGTCAACTGTCCAGTTTAACTGGGGTCTAGTGTCTTAATTCTGTCTGTTGACATAAGCTACTGCCAGTGACCAATTACAGATTAGTCACAGTTTCCATCAAACAATAGCAGGCAGAGAATTTTAGCTCCACAGCTGGGTGTAATACACAACCAGAGCCACCACTGAATCATGGTCAAGTAGATTAGCTCAATGCACCAAGTAAGACAATACCCAACACTATTAGTGACAGTGTCCAGAGTGAGGCCTAAGCAGTGTCATCGTTGCTGAATAGATCAATTAAACGTGCCAAGTAGGTGACATTCTGCAAAAGTGTTCATTAATCCTTAGTGATTGTTCAGAACACCAGACTGACCAGATACCTAAACAAAGCGAATGTAATAGGTGAACAACAGGTAGTGTTCAGATAGGGGTATTGGTTGAATTGTATTTGTCTCGACGCAAAAGGCTTTATTGTGCCTTCATCGATCATAAGAAAGCATTTGATTTAGCAGACCTGTCCTCCCTGATGTCTAAGATAATTTCATGCTGTATTAATTGTATTGTGTTGAAAATTGTATACAACTTGTACAAAAATGCTAAATCATGTATAAATGAGGGGCAGGTTGTGTCAGCCTTCTTTTCATGTGTAGAGGTATGGCAAGGAGAAAACTTGTGTCCTTTGTTATTTGCTATTTACCTGAATAATTTTGAACACTGTTAGTCACAATTATAACGGACTTGACATGGCAGCTGGTTAAATTTACGGAACTATGTCAACTCTTCTAATGGTTGACATTTGGTTGTTTCAGGTGTCAACTATATTGTGAATCTGTAATTATTAGTCTATATTGAGACAATTGATTTACACAGTACCATGTCTACACAAGGCATGGCAAGCGTAAACAGATCAGTAAAATGCATTTGATATAAATAAAGTGTAGGATATTTCACTCTATAGTTGTCCAGAATATTAATTTTCTATGTTTGTCACCTACAGGTGACAGAATATTAATTTTCTATGTTTGTCACCAACAGGTTTCTACAGACAATACATCTTTAACCAATAGACACCACAGTCACACCATTTTATAATAATTAAATGAACATCAAAATAAACACAACTTGCAATTATAGAAAATCAATAGTTTTGAAGATACAGTTTAAAAGTGTTAGGCAACTGTTCAGTCTAGCAGGGGTCAAGTGTGTCTACTCTGCCTGGGTGCTGTGACCAATTAAAGATTAGTCAAGGTATCAATGGACTGGGCTGTAGAGATTAGTCACAGCAGTTGACTTTGTGGAACAATACACAACATATAATGTTGGGGGTGGTCTCAAGGGCCCTTCTCAAAACCACATCACAGGATAATGTAAACATTTTCCATTTTGGGGGCCCCTTAGGTGCCCTTGGAATGATTCAATCAAATACAGATTTCTTGTATATAGTGGCAGCACATTAAGATACATGTATGCAAAATTAGAGAAAAAGTTGCTGAACGGTTTCTGAGATACGGCAGCTAACGATGGACGGCAGATGAAGAGTAATGGCAATAGTCCCTTGGACCTTCGGCCAAAAGACTAAAAATTAAGAAAATGGCTGTTGAAGTTTTACATTATATATGCAACTGGATTGCATGGAAATATTTCATGCACAACATTCAAATGTGGCATACAGTATGTAATATGTATGTTGTGTTGCAATGATACACTGGAAGTACAAATGTACCGCTACAAAGACGTATCAAGTTATGCCAGATTATGTCTTTATGTGTAAAACTAAGAGGACAGATTATTTGAGACTAAAGTGTAGACTCACTGTTTGACACAGTTTAAAACCTACAGGCAACTGTCCAGTTTAACAGGGGTCTAGTGTCTTAATTCTGTCTGTTGACACAATCTACTGCCAGTGACCAATTACAGATTAGTCACAGTTTCCATCAAACAATAGCAGGCAGAGAATCTTAGCTCCACAGCTGGGTGTAATACACAACCAGAGCCACCACTGAATCATGGTCAAGTAGATTAGCTCAATGCACCAAGTAAGACAATACCCAACACTATTAGTGACAGTGTCCAGAGTGAGGCCTAAGCAGTGTCATCGTTGCTGAATAGATCAATTAAACCTGCCAAGTAGGTGACATTCTGCAAAAGTGTTCATTAATCCTTAGTGATTGTTCAGAACACCAGACTGACCAGATACCTAAACAAAGCGAATGTAATAGGTGAAGAACAGGCAGTGTTCAGATAGGGGTATTGGTTGAATTGTATTTGTCTCGACGCAAAAGGCTTTATTGTGCCTTCATCGATCATAAGAAAGCATTTGATTTAGCAGACCTGTCCTCCCTGATGTCTAAGATAATTTCATGCTGTATTAATTGTATTGTGTTGAAAATTGTATACAACTTGTACAAAAATGCTAAATCATGTATAAATGAGGGCCAGGTTGTGTCAGCCTTCGTTTCATGTGTAGATGTATGGCAAGGAGAAAACTTGTGCCCTTTGTTATTTGCTATTTACCTGAATAATTTTGAACACTGTTAGTCACAATTATAACGGACTTGACATGGCAGCTGGTTAAATTTACGGAACTATGTCAACTCTTCTAATGGTTGACATTTGGTTGTTTCAGGTGTCAACTATATTGTGAATGTGTAATGATTAGTCTATATTGAGACAACTGATTTACACAGTACCATGTCTACACAAGGCATGGCAAGCTTAAACAGATCAGTAAAATGCATTTGATATAAATAAAGTGT
This sequence comes from Paraescarpia echinospica, assembly GCA_020002185.1. Lineage (NCBI taxonomy): Eukaryota > Metazoa > Annelida > Polychaeta > Sabellida > Siboglinidae > Paraescarpia > Paraescarpia echinospica. The sequence goes on from CM034543.1 coordinate 48,170,874, forward strand.
AGGATATTTCACTCTATAGTTGTCCAGAATATTAATTTTCTATGTTTGTCACCTACAGGTGACAGAATATTAATTTTCTATGTTTGTCACCTACAGGTTTCTACAGACAATACATCTTTAACCAATAGACACCACAGTCACACCATTTTATAATAATTAAATGAACATCAAAATAAACACAACTTGCGATTATAGAAAATCAATAGTTTTGAAGATACAGTTTAAAAGTGTTAGGCAACTGTTCAGTCTAGCAGGGGTCAAGTGTGTCTACTCTGCCTGGGTGCTGTGACCAATTAAAGATTAGTCAAGGTATCAATGGACTGGGCTGTAGAGATTAGTCACAGCAGTTGACTTTGTGGAACAATACACAACATATAATGTTGGGGGTGGTCTCAAGGGCCCTTCTCAAAACCACATCACAGGATAATGTAAACATTTTCCATTTTGGGGGCCCCTTAGGTGCCCTTGGAATGATTCAATCAAATACAGATTTCTTGTATATAGTGGCAGCACACTAATATACATCTATGCAAAATTAGAGAAAAAGTTGCTGAACGGTTTCTGAGATACGGCAGCTAACGATGGATGGCGGATGAAGAGTGATGGCAATAGTCCCTTGGACCTTCGACCAAAAGACTAAAAATGAAGAAAATGGCTGTTGAAGTTTTACATTATATATGCAACTGGATTGCATGGAAATATTACATGCACAACATTCAAATGTGGCATACAGTACGTAATATGTATGTTGTGTTGCAATGATACACTGGAAGTACAAATGTACCGCTACAAAGACGTATCAAGTTATGCCAGATTATGTCTTTATGTATAAAACTAAGAGGACAGATTATTTGAGAGCAAAGTGTAGACTCACTGTTTGACCCAGTTTAAAACCTACAGGCAACTGTCTAGTTTAACAGGGGTCTAGTGTCTTAATTCTGTCTGTTGACACAATCTACTGCCAGTGACCAATTACAGATTAGTCACAGTTTCCATCAAACAATAGCAGGCAGAGAATCTTAGCTCCACAGCTGGGTGTAATACACAACCAGAGCCACCACTGAATCATGGTCAAGTAGATTAGCTCAATGCACCAAGTAAGACAATACCCAACACTATTAGTGACAGTGTCCAGAGTGAGGCCTAAGCAGTGTCATCATTGCTGAATAGATCAAATAAACCTGCCAAGTAGGTGACATTCTGCAAAAGTGTTCATTAATCCTTAGTGATTGTTCAAAACACCAGACTGACCACATACCTAAACAAAGCGAATTTAATAGGAGAAGAACAGGCAGTGTTCAGATAGGGGTATTGGTTGAATTGTATTTGTCTCGACTCAAAAGGCTTTATTGTGTCTTCATCGATTATAAGAAAGCATTTGATTTAGTAGACCTGTCCTCCCTGTGGTCTAAGATAATTTCATGCGGTATTAATTGTATTGTGTTCAAAATTGTATACAACTTGTGCAAAAATGCTAAATCATGTATAAATGAGGGCCAGGTTGTGTCAGCCTTCTTTTCATTTGTAGAGGTATGGCAAGGAGAAAACTTGTGTCCTTTGTTATTTGCTATTTACCTGAATAATTTTGAACACTGTTAGTCACAATTATAACGGACTTGACATGGCAGCTGGTTAAATTTACGGAACTATGTCAACTCTTCTAATGGTTGACATTTGGTTGTTTCAGATGTCAACTATATTGTGAATGTGTAATGATTAGTCTATATTGAGACAACTGATTTACACAGTACCATGTCTACACAAGGCATGGCAAGCTTAAACAGATCAGTAAAATGCATTTGATATAAATAAAGTGTAGGATATTTCACTCTATAGTTGTCCAGAATATTAATTTTCTATGTTTGTCACCTACAGGTGACAGAATATTAATTTTCTATGTTTGTCACCCACAGGTTTCTACAGACAATATATCTTTAACTAATAGACACCACAGTCACACCATTTTATAATAATTAAATGAACATCAAAATAAACACAACTTGCGATTATAGAAAATCAATAGTTTTGAAGATACAGTTTAAAAGTGTTAGGCAACTGTTCAGTCTAGCAGGGGTCAAGTGTGTCTACTCTGCCTGGGTGCTGTGACCAATTAACGATTAGTCAAGGTATCAATGGACTGGGCTGTAGAGATTAGTCACAGCAGTTGACTTTGTGGAACAATACACAACATATAATGTTGGGGGTGGTCTCAAGGGCCCTTCTCAAAACCACATCACAGGATAATGTAAACATTTTCCATTTTGGGGGCCCCTTAGGTGCCCTTGGAATGATTCAATCAAATACAGATTTCTTGTATATAGTGGCAGCACACTAAGATACATCTATGCAAAATTAGAGAAAAAGTTGCTGAACGGTTTCTGAGATACGGCAGCTAACGATGGACGATGGATGAAGAGTGATGGCAATAGTCCCTTGGACCTTCGACCAAAAGACTAAAAATGAAGAAAATGGCTGTTGAAGTTTTACATTATATATGCAACTGGATTGCATGGAAATATTACATGCACAACATTCAAATGTGGCATACAGTACGTAATATGTATGTTGTGTTGCAATGATACACTGGAAGTACAAATGTACCGCTACAAAGACGTATCAAGTTATGCCAGATTATGTCTTTATGTATAAAACTAAGAGAACAGATTATTTGAGACTAAAGTGTAGACTCACTGTTTGACACAGTTTAAAACCTACAGGCAACTGTCCAGTTTAACAGGGGTCTAGTGTCTTAATTCTGTCTGTTGACACAATCTACTGCCAGTGACCAATTACAGATTAGTCACAGTTTCCATCAAACAATAGCAGGCAGAGAATCTTAGCTCCACAGCTGGGTGTAATACACAACCAGAGCCACCACTGAATCATGGTCAAGTAGATTAGCTCAATGCACCAAGTAAGACAATACCCAACACTATTAGTGACAGTGTCCAGAGTGAGGCCTAAGCAGTGTCATCGTTGCTGAATAGATCAATTAAACGTGCCAAGTAGGTGACATTCTGCAAAAGTGTTCATTAATCCTTAGTGATTGTTCAGAACACCAGACTGACCAGATACCTAAACAAAGCGAATGTAATAGGTGAACAACAGGTAGTGTTCAGATAGGGGTATTGGTTGAATTGTATTTGTCTCGACGCAAAAGGCTTTATTGTGCCTTCATCGATCATAAGAAAGCATTTGATTTAGCAGACCTGTCCTCCCTGATGTCTAAGATAATTTCATGCTGTATTAATTGTATTGTGTTGAAAATTGTATACAACTTGTACAAAAATGCTAAATCATGTATAAATGAGGGCCAGGTTGTGTCAGCCTTCGTTTCATGTGTAGATGTATGGCAAGGAGAAAACTTGTGCCCTTTGTTATTTGCTATTTACCTGAATAATTTTGAACACTGTTAGTCACAATTATAACGGACTTGACATGGCAGCTGGTTAAATTTACGGAACTATGTCAACTCTTCTAATGGTTGACATTTGGTTGTTTCAGGTGTCAACTATATTGTGAATCTGTAATTATTAGTCTATATTGAGACAATGATTTACACAGTACCATGTCTACACAAGGCATGGCAAGCTTAAACAGATCAGTAAAATGCATTTGATATAAATAAAGTGTAGGATATTTCACTCTATAGTTGTCCAGAATATTAATTTTCTATGTTTGTCACCTACAGGTGACAGAATATTAATTTTCTATGTTTGTCACCCACAGGTTTCTACAGACAATATATCTTTAACTAATAGACACCACAGTCACACCATTTTATAATAATTAAATGAACATCAAAATAAACACAACTTGCGATTATAGAAAATCAATAGTTTTGAAGATACAGTTTAAAAGTGTTAGGCAACTGTTCAGTCTAGCAGGGGTCAAGTGTGTCTACTCTGCCTGGGTGCTGTGACCAATTAAAGATTAGTCAAGGTTCAATGGACTGGGCTGTAGAGATTAGTCACAGCAGTTGACTTTGTGGAACAATACACAACATATAATGTTGGGGGTGGTCTCAAGGGCCCTTCTCAAAACCACATCACAGGATAATGTAAACATTTTCCATTTTGGGGGCCCCTTAGGTGCCCTTGGAATGATTCAATCAAATACAGATTTCTTGTATATAGTGGCAGCACAACTAATATACATCTATGCAAAATTAGAGAAAAAGTTGCTGAACGGTTTCTGAGATACGGCAGCTAACGATGGATGGCGGATGAAGAGTGATGGCAATAGTCCCTTGGACCTTCGACCAAAAGACTAAAAATGAAGAAAATGGCTGTTGAAGTTTTACATTATATATGCAACTGGATTGCATGGAAATATTACATGCACAACATTCAAATGTGGCATACAGTACGTAATATGTATGTTGTGTTGCAATGATACACTGGAAGTACAAATGTACCGCTACAAAGACGTATCAAGTTATGCCAGATTATGTCTTTATGTATAAAACTAAGAGGACAGATTATTTGAGAGCAAAGTGTAGACTCACTGTTTGACCCAGTTTAAAACCTACAGGCAACTGTCTAGTTTAACAGGGGTCTAGTGTCTTAATTCTGTCTGTTGACACAATCTACTGCCAGTGACCAATTACAGATTAGTCACAGTTTCCATCAAACAATAGCAGGCAGAGAATCTTAGCTCCACAGCTGGGTGTAATACACAACCAGAGCCACCACTGAATCATGGTCAAGTAGATTAGCTCAATGCACCAAGTAAGACAATACCCAACACTATTAGTGACAGTGTCCAGAGTGAGGCCTAAGCAGTGTCATCATTGCTGAATAGATCAAATAAACCTGCCAAGTAGGTGACATTCTGCAAAAGTGTTCATTAATCCTTAGTGATTGTTCAAAACACCAGACTGACCACATACCTAAACAAAGCGAATGTAATAGGAGAAGAACAGGCAGTGTTCAGATAGGGGTATTGGTTGAATTGTATTTGTCTCGACTCAAAAGGCTTTATTGTGTCTTCATCGATTATAAGAAAGCATTTGATTTAGTAGACCTGTCCTCCCTGTGGTCTAAGATAATTTCATGCGGTATTAATTGTATTGTGTTCAAAATTGTATACAACTTGTGCAAAAATGCTAAATCATGTATAAATGAGGGCCAGGTTGTGTCAGCCTTCTTTTCATTTGTAGAGGTATGGCAAGGAGAAAACTTGTGTCCTTTGTTATTTGCTATTTACCTGAATAATTTTGAACACTGTTAGTCACAATTATAACGGACTTGACATGGCAGCTGGTTAAATTTACGGAACTATGTCAACTCTTCTAATGGTTGACATTTGGTTGTTTCAGGTGTCAACTATATTGTGAATGTGTAATGATTAGTCTATATTGAGACAACTGATTTACACAGTACCATGTCTACACAAGGCATGGCAAGCTTAAACAGATCAGTAAAATGCATTTGATATAAATAAAGTGTAGGATATTTCACTCTATAGTTGTCCAGAATATTAATTTTCTATGTTTGTCACCTACAGGTGACAGAATATTAATTTTCTATGTTTGTCACCCACAGGTTTCTACAGACAATATATCTTTAACTAATAGACACCACAGTCACACCATTTTATAATAATTAAATGAACATCAAAATAAACACAACTTGCGATTATAGAAAATCAATAGTTTTGAAGATACAGTTTAAAAGTGTTAGGCAACTGTTCAGTCTAGCAGGGGTCAAGTGTGTCTACTCTGCCTGGGTGCTGTGACCAATTAAAGATTAGTCAAGGTATCAATGGACTGGGCTGTAGAGATTAGTCACAGCAGTTGACTTTGTGGAACAATACACAACATATAATGTTGGGGGTGGTCTCAAGGGCCCTTCTCAAAACCACATCACAGGATAATGTAAACATTTTCCATTTTGGGGGCCCCTTAGGTGCCCTTGGAATGATTCAATCAAATACAGATTTCTTGTATATAGTGGCAGCACACTAAGATACATCTATGCAAAATTAGAGAAAAAGTTGCTGAACGGTTTCTGAGATACGGCAGCTAACGATGGACGGCGGATGAAGAGTGATGGCAATAGTCCCTTGGACCTTCGACCAAAAGACTAAAAATGAAGAAAATGGCTGTTGAAGTTTTACATTATATATGCAACTGGATTGCATGGAAATATTACATGCACAACATTCAAATGTGGCATACAGTACGTAATATGTATGTTGTGTTGCAATGATACACTGGAAGTACAAATGTACCGCTACAAAGACGTATCAAGTTATGCCAGATTATGTCTTTATGTATAAAACTAAGAGGACAGATTATTTGAGAGCAAAGTGTAGACTCACTGTTTGACACAGTTTAAAACCTACAGGCAACTGTCCAGTTTAACAGGGGTCTAGTGTCTTAATTCTGTCTGTTGACACAATCTACTGCCAGTGACCAATTACAGATTAGTCACAGTTTCCATCAAACAATAGCAGGCAGAGAATCTTAGCTCCACAGCTGGGTGTAATACACAACCAGAGCCACCACTGAATCATGGTCAAGTAGATTAGCTCAATGCACCAAGTAAGACAATACCCAACACTATTAGTGACAGTGTCCAGAGTGAGGCCTAAGCAGTGTCATCATTGCTGAATAGATCAAATAAACCTGCCAAGTAGGTGACATTCTGCAAAAGTGTTCATTAATCCTTAGTGATTGTTCAGAACACCAGACTGAACACATACCTAAACAAAGCGAATGTAATAGGTGAAGAACAGGTAGTGTTCAGATAGGGGTATTGGTTGAATTGTATTTGTCTCGACGCAAAAAGCTTTATTGTGCCTTCATCGATCATAAGAAAGCATTTGATTTAGCAGACCTGTCCTCCCTGATGTCTAAGATAATTTCATGCTGTATTAATTGTATTGTGTTGAAAATTGTATACAACTTGTACAAAAATGCTAAATCATGTATAAATGAGGGCCAGGTTGTGTCAGCCTTCGTTTCATGTGTAGAGGTATGGCAAGGAGAAAACTTGTGCCCTTTGTTATTTGCTATTTACCTGAATAATTTTGAACACTGTTAGTCACAATTAATACGGACTTGACATGGCAGCTGGTTAAATTTACATATATAGTATATAGCAGAACTGTGTCAACTCTTCTAATGGTTGACATTTGGTTGTTTCAGGTGTCAACTATATTGTGAATCTGTAATTATTAGTCTATATTGAGACAATTGCTTTACACGGTACCATGTCTACACAAGGCATGGCAAGCGTAAACAGATCAGTAAAAGGCATTTGATATAAATAAAGTGTAGGATATTTCACTCTATAGTTGTCCAGAATATTAATTTTCTATGTTTGTCACCTACAGGTTTCTACAGACAATACATCTTTAACCAATAGACACCACAGTCACACCATTTTATAATAATTAAATGAACATCAAAATAAACACAACTTGCAATTATAGAAAATCAATAGTTTTGAAGATACAGTTTAAAAGTGTTAGGCAACTGTTCAGTCTAACAGGGGTCAAGTGTGTCTACTCTGCCTGGGTGCTGTGACCAATTAAAGATTAGTCAAGGTCTCAATGGACTGGGCTGTAGAGATTAGTCACAGCAGTTGATTTTGTGGAACAATACACAACATCTAATGTTGGGGGTGGTCTCAAGGGCCCTTCTCAAAACCACATCACTAGATAATGTAAACCTTTTGCACTTTGGGGGCCCCTTAGGTGCCCTTGGAATGATTCAATCAAATACAGATTTCTTGTATATAGTGGCAGCTCCCTCAGATACATCTATGCAAAATTAGAAAAAAAGTTGCTCAACAGTTTTAGAAAAAATAGGCCAAATGTTACATTTTTACCAGATTGGGGCCCTTGGTGGCCCTAGGGAGCCCTTAAAATGATTCAGTCAAATACAGATTTCTCGAGCATAGTGGTAGTGCCTCAAGATATGTATATGCAAAATTAGAGAAAAAGTTGCTGAACGGTTTCTGAGATACGGCAGCTAACGGTGGACGGCGGATGTAGAATGATGGCAATAGTCCCTTGGACCTTCGGCCAAAAGACTAAAAATTAAGAAAATGGCTGTTGAAGTTTTACATTATATATGCAACTGGATTGCATGGAAATATTTCATGCACAACATTCAAATGTGGCATACAGTATGTAATATGTATGTTGTGTTGCAATGATACACTGGAAGTACAAATGTACCGCTACAAAGACGTATCAAGTTATGCCAGATTATGTCTTTATGTGTAAAACTAAGAGGACAGATTATTTGAGACCAAAGTGTAGACTCACTGTTTGACACAGTTTAAAACCTACAGGCAACTGTCCAGTTTAACAGGGGTCTAGTGTCTTAATTCTGTCTGTTGACACAATCTACTGCCAGTGACCAATTACAGATTAGTCACAGTTTCCATCAAACAATAGCAGGCAGAGAATCTTAGCTCCACAGCTGGGTGTAATACACAACCAGAGCCACCACTGAATCATGGTCAAGTAGATTAGCTCAATGCACCAAGTAAGACAATACCCAACACTATTAGTAACAGTGTCCAGAGTGAGGCCTAAGCAGTGTCATCATTGCTGAATAGATCAATTAAACCTGACAAGTAGGTGACATTCTGCAAAAGTGTTCATTAATCCTTAGTGATTGTTCAGAACACCAGACTGAACACATACCTAAACAAAGCGAATGTAATAGGTGAAGAACAGGTAGTGTTCAGATAGGGGTATTGGTTGAATTGTATTTGTCTCGACGCAAAAAGCTTTATTGTGCCTTCATCGATCATAAGAAAGCATTTGATTTAGCAGACCTGTCCTCCCTGATGTCTAAGATAATTTCATGTTGTATTAATTGTATTGTGTTAAAAATTGTATACAACTTGTACAAAAATGCTAAATCATGTATAAATGAGGGCCAGGTTGTGTCAGCCTTCGTTTCATGTGTAGAGGTATGGCAAGGAGAAAACTTGTGTCCTTTGTTATTTGCTATTTACCTGAATAATTTTGAACACTGTTAGTCACAATTAATACAGACTTGACATGGCAGCTGGTTAAATTTACATATATAATATATAGCGGAACTGTGTCAACTCTTCTAATGGTTGATATTTGGTTGTTTCAGGTGTCAACTATATTGTGAATCTGTAATTATTAGTCTATATTGAGACAACTGATTTACACCGTACCATGTCTACACAAGGCATGGCAAGCGTAAACAGATCAGTAAAATGCATTTGTTATAAATAAAGTGTAGGATATTTCACTCTATAGTTGTCCAGAATATTAATTTTCTATGTTTGTCACCTACAGGTTTCTACAGACAATACATCTTTAACCAATAGACACCACAGTCACACCATTTTATAATAATTAAATGAACATCAAAATAAACACAACTTGCAATTATAGAAAATCAATAGTTTTGAAGATACAGTTTAAAAGTGTTAGGCAACTGTTCAGTCTAACAGGGGTCAAGTGTGTCTACTCTGCCTGGGTGCTGTGACCAATTAAAGATTAGTCAAGGTATCAATGTACTGGGCTGTAGAGATTAGTCACAGCAGTTGATTTTGTGGAACAATACACAACATCTAATGTTGGGGATGGTCTCAAGGGCCCTTCTCAAAACCACATCACTAGATAATGTAAACCTTTTGCACTTTGGGGGCCCCTTAGGTGCCCTTGGAATGATTCAATCAAATACAGATTTCTTGTGTATAGTGGCAGCACCCTAATATACATCTTTGCAAAATTAGAAAAAAAGTTGCTGAACAGTTTTAGAAAAAATAGGCCAAATGTTACATTTTTACCAGTTTTGGGGACCTTGGTGGCCCTAGGGAGCCCTAAAAATGATTCAGTCAAATACAGATTTCTCGAGCATAGTGGCAGTGCCTCAATATATGTATATGCAAAATTAGAGAAAAAGTTGCTGAACGGTTTCTGAGATACGGCAGCTAACGGTGGACGGCGGATGTAGAGTGATGGCAATAGTCCCTTGGACCTTCGGCCAAAAGACTAAAAATTAAGAAAATGGCTGTTGAAGTTTTACATTATATATGCAACTGGATTGCATGGAAATATTACATGCACAACATTCAAATGTGGCATACAGTACGTAATATGTATGTTGTGTTGCAATGATACACTGGAAGTACAAATGTACCGCTACAAAGACGTATCAAGTTATGCCAGATTATGTCTTTATGTGTAAAACTAAGAGGACAGATTATTTGAGAGCAAAGTGTAGACTCACTGTTTGACCCAGTTTAAAACCTACAGGCAACTGTCTAGTTTAACAGGGGTCTAGTGTCTTAATTCTGTCTGTTGACACAATCTACTGCCAGTGACCAATTACAGATTAGTCACAGTTTCCATCAAACAATAGCAGGCAGAGAATCTTAGCTCCACAGCTGGGTGTAATACACAACCAGAGCCACCACTGAATCATGGTCAAGTAGATTAGCTCAATGCACCAAGTAAGACAATACCCAACACTATTAGTGACAGTGTCCAGAGTGAGGCCTAAGCAGTGTCATCATTGCTGAATAGATCAAATAAACCTGCCAAGTAGGTGACATTCTGCAAAAGTGTTCATTAATCCTTAGTGATTGTTCAAAACACCAGACTGACCACATACCTAAACAAAGCGAATGTAATAGGAGAAGAACAGGCAGTGTTCAGATAGGGGTATTGGTTGAATTGTATTTGTCTCGACGCAAAAGGCTTTATTGTGCCTTCATCGATCATAAGAAAGCATTTGATTTAGCAGACCTGTCCTCCCTGTGGTCTAAGATAATTTCATGCGGTATTAATTGTATTGTGTTCAAAATTGTATACAACTTGTACAAAAATGCTAAATCATGTATAAATGAGGGCAAGGTTGTGTCAGCCTTCTTTTCATTTGTAGAGGTATGGCAAGGAGAAAACTTGTGTCCTTTGTTATTTGCTATTTACCTGAATAATTTTGAACACTGTTAGTCACAATTATAACGGACTTGACATGGCAGCTGGTTAAATTTACGGAACTATGTCAACTCTTCTAATGGTTGACATTTGGTTGTTTCAGATGTCAACTATATTGTGAATGTGTAATGATTAGTCTATATTGAGACAACTGATTTACACAGTACCATGTCTACACAAGGCATGGCAAGCTTAAACAGATCAGTAAAATGCATTTGATATAAATAAAGTGTAGGATATTTCACTCTATAGTTGTCCAGAATATTAATTTTCTATGTTTGTCACCTACAGGTGACAGAATATTAATTTTCTATGTTTGTCACCCACAGGTTTCTACAGACAATATATCTTTAACTAATAGACACCACAGTCACACCATTTTATAATAATTAAATGAACATCAAAATAAACACAACTTGCGATTATAGAAAATCAATAGTTTTGAAGATACAGTTTAAAAGTGTTAGGCAACTGTTCAGTCTAGCAGGGGTCAAGTGTGTCTACTCTACCTGGGTGCTGTGACCAATTAAAGATTAGTCAAGGTATCAATGGACTGGGCTGTAGAGATTAGTCACAGCAGTTGACTTTGTGGAACAATACACAACATATAATGTTGGGGGTGGTCTCAAGGGCCCTTCTCAAAACCACATCACAGGATAATGTAAACATTTTCCATTTTGGGGGCCCCTTAGGTGCCCTTGGAATGATTCAATCAAATACAGATTTCTTGTATATAGTGGCAGCACACTAAGATACATCTATGCAAAATTAGAAAAAAAGTTGCTGAACCGTTTTAAAAAAAATAGGCCAAATGTTACATTTTTACCAGTTTTGGGGACCTTGGAGGCCCTAGGGAGCCCTTCAATTGATTCAATCAAATACATATTTCTCGTGCATAGTGACAGTGCCTCAAGAAGTGTCTATGCAAAATTAGAGAAAAAGTTGCTGAACGGTTTCTGAGATACGGCAGCTAACGATGGACGGCGGATGAAGAGTAATGGCAATAGTCCCTTGGACCTTCGGCCAAAAGACTAAAAATTAAGAAAATGGCTGTTGAAGTTTTACATTATATATGCAACTGGATTGCATGGAAATATTTCATGCACAACATTCAAATGTGGCATACAGTATGTAATATGTATGTTGTGTTGCAATGATACACTGGAAGTACAAATGTACCGCTACAAAGACGTATCAAGTTATGCCAGATTATGTCTTTATGTGTAAAACTAAGAGGACAGATTATTTGAGACTAAAGTGTAGACTCACTGTTTGACACAGTTTAAAACCTACAGGCAACTGTCCAGTTTAACAGGGGTCTAGTGTCTTAATTCTGTCTGTTGACACAATCTACTGCCAGTGACCAATTACAGATTAGTCACAGTTTCCATCAAACAATAGCAGGCAGAGAATCTTAGCTCCACAGCTGGGTGTAATACACAACCAGAGCCACCACTGAATCATGGTCAAGTAGATTAGCTCAATGCACCAAGTAAGACAATACCCAACACTATTAGTGACAGTGTCCAGAGTGAGGCCTAAGCAGTGTCATCGTTGCTGAATAGATCAATTAAACCTGCCAAGTAGGTGACATTCTGCAAAAGTGTTCATTAATCCTTAGTGATTGTTCAGAACACCAGACTGACCAGATACCTAAACAAAGCGAATGTAATAGGTGAACAACAGGTAGTGTTCAGATAGGGGTATTGGTTGAATTGTATTTGTCTCGACGCAAAAGGCTTTATTGTGCCTTCATCGATCATAAGAAAGCATTTGATTTAGCAGACCTGTCCTCCCTGATGTCTAAGATAATGTCATGCTGTATTAATTGTATTGTGTTGAAAATTGTATACAACTTGTACAAAAATGCTAAATCATGTATAAATGAGGGCCAGGTTGTGTCAGCCTTCGTTTCATGTGTAGAGGTATGGCAAGGAGAAAACTTGTGTACTTTGTTATTTGCTATTTACCTGAATAATTTTGAACACTGTTAGTCACAATTAATACGGACTTGACATGGCAGCTGGTTAAATTTACATATATAATATATAGCGGAACTGTGTCAACTCTTCTAATGGTTGATATTTGGTTGTTTCAGGTGTCAACTATATTGTGAATCTGTAATTATTAGTCTATATTGGGTCAATTGATTTACACGGTACCATGTCTACACAAGGCATGGCAAGCGTAAACAGATCAGTAAAATGCATTTGTTATAAATAAAGTGTAGGATATTTCGCTCTATAGTTGTCCAGAATATTAGTTTTCTATGTTTGTCACCTACAGGTTTCTACAGACAATACATCTTTAACCAATAGACACCACAGTCACACCATTTTATAATAATTAAATGAACATCAAAATAAACACAACTTGCAATTATAGAAAATCAATAGTTTTGAAGATACAGTATAAAAGTGTTAGGCAACTGTTCAGTCTAACAGGGGTCAAGTGTGTTTACTCTGCCTAGGTGCTGTGACCAATTAAAGATAAGTCAAGGTATCAATGGACTGGGCTGTAGAGATTAGTCACAGCAGTTGACTTTGTGGGACAATACACAACATATAATGTTGGGGGTGGTCTCAAGGGCCCTTCTCAAAACCACATCACAGGATAATGTAAACATTTTCCATTTTGGGGGCCCCTTAGGTGCCCTTGGAATGATTCAATCAAATACAGATTTATTGTATATAGTGGCAGCACACTAAGATACATCTATGCAAAATTAGAAAAAAAGTTGCTCAACAGTTTTAGAAAAAATAGGCCAAATGTTACATTTTTACCAGTTTTGGGGAACTTGGTGGCCCTAGGGAGCCCTTAAAATGATTCAGTCAAATACAGATTTCTCGAGCATAGTGGTAGTGCCTCAAGATATGTATATGCAAAATTAGAGAAAAAGTTGCTGAACTGTTTCTGAGATACGGCAGCTAACGGTGGACGGCGGATGTAGAGTGATGGCAATAGTCCCTTGGACCTTCGGCCAAAAGACTAAAAATTAAGAAAATGGCTGTTGAAGTTTTACATTATATATGCAACTGGATTGCATGGAAATATTTCATGCACAACATTCAAATGTGGCATACAGTATGTAATATGTATGTTGTGTTGCAATGATACACTGGAAGTACAAATGTACCGCTACAAAGACGTATCAAGTTATGCCAGATTATGTCTTTATGTGTAAAACTAAGAGGACAGATTATTTGAGACCAAAGTGTAGACTCACTGTTTGACACAGTTTAAAACCTACAGGCAACTGTCCAGTTTAACAGGGGTCTAGTGTCTTAATTCTGTCTGTTGACACAATCTACTGCCAGTGACCAATTACAGATTAGTCACAGTTTCCATCAAACAATAGCAGGCAGAGAATCTTAGCTCCACAGATGGGTGTAATACACAACCAGAGCCACCACTGAATCATGGTCAAGTAGATTAGCTCAATGCACCAAGTAAGACAATACCAAACACTATTAGTAACAGTGTCCAGAGTGAGGCCTAAGCAGTGTCATCATTGCTGAATAGATCAATTAAACCTGACAAGTAGGCGACATTCTGCAAAAGTGTTCATTAATCCTTAGTGATTGTTCAGAACACCAGACTGAACACATACCTAAACAAAGCGAATGTAATAGGTGAAGAACAGGTAGTGTTCAGATAGGGGTACTGGTTGAATTGTATTTGTCTCGACGCAAAAAGCTTTATTGTGCCTTCATCGATCATAAGAAAGCATTTGATTTAGCAGACCTGTCCTCCCTGATGTCTAAGATAATTTCATGTTGTATTAATTGTATTGTGATGAAAATTGTATACAACTTGTACAAAAATGCTAAATCATGTATAAATGAGGGCCAGGTTGTGTCAGCCTTCGTTTCATGTGTAGAGGTATGGCAAGGAGAAAACTTGTGTCCTTTGTTATTTGCTATTTACCTGAATAATTTTGAACACTGTTAGTCACAATTAATACGGACTTGACATGGCAGCTGGTTAAATTTACATATATAATATATAGCAGAACTGTGTCAACTCTTCTAATGGTTGATATTTGGTTGTTTCAGGTGTCAACTATATTGTGAATCTGTAATTATTAGTCTATATTGAGACAATTGATTTACACGGTACCATGTCTACACAAGGCATGGCAAGCGTAAACAGATCAGTAAAATGCATTTGTTATAAATAAAGTGTAGGATATTTCACTCTATAGTTGTCCAGAATATTAATTTTCTATGTTTGTCACCTACAGGTTTCTACAGACAATACATCTTTAACCAATAGACACCACAGTCACACCATTTTATAATAATTAAATGAACATCAAAATAAACACAACTTGCAATTATAGAAAATCAATAGTTTTGAAGATACAGTTTAAAAGTGTTAGGCAATTGTTCAGTCTAACAGGGGTCAAGTGTGTCTACTCTGCCTGGGTGCTGTGACCAATTAAAGATTAGGCAAGGTCTCAATGGACTGGGCTGTAGAGATTAGTCACAGCAGTTGATTTTGTGGAACAATACACAACATCTAATGTTGGGGATGGTCTCAAGGGCCCTTCTCAAAACCACATCACTAGATAATGTAAACCTTTTGCATTTTGGGGGCCCCTTAGGTGCCCTTGGAATGATTCAATCAAATACAGATTTCCTGTATATAGTGGCAGCTCCCTAAGATAGATCTATGCAAAATTAGAAAAAAAGTTGCTGAACAGTTTTAGAATATATAGGCCAAATGTTACATTTTTACCAGTTTTGGGGACCTTGGAGGACCTAGGGAGCCCTTAAAATGATTCAATCAAATACAGATTTATCGTGCATAGTGGCAGTGCCTCGAGATATGTCTATGCAAAATTTGAGAAAAAGTTGCTGAACGGTTTCTGAGATACGGCAGCTAACGGTGGACGGCGGATGCAGAGTGATGGCTATAGTCCCTTGGACCTTCGGCCAAAGGACTAAAAATGAAGAAAATGGCTGTTGAAGTTTTACATTATATATGCAAATAGATTGCATGGAAATATTACATGCACAACATTCAAATGTGGCATACAGTATGTAATATGTATGTTATGTTGCAACGATACACTGGAAGTACAAATGTACCGCTACAAAGACGTATCAAGTTATGCCAGATTATGTCTTTATGTATAAAACTAAGAGGACAGATTATTTGAGATCAAAGTGTAGACTCACTGATTGACACAGTTTAAAACCTACTGTCAACTGTCCAGTTTAACAGGGGTCTAGTGTCTTAATTATGTCTGTTGACATAAGCTACTGCCAGTGACCTATTACAGATTAGTCACAGTTTCCATCAAACAATAGCAGGCAGAGAATCTTAGCTCCACAGCTGGGTGTAATACACAACCAGAGCCACCACTGACTCATGGTCAAGTAGATTAGCTCAATGCACCAAGTAAGACAATACACAACACTATTAGTGACAGTGTCCAGAGTGAGGCCTAAGCAGTGTCATCATAGCTCAATAGATCAATTAAACCTGCCAAGTAGGTGATATTCTGCACAAGTGTTCATTAATCCTTAGTGATTGTTCAGAACACCAGACTGACCACATACCTAAACAAAGCGAATGTAATAGGTGAAGAAAAGGTATTGTTCAGATAGGGGTATTGGTTGAATTGTATTTGTCTCGACGCAAAAAGCTTTATTGTGCCTTCATCGATCATAAGAAAGCATTTGATTTAGCAGACCTGTCCTCCCTGATGTCTAAGATAATGTCATGCTGTATTAATTGTATTGTGTTGAAAATTGTATACAACTTGTACAAAAATGCTAAATCATGTATAAATGAGGGCCAGGTTGTGTCAGCCTTCGTTTCATGTGTAGAGGTATGGCAAGGAGAAAACTTGTGTACTTTGTTATTTGCTATTTACCTGAATAATTTTGAACACTGTTAGTCACAATTAATACGGACTTGACATGGCAGCTGGTTAAATTTACATATATAATATATAGCGGAACTGTGTCAACTCTTCTAATGGTTGATATTTGGTTGTTTCAGGTGTCAACTATATTGTGAATCTGTAATTATTAGTCTATATTGGGTCAATTGATTTACACGGTACCATGTCTACACAAGGCATGGCAAGCGTAAACAGATCAGTAAAATGCATTTGTTATAAATAAAGTGTAGGATATTTCGCTCTATAGTTGTCCAGAATATTAGTTTTCTATGTTTGTCACCTACAGGTTTCTACAGACAATACATCTTTAACCAATAGACACCACAGTCATACCATTTTATAATAATTAAATGAACATCAAAATAAACACAACTTGCAATTATAGAAAATCAATAGTTTTGAAGATACAGTATAAAAGTGTTAGGCAACTGTTCAGTCTAACAGGGGTCAAGTGTGTTTACTCTGCCTAGGTGCTGTGACCAATTAAAGATAAGTCAAGGTATCAATGGACTGGGCTGTAGAGATTAGTCACAGCAGTTGACTTTGTGGGACAATACACAACATATAATGTTGGGGGTGGTCTCAAGGGCCCTTCTCAAAACCACATCACAGGATAATGTAAACATTTTCCATTTTGGGGGCCCCTTAGGTGCCCTTGGAATGATTCAATCAAATACAGATTTATTGTATATAGTGGCAGCACACTAAGATACATCTATGCAAAATTAGAAAAAAAGTTGCTCAACAGTTTTAGAAAAAATAGGCCAAATGTTACATTTTTACCAGTTTTGGGGAACTTGGTGGCCCTAGGGAGCCCTTAAAATGATTCAGTCAAATACAGATTTCTCGAGCATAGTGGTAGTGCCTCAAGATATGTATATGCAAAATTAGAGAAAAAGTTGCTGAACTGTTTCTGAGATACGGCAGCTAACGGTGGACGGCGGATGTAGAGTGATGGCAATAGTCCCTTGGACCTTCGGCCAAAAGACTAAAAATTAAGAAAATGGCTGTTGAAGTTTTACATTATATATGCAACTGGATTGCATGGAAATATTTCATGCACAACATTCAAATGTGGCATACAGTATGTAATATGTATGTTGTGTTGCAATGATACACTGGAAGTACAAATGTACCGCTACAAAGACGTATCAAGTTATGCCAGATTATGTCTTTATGTGTAAAACTAAGAGGACAGATTATTTGAGACCAAAGTGTAGACTCACTGTTTGACACAGTTTAAAACCTACAGGCAACTGTCCAGTTTAACAGGGGTCTAGTGTCTTAATTCTGTCTGTTGACACAATCTACTGCCAGTGACCAATTACAGATTAGTCACAGTTTCCATCAAACAATAGCAGGCAGAGAATCTTAGCTCCACAGCTGGGTGTAATACACAACCAGAGCCACCACTGAATCATGGTCAAGTAGATTAGCTCAATGCACCAAGTAAGACAATACCCAACACTATTAGTAACAGTGTCCAGAGTGAGGCCTAAGCAGTGTCATCATTGCTGAATAGATCAATTAAACCTGACAAGTAGGCGACATTCTGCAAAAGTGTTCATTAATCCTTAGTGATTGTTCAGAACACCAGACTGAACACATACCTAAACAAAGCGAATGTAATAGGTGAAGAACAGGTAGTGTTCAGATAGGGGTACTGGTTGAATTGTATTTGTCTCGACGCAAAAAGCTTTATTGTGCCTTCATCGATCATAAGAAAGCATTTGATTTAGCAGACCTGTCCTCCCTGATGTCTAAGATAATTTCATGTTGTATTAATTGTATTGTGTTGAAAATTGTATACAACTTGTACAAAAATGCTAAATCATGTATAAATGAGGGCCAGGTTGTGTCAGCCTTCGTTTCATGTGTAGAGGTATGGCAAGGAGAAAACTTGTGTCCTTTGTTATTTGCTATTTACCTGAATAATTTTGAACACTGTTAGTCACAATTAATACGGACTTGACATGGCAGCTGGTTAAATTTACATATATAATATATAGCGGAACTGTGTCAACTCTTCTAATGGTTGATATTTGGTTGTTTCAGGTGTCAACTATATTGTGAATCTGTAATTATTAGTCTATATTGAGACAATTGATTTACACGGTACCATGTCTACACAAGGCATGGCAAGCGTAAACAGATCAGTAAAATGCATTTGTTATAAATAAAGTGTAGGATATTTCACTCTATAGTTGTCCAGAATATTAATTTTCTATGTTTGTCACCTACAGGTTTCTACAGACAATACATCTTTAACCAATAGACACCACAGTCACACCATTTTATAATAATTAAATGAACATCAAAATAAACACAACTTGCAATTATAGAAAATCAATAGTTTTGAAGATACAGTTTAAAAGTGTTAGGCAACTGTTCAGTCTAACAGGGGTCAAGTGTGTCTACTCTGCCTGGGTGCTGTGACCAATTAAAGATTAGTCAAGGTATCAATGGACTGGGCTGTAGAGATTAGTCACAGCAGTTGATTTTGTGGAACAATACACAACATCTAATGTTGGGGGTGGTCTCAAGGGCCCTTCTCAAAACCACATCACTACATAATGTAAACCTTTTGCATTTTGGGGGCCCCTTAGGTGCCCTTGGAATTATTCAATCAAATACAGATTTCTTGTACATAGTGGCAGCACCCTAAGATACATCTATGCAAAATTAGAAAAAAAGTTGCTGAACAGTTTTAGAAAAAATAGGCCAAATGTTACATTTTTACCAGTTTTGGGGACTTTGGAGGCCCTAGGGAGCCCTTAAAATGATTCAGTCAAATACAGATTTCTCGAGCATAGTGGAAGTGCCTCAAGATATGTCTATGCAAAATTAGAGAAAAAGTTGCTGAACGGTTTCTGAGATACGGCAGCTAACGGTGGACGGCGGATGCAGAGTGATGGCAATAGTCCCTTGGATCTTCGGCCAAAAGACTAAAAATGAAGAAAATGGCTGTTGAAGTTTTACATTATATATGCAACTGGATTGCATGGAAATATTTAATGCACAACATTCAAATGTGGCATACAGTATGTAATATGTATGTTGTGTTGCAATGATACACTGGAAGTACAAATGTACCGCTACAAAGACGTATCAAGTTATGCCAGATTATGTCTTTATGTATAAAACTAAGAGGACAGATTATTTGAGAGCAAAGTGTAGACTCACTGTTTGACACAGTTTAAAACCTACAGGCAACTGTCCAGTTTAACAGGGGTCTAGTGTCTTAATTATGTCTGTTGACACAAGCTACTACCAGTGACCAATTACAGATTAGTCACAGTTTCCATCAAACAATAGCAGGCAGAGAATCTTAGCTCCACAGCTGGGTGTAATACACAACCAGAGCCACCACTGATTCATGGTCAAGTAGATTAGCTCAATGCACCAAGTAAGACAATACACAACACTATTAGTGACAGTGTCCAGAGTGAGGCCTAAGCAGTGTCATCATTGCTGAATAGATCAATTAAACCTGCCAAGTAGGTGACATTCTGCACAAGTGTTCATTAATCCTTAGTGATTGTTCAGAACACCAGACTGACTACATACCTAAACAAAGCGAATGTAATAGGTGAAGAACAGACAGTGTTCAGATAGGGGTATTGGTTGAATTGTATTTGTCTCGACGCAAAAGGCTTTATTGTGCCTTCATCGATCACAAGAAAGCATTTGATTTAGCAGACCTGTCCTCCCTGATGTCTAAGATAATTTCATGCTGTATTAATTGTATTGTGTTGAAAATTGTATACAAATTGTACAAAAATTTTAAATCATGTATAAATGAGGGCCAGGTTGTGTCAGCCTTCGTTTCATGTATAGAGGTATGGCAAGGAGAAAACTTGTGTCCTTTGTTATTTGCTATTTACCTGAATAATTTTGAACACTGTTAGTCACAATTAATACGGACTTGACATGGCAGCTGGTTAAATTTACATATATAGTATATAGCGGAACTGTGTCAACTCTTCTAATGGTTGACATTTGGTTGTTTCAGGTGTCAAATATATTGTGAATCTGTAATTATTATTCTATATTGAGACAATTGATTTACACGGTACCATGTCTACACAAGGCATGGCAAGCGTAAACATATCAGTAAAATGCATTTGTTATAAATAAAGTGTAGGATATTTCACTCTATAGTTGTCCAGAATATTAATTTTCTATGTTTGTCACCTACAGGTTTCTACAGACAATACATCTTTAACCAATAGACACCACAGTCACACCATTTTATAATAATTAAATGAACATCAAAATAAACACAACTTGCAATTATAGAAAATCAATAGTTTTGAAGATACAGTTTAAAAGTGTTAGGCAACTGTTCAGTCTAACAGGGGTCAAGTGTGTCTACTCTGCCTGGGTGCTGTGACCAATTAAAGATTAGTCAAGGTATCAATGTACTGGGCTGTAGAGATTAGTCACAGCAGTTGATTTTGTGGAACAATACACAACATCTAATGTTGGGGGTGGTCTCAAGGGCCCTTCTCAAAACCACATCACTAATTAATGTAAACCTTCTGCATTTTGGGGGCCCCTTTGGTGCCCTTGGAATGATTCAATCAAATACAGATTTCTTGTATATAGTGGCAGCACCCTAAGATACATCTATGCAAAATTAGAAAAAAAGTTGCTGAACAGTTTTAGAAAAAATAGGCCAAATGTTACATTTTTACCAGTTTTGGGGACCTTGGAGGCCCTAGGGAGCCCTTAAATTGATTCGATCAAAAACAGATTTCTCGTGCATAGTGACAGTGCCTCAAGATATGTCTATGCAAAATTAGAGAAAAAGTTGCTGAACGGTTTCTGAGATACGGCAGCTAACGGTGGACGGCGGATGCAGAGTGATGGCAATAGTCCCTTGGACCTTCGGCCAAAGGACTAAAAATGAAGAAAATGGCTGTTGAAGTTTTATATTATATATGCAAATGGATTGCATGGAAATATTACATGCACAACATTCAAATGTGGCATACAGTATGTAATATGTATGTTGTGTTGCAATGATACACTGGAAGTACAAATGTACCGCTACAAAGACGTATCAAGTTATGCCAGATTATGTCTTTATGTATAAAACTAAGAGGACAGATTATTTGAGAGCAAAGTGTAGACTCACTGTTTGACACAGTTTAAAACCTACAGTCAACTGTCCAGTTTAACTGGGGTCTAGTGTCTTAATTATGTCTGTTGACATAAGCTACTGCCAGTGACCAATTACAGATTAGTCACAGTTTCCATCAAACAATAGCAGGCAGAGAATCTTAGCTCCACAGCTGGGTGTAATACACAACCAGAGCCACCACTGATTCATGATCAAGTAGATTAGATCAATGCACCAAATAAGACAATACACAACACTATTAGTGACAGTGTCCAGAGTGAGGCCTAAGCAGTGTCATCATTGCTGAATAGATCAAATAAACCTGCCAAGTAGGTGACATTCTGCACAAGTGTTCATTAATCCTTAGTGATTGTTCAGAACACCAGACTGACTACATACCTAAACAAAGCGAATGTAATAGGTGAAGAACAGACAGTGTTCAGATAGGGGTATTGGTTGAATTGTATTTGTCTCGACGCAAAAGGCTTTATTGTGCCTTCATCGATCACAAGAAAGCATTTGATTTAGCAGACCTGTCCTCCCTGATGTCTAAGTTAATTTCATGCTGTATTAATTGTATTGTGTTGAAAATTGTATACAACTTGTACAAAAATTTTAAATCATGTATAAATGAGGGCCAGGTTGTGTCAGCCTTCGTTTCATGTATAGAGGTATGGCATGGAGAAAACTTGTGTCCTTTGTTATTTGCTATTTACCTGAATAATTTTGAACACTGTTAGTCACAATTAATATAGACTTGACATGGCAGCTGGTTAAATTTACATATATAATATATAGCGGAACTGTGTCAACTCTTCTAATGGTTGACATTTGGTTGTTTCAGGTGTCAACTATATTGTGAATCTGTAATTATTAGTCTATATTGAGACAATTGATTTACACGGTACCATGTCTACACAAGGCATGGCAAGTGTAAACAGATCAGTAAAATGCATTTGTTATAAATAAAGTGTAGGATATTTCACTCTATAGTTGTCCAGAATATTAATTTTCTATGTTTGTCACCTACAGGTTTCTACAGACAATACATCTTTAACCAATAGACACCACAGTCACACCATTTTATAATAATTAAATGAACATCAAAATAAACACAACTTGCAATTATAGAAAATCAATAGTTTTGAAGATACAGTTTAAAAGTGTTAGGCAACTGTTCAGTCTAACAGGGGTCAAGTGTGTCTACTCTGCCTGGGTGCTGTGACCAATTAAAGATTAGTCAAGGTATCAATGGACTGGGCTGTAGAGATTAGTCACAGCAGTTGATTTTGTGGAACAATACACAACATCTAATGTTGGGGGTGGTCTCAAGGGCCCTTCTCAAAACCACATCACTAGATAATGTAAACCTTTTGCATTTTGGGGGCCCCTTAGGTGCCCTTGGAATTATTCAATCAAATACAGATTTCTTGTACATGGTGGCAGCACCCTAAGATACATCTATGTAAAAATTTGAAAAAAAGTTGCTGAACAGTTTTAGAAAAATATGCCAAATGTTACATTTTTACCAGTTTTGGGGACTTTGGAGGCCCTAGGGAGCCCTTAAAATGATTCAGTCAAATACAGATTTCTCGAGCATAGTGGAAGTGCCACAAGATATGTCTATGCAAAATTAGAGAAAAAGTTGCTGAACGGTTTCTGAGATACGGCAGCTAACGGTGGACGGCGGATGCAGAGTGATGGCAATAGTCCCTTGGATCTTCGGCCAAAAGACTAAAAATGAAGAAAATGGCTGTTGAAGTTTTACATTATATATGCAACTGGATTGCATGGAAATATTTAATGCACAACATTCAAATGTGGCATACAGTATGTAATATGTATGTTGTGTTGCAATGATACACTGGAAGTACAAATGTACCGCTACAAAGACGTATCAAGTTATGCCAGATTATGTCTTTATGTATAAAACTAAGAGGACAGATTATTTGAGAGCAAAGTGTAGACTCACTGTTTGACACAGTTTAAAACCTACAGGCAACTGTCCAGTTTAACAGGGGTCTAGTGTCTTAATTATGTCTGTTGACACAAACTACTGCCAGTGACCAATTACAGATTAGTCACAGTTTCCATCAAACAATAGCAGGCAGAGAATCTTAGCTCCACAGCTGGGTGTAATACACAACCAGAGCCACCACTGATTCATGGTCAAGTAGATTAGCTCAATGCACCAAGTAAGACAATACACAACACTATTAATGACAGTGTCCAGAGTGAGGCCTAAGCAGTGTCATCATTGCTGTATAGATCAATTAAACCTGCCAAGTAGGTGACATTCTGCACAAGTGTTCATTAATCCTTAGTGATTGTTCAGAACACCAGACTGACCACATACCTAAACAAAGCGAATGTAATAGGTGAAGAACAGGCAGTGTTCAGATAGGGGTATTGGTTGAATTGTATTTGTCTCGACGCAAAAGGCTTTAGTGTGCCTTCATCGATTATAAGAAAGCATTTGATTTAGTAGACCTGTCCTCCCTGTTGTCTAAAATAATTTCATGCTATATTAATTGTATTGTGTTGAAAATTGTATACAACTTGTACAAAAATGCTAAGTCATGTATAAATGAGGGCCAGGTTGTGTCAGCCTTCTTTTCATGTGTAGAGGTATGGCAAGGAGAAAACTTGTGTCCTTTGTTATTTGCTATTTACCTGAATAATTTTGAACACTGTTAGTCACAATTAAAACGGACTTGACATGGCCGCTGGTTAAATTTACATATATAGTGTATAGCGGAACTATGTCAACTCTTCTAATGGTTGACATTTGGTTGTTTCAGGTGTCAACTATATTGTGAATATGTAATTATTAGTCTATATTGAGACAATTGATTTACACAGTACCATGTCTACACAAGGCATGGCAAGCATAAACAGATCAGTAAAATGCATTTGATATAAATAAAGTGTAGGATATTTCACTCTATAGTTGTCCAGAATATTAATTTTCTATGTTTGTCATCTACAGGTGACAGAATATTAATGTTCTATGTTTGTCACCTACAGGTGACAGAATATTAATTTTCTATGTTTGTCACCTACAGGTTTCTACAGACAATACATCTTTAACCAATAGACACCACAGTCACACCATTTTATAATAATTAAATGAACATCAAAATAAACACAACTTGCAATTATAGAAAATCAATAGTTTTGAAGATACAGTTTAAAAGTTTTAGGCAACTGTTCAGTCTAACAGGGGTCAAGTGTGTTTACTCTGCCTGGGTGCTGTGACCAATTAAAGATTAATCAAGGTCTCAATGGACTGGGCTGTAGAGATTAGTCACAGCAGTTGATTTTGTGGAACAATACACAACATCTAATGTTGGGGGTGGTCTCAAAGGCCCTTCTCAAAACCACATCACTAGATAATGTAAACCTTTTGCATTTTGGGGGCCTGTTAGGTGCCCTTGGAATGATTCAATCAAATACAGATTTCTTGTATATAGTGGCACCACCCTAAGATACATCTATGCAAAATAAGAATAAAAGTTGCGGAACAGTTTTAGAAAAAATAGGCCAAATGTTACATTTTTACCAGTTTTGGGGACCTTGGACGCCCTATGGAGCCCTTAAAATGATTCTATCAAATACTGATTTCTCATGCATAGTGGCAGTACCCCAAGATATGTCTGTGCAAAATTAGAGTAAAAGTTGCTGAACGGTTTCTGAGATACGGCAGCTAACGGTGGACGGCGGATGCAGAGTGATGGCAGTAGTCCCTTGGACCTTCGGCCAAAGGACTAAAAATGAAGAAAATGGCTGTTGAAGTTTTACATTATATATGCAAATGGATTGCATGGAAATATTACATGCACAACATTCAAATGTGGCATACAGTATGTAATATGTATGTTATGTTGCAATGATACACTGGAAGTACAAATGTACCGCTACAAAGACGTATCAAGTTATGCCAGATTATGTATTTATGTATAAAACTAAGAGGACAGATTATTTGAGAGCAAATTGTAGACTCACTGTTTGACACAGTTTAAAACCTACAGGCAACTGTCCAGTTTAACAGGGGTCTAGTGTCTTAATTCTGTCTGTTGACACAAGCTACTGCCAGTGACCAATTACAGATTAGTCACAGTTTCCATCAAACAATAGCAGGCAGAGAATCTTAGCTCCACAGCTGGGTGTAATACACAACCAGAGCCACCACTGATTCATGGTCAAGTAGATTAGCTCAATGCACCAAGTAAGACAATACACAACACTATTAGTGACAGTGTCCAGAGTGAGGCCTAAGCAGTGTCATCATTGCTGAATAGATCAATTAAACCTGCTAAGTAGGTGACATTCTGCACAAGTGTTCATTAATCCTTAGTGTTTGTTCAGAACACCAGACTGACCACATACCTAAACAAAGCGAATGTAATAGGTGAAGAACAGGCATTGTTCAGATAGGGGTATTGGTTGAATTGTATTTGTATCGACGCAAAAGGCTTTAGTGTGCCTTCATCGATTATAAGAAAGCATTTGATTTAGTAGACCTGTCCTCCCTGTTGTCTGATTCAATCAAATACAAATGTATCGTGCATAGTGGCAGTGCCCTAAGATATGTCTACGCAAAATTAGAGAAAAGTTGCTGAACGGTTTCTGAGATACGGCAGCTAACGGCGGACGGCGGATGCAGAGTTATGGCAATAGTCCCTTGGACCTTCGGTCAAAGGACTAAAAAGGACACTTTATGTTAAAAGAATAACTTCGTCTTCACGTGAACTTATTTTGGCGTGTGGTCAAACATTTGCCGTCATCAGTAAGATCGTAAACTTCTTCCTCACTACACCAGTTGCAAGCAAGAGTTGCTTGCGAGCGGTCCTTTTCTGCCCTGCGACACCTCAGGTGTTAGAGTCGGTTAACAATGATAGAAAGATAGCTCAACGGCCTCGGAATGTTATATGTCCATACGAAATAAAAGTATATTCCCATCCCCGAAGAGATTTATTTGTGTAAAGCGAATTCGCTAATCACTGCACGCGACGGCGACAGGAAGTGATCTTGTTAAACAATTTCAGACGGGTGTAACTGTTGGACCGATATTAAGTATATGATGCATAGCTGTCGATTTTAATAATATATTGTCAGTTGATATTAATTATTTATTTTCATATATATTTTTCATTCCCCCTCAGCATACGATCGACACTGAAACAGTGCTTGAGCCTTGCATATTTGTAATATACAAAAACATTACTGTATTGTTTGCTATCTTCCTGCAATGCTTCATAAGCCTATTCTGAAAAGCCATTTATATCATCAGATTTTGTTAAGGTATCGCTCGTCTTTTGTTGATTAATATAATATTCCAAACAATAAAATAAATATACTGAAGGTATACTTCCCGTCAAATTGCGCTTAAGAAATCAAAACGAATGTTAACGAAGAATATGTAATTTAAAACAATTGGATCTTGCGTCAACTGTCGTTTCACTTGAACAAATTTTTGTCAAAGGCGATACGTTAAAGGTACAATGTCCATTTCTAATTTATAAGCATTTACTTATATTTACATCTATTTTACATTTACTTATATTTCTTAAAACTAGGAAAAATATAATGAAGATACACTGCTCTTCAAATTGCGTTCAAAAATGTCAAGTATTTGCAATTTTCAAGTTCCGCACGCAAATTTTAAATGCAACATTCAAATACTAAACGCCCGGTACTGCCTGTAATTAGCACTTGCTTCATAGAAACTCGCTCCTAATACGTCAAATAGCTTTAACATTATTACTTCCCATACATCAAACAACAAGTCGGGCGAAGCACTACTGATATTCACACACGGCGGATGACAACTGCAGTTTAACTTCATATGTAAGCCTACTGTTTATACAAATAACGACAATATTTCGCCAATAAATAAAATACTAACCACCAATGCATTAAGAATTTCAGTTTTGGGGTGCGCATGCTGCCTGTCACTTAGCTTTATAACTGTCCGTTCGCCAGTTATGGCCGGCTAGACAGACACTCTCTGTAACGGCTCTTTCTAGTTAAGCTGGTTGTTTGAATCACGGGACAATGATAACAAAGTGCAAGCGATTCTTCATACACCTTGCGTGGGATAATGTCGGTGGTAGTGTTGGATCTAATCCTGCCTTGCTAATAAGACACTATCTCATTCTGTCTACGCGTCTATTATTCTCTCTCGCCAAAAGGGATGGTCCTACCTGTGTTTCCTGACTCCCTCTTTCCGCCGTGTACCTTTCCCTCGAGTCGTGTCTTTTCCAACTGCGTCGGTCTTCATCACTGCGTCTACATCAAGCGCCAGAATTAATACAATTTCACTAATTTCCAAAAAAAAAAATATATACACCCTTCACTTCAATGTAAAGTTGGTTAAAAGTATGTTAAACCAAAAGTACGAAGTATCACCTCTTTATTGTATTATGTTAGTCATGCGTGTATAATATGCAATTTGAATTGGTTAATATAACAGATTCGTATTTCAGATTACATTATTGTTTTGTATTTAGTCATTATTAGTTGTGGAACGACCGAGTTGTGTTTAGCAGATCAAATCTGAATTATTGTTTTTAAACTTCACGACGACGGGCGATAATAAGTCATGTTTAAAACGCACCGATATTCCCCATTTAGAGTGCCAACATTAACGGAAATAACCACCGATTTTGTGCTACATTCGTGAACAACGTACAAATAAAAAAGTAAAATAAATGTGTGACAAATCGTCCAAGCGTTTTGGGTAATACCGCTCCAAATTTAGGACATATCGTACCTCTAGGACATATGTGACTTGGGACATAACGTCCATAGGCCATCACGAATACTGATATGGTTATGTACATTACGAATTACGACGGACCCCATTACTACAACCATTAGAATCATCTTCAATGTATACCCAGTGTTTATTTATTCAACTGATATATAATGATGCATGCGCTGCATAGTTTAATAGAATTACCGTCTTATAAATGGATGTGTCAATGGAAAGCTGAACCAAAGGATCTCGGACTTGGCTAAAGGATAGCTAAATGTGTATTTGGATTCTTTATCTGCTATTTCATCGTGTTTATTAGAATTCATCAATTTCTACACTTTTAGTATGACGAAATTCTTCAATAAATTTAATAATCCATTATTTATAGCCCACATTTATATATCGGAAGTTTATAATACTTAAATATTCAATTTTTTATGATTACGTTGACGGAGGTCTTAGGCGACTTCGCTGCGACATTCCGTAATTGTAAACGAAGCGAAATAAATAAACTTAAACTTTATTGCCAATCATTTCACATGTCAAAACAAAACAATCCTCGAACAAAACACGCAATTTATGTATCTGTGTCTTACATAAATTGTAAATTATTGCGGTTTTGCCGCGATCGCAATCCGTGTTTCGGTTGCCAATCTACTTGTGAAGTTTATTGACGAATAAAGCAGTTTTTATTGCAGTAGAATCATCTTCGTGTGTGATCGAATCTGACTTGTAAATACTTGTTTCAATAATTAGAGTCACTTACCTTGTAAATAAGTAAATCGCTGCAGCGATAACGTGCCGTGTCTATCAGATGGGTCTATCTGGAGGTTGTTCTTCACCGCCTGGAAATTGTTCGGGGACGGAGTAGATTGAAGGGAGGAACAGTCGATTTGGAGGAGAGACCAGATTATGGATAGCGCAATTGCAGTCCAATGATGAAGCCAAGACGGCGTTACCATTGTTATTCATCCCTGTCGGATGTCATAGTTGGACTGACCCAATAATGTGTAGCGGTCAACCGCGAATAATTGTGGTTCCGTTCCCAGACAATATCTTTAAAGACGATCTTGTCACTCATCATCCTCCGACCGGGTGGCAACCGCAGTCAGGTGGCACCTTGCCCACCGGCGGCAAGCCGACACGTTAGGGGGCTCGGATCGGGAAGTCAATGATCGTTATTAGTAAGAAAACAGTTTACTTTGCAGAGAAGCCATTCACACCGACCGGTTTATCGGAATCAGGCGCGGACAGTTCCGGCTGATGCACACTCGAGTCGGCCATTGTCGCGTTTTGTCTATTACGAGATACATCACAGAATAAACTAAGACATTGGACAATGCACGTTTAAGGTTACCGCTAACGTGATCAAACATGCCGACTAAACATCTTCGAAGTTGGTCAAAACTAGTTCAGATTGAGTGACATCATAATCAATTTATTATTATTATCATTATCATCATTATAATGTATTTACTAATATTTGTAAAGCGGCAAATATCCGGTCATATTCGTGTAAGGGCATATTTTCGTATTAGTTAATAAATAAAATGTTATGTTTATTATACACATTATAAAACTTGTACTCATGTAGGGCCTGCGTAATAATAAAAATAAAAATGTTGACCTATGTCGAAGCCTGTCACTACAAGAAGTGTAAGGTAATGGCAATCAATGTAACTATATTTTTCACCTGGTATCCCGTGGGAAGTGTACAACTAATAACAAATTGCAACCTAAAAACGTTATCATTATTATTGTTTATTATTACTATTATTCGTTTTAAATAACTGTCTCGGATCATAAAATATACCCAAAACGTATTTTATTTTTGGATGTTACGTTCGTGAACGTCTTGGTATAATAACAATAATAATATGAATACTTATATAACGCCCCGTTTCCTGCTTTCCAAGTTCCATCCCTAGGATCCATCGCCATGAACGTGCGCGCGTACGTGCGTACATGCGGGTGTACGTATGCGTGCATACTTGCGAGGGTGTGCATGCGTACGAGTGTGTGTGTGTGTGTGTGTGTGTGTGTGTGTGTGTGTGTGTGTGTGTGTGTGTGTGTGTGTGTGTGTGTGTGTGTGTGTGTGTGTGTGTGTGTGTGTGTATTTGCCTTCCAGAAAACGGCTGTGTTTACTGTTGAAAGTGCTCTTTTGTGACATTGTGAAAAGTTAATATTAAACCCACGTAGGTTATGATTTATTCATTGTTTGACATATACATGTGGGATAATGAATAATTGTTATTAAAGAATATGTACACATAGCATTTCCTGTAGGAGTTGGTTAGCACCTTCTCAATATCACCATTGTTCTTGAGCAATGTTCAGAGCGCAATATCCCCGTTGTTCTTCAGCCAGACTACAAGCTCTTTATTAGACTAAGGCCGTGTTCAAATACAACTTTAATCCGCAATAGGATGCGGATCCCAATTCGGGTAGCGCAGTGTGGACACACGGCATTAAGCTACCCGAATTCTGATGCGGGAAAATCGTTGAATTAATTATAATTCGGCTAACCGAATTAGGATGCAGATTAATTGCAATCAACATACAGAGCAGTGATCTAAGGGGTAAAGTCTCACTTTGGCACGTTGTTGCTTTTAGGCGACCACCGAGACGAGCGAATGTGCCGTCTCTTAGATATTATATTGGTAAATCGTTGTATTCTCCGTTGCAAAGCACACAAAATTATGTCAAAATACTAACAATTTTTCAAATTATTTGTTCTCGACCAATTGCAATGAATAATAATTAGGTTAACTGCACACGCATTAATTATCTACGAATATTTGACTTGGAGTATAATTGGCAGGTGCCATTGAACTCATCCTACGCACCAATCAGGCCGTAAAAGCATTCTGCTCCTGTATTGTACTTCGTCTGCATCACTTGAATATTACACGAAATTCTGACCGTTTCGAGAATCTACGAATATACTTGTGAGTACCACAAACCGTGTATTCTGCGGATCACAATAAACTTTCAGGTCAATCGCATTCCCAAGAATTAACTACTCGTGATCTATTTGTCGCCTGGCCAAGGCTTCTCAATCAGGCGGCGCCCTTTCTTAGATGACGACGGTTTAATTTCAATCCCGTCTTCTCTTTGTGTGGGGTAATCTCTGGTGCGGTAACACAATCAGTTGTGTTTAATTCGTGAATGCCTTTAAACGGGTCCGCAGTGAATGTGCATTTGTAAATATAGGGCCTACTCCTTTCACACAGTATACAGGTGTACACGGTGTGTCTTAATGATGGGCGGAAATTAAGTCACATGAAAGAAGTGTCGAAAATAAAGTCACAATTTTAGCTAGGAAATTAAATCAGAGGAAATACAGTCATAACATAAGTGTATTCGAAGAGTATACACTAAATACACAGAATGGCAACTATTCACTTCACTGATAATTCAACAAAATAAAGTTTGGAGATAAAGATGAAGTAACTCTGCCACAATCTTGCACATTTTCACTGATAATTGAATAAAAAAAGATGCATGATTATAACGAATATTTCCGAAGAAATTCTGACTTGGTCTTGCACATTTTCAATGATATTTGAACACAAGTGAGCTCTATCAGTGACTTGTTATCAAACCTGTGTATTGGATTTTGTGTTATATTTAAGTTAATTTTTATTATTAAAACGAATAGTTACACGCATTAGTTAATATTTCCACTCATATTGTAAATACAATTTTAAGTTGAACACAAGGATTGAGCGGTGAACCCCCGGACGATTCCCCTCGGGTCATTTCCCCCCCGGACATACCCCACTGAGATGAAATCGCGGACGTTTCCCCAAAGAAATATTAACATAATTCTTAATACGTCTTTGGCTTCCTTCCCTCTTAACATTACGAGAGATATATAAAATATTTGGACTGAAAATCAAGAAACACCTGTGATACATGAATGATACTTAATGCATATAATTATTTTTAACTAATTACTAAATATTAGTAACTATATTATTATTATTATTATCATAATCATCGTCATTATCATTATTATTAATATCAGTATTATATGTAGAAATAACATATTTTTGTTTAACATATATTTATTTTGTAATATTACACAGTATTCTACGCTCATATTGTCATTATTTCCACCCGCTCTTTATGTTAGGAGATATATTATAATGAACAAATTAAACAATTGTATTGCGTGGATATATAAACTTCCAGCATCGTCTGTGTCATGTCATACCCATGATTACATATCTATGTATTCGTCATATAATTAATGTTAATACATTTTGTTACTAATTATTTAAATATGTTTAATGGCCACATGGTTTCTTTCATTCATGTGAGATGTCACAGTCACTTTGATGAAATTATAATATATTTATTATGAATTCAATAGTAGTTTTAAAAATGATCAACTTATCAATTAATACTTAAACGACAAACATAATGTGGATACTGGATGTATTTGTTGTTCTTTAAATCAGTCTTGAAACACGCGAGCGAAAATATGTTTTGTAAAATTAGAACAAATATCGTGATGATATAGCTATTTTAAGCACGTTTAAACACATAATACCAATGGTAACTCAAATTAATAACAATTCCTTTGTAACGATTTCAACTTTCCTATTTAGTTTCTCTTCTAGCTGAATTTAGTGACAGACGTGGCGAAGGATGATGCCCCCACATCGAAACGTCTTCGTGTCGCGTAACATTTGGTCAACAACACGTGTTGGGTTTCAACGCTCAAAGTCGCCCTGGATCGTTTCAATACAGGATATTATCTCTGGGTGGGGCAGTTAATTGACACTGACCCGTATTGTCTCACTAAACGTAATTCATTTGTTTTGCCTGCACGACTAGTAATTACTGTCAAAAACTTGTGTGAAGTTGTGTGTGAGTGTGTGTGTGTGTGTGTGTGTGTGTGTGTGTGTGTGTGTGTGTGTGTGTGTGTGTGTGTGTGTGTGTGTGTGTGTGTGTGTGTGTGTGTGTGTGTGTGTGTGTGTGTGTATGTGCGTGCGTGTGTTTATTTGCATTACCATCAGTTAAATGGTTTGTATTTAGTTTAGAGTCAGGACTACTTTCTATCAACACAACACATTATAAGTCGGAGATCCACACTGATATTATTATAGGATAGACTGTATATATTGCTACTCGAACTTTGCAGCATTGTAAGTGCATCTCTTCCAACTACCGAGGTGCAATCCCCTCTTTCTAAATTAATTCGTTTCCATGGATCACATACCTCTGATATATAAATTGGCAACGTATGTAAGAAAAACAACGATAATCACATAGAGTTATCTACTTACGTGTTTTATATGCTCTGTCTTTAGAGAACCTTTCTCTTGTTTGCGTGAATTGAGTGGTGATCAATTCTCCAGATGGCGCCAGCGCAAACGAGTGTTCTGTTGTTTTATGGATGGGTATAAGCTAGTTCCCTATCATCATCCATAGTTTATTTTAAATAATAATATGTACATAATATATCTAACATGCATCGTTTTATACACGGCAATGTGTTAGTATATAATCATAACGGTGATAATAACAACAACAATAACTACTAATACGTGCATTTTTCAGATTAGTCATTTTCTGCCTGCCTGCCTGCCTGCTTGCCTGCCTGCCTGCCTGCCTGCCTGCCTGCCTGCCTGCCTGCCTGCCTGCCTGCCTGCCTGCCTGCCTGCCTGCCTGCCTGCCTGCCTGCCTGCCTGCCTGCCTGCCTGCCTGCCTGCCTGCCTGCCTGCCTGTCTGTCTGTCCCTCTCTCCCCTCTTCCTCTCCCATATCCTCCCATGCATACGTCTCTATATCTCCTCTCCTCTCTCCTCTCTCCTCTCTCCTCTCTCTTCTCTCCTCTCTCCTCTCTCCTCTCTCTCTCTCTCCCTCCCTCCCTCTCTCCCTCTCTCTCTCTCTCTCTCTCTCTCTCTCTCTCTCTCATCACTACCCCCTCTTTCTCATATATCTCCCTTCTTTCTTCTATCTCTCGCTCCTCTCTCCTCCCTCTCCCTCGCTCTCTCTTCCAATCATCTTCCCACTCACTCGCTCGCTCGCTCGCCCGCCCGATATATATATATATATATATATATATATATATAACAAAATGTCCGCTTGCAGCTTTAGTTCGTTCGCTCTCTCGTTCTGCGTGGTGTTTATTCCTTCTCGACCATCATGCGAGTGACGAGGTGACAGAGACGGGCGGCGAGACGGAGGAGATGGGGCAGCAGACTGACGAGACCTTGGAAGGAGTAGTCGCACAGCATGATCCTGTCAGAGAACCATCGTAACAGGATCAATGATGCAGCATGGTCTTATCAGAGGATCAACGTAACAGGATCAATGATACAGCAATATCATGTCAGAGCATTTGTGTGACAGGGCCAATGGTATTTGCGATATTCTGGATATAGTAGCACTCATGACGCACCTTTTTATTTTTTAAATATTCTATACAGACCTATTGAAATTTATTGTTGCAATTTTAAACGTTCTCATTTAATTAATTTTGTCGATACATTGATGTGATTTTAGTTAACTTTTAATTGTTTGTTTTATTGTTTGTATATACAGTGTATTTATTTAGTTAATATTCTGAATATTTACATTTGTTAAATAATTGTTTTAATTAATTTTTTTATGTTTGGGTTTCAAGAAACATTGTAAAGCGCCCCAGAATTATTATTCGGATTACATATTATTTATAAGATATAACGTAAACTTAGAAGACTATCTTAACATTAGAGAAATAAAGTAAACTAAACACCGGGATTCATTAGCACTTTTCACCCGACCTGACCAGACCAGATCAGACCAGACCAGACCAGACCAAACGAAACCAGACCAGACTCACCCCAACTACAGTGTATACACTAAACTGACTGACACCGACTGAGTCGTACTTGAAGCCGGCGTGATGTCATAATCATGTAAACTTAAAAACTTTCGACTACGTCGGGACTAGTTGGTGTCAGTCTGACTTTTTCGAAAGTGTTCAAGTTTTCATGATTATGACGTCATACCGGCTTCAAGTATGTCTCAGTCGGTGTCAGTCAGTTTAGTGTATACACTGCAGTCTGTGTGAGTTTGGTCTGGTCTGGTCTGGTCTGGTCTGATCTGGTCTGGTCGGATCGGGTCGGATGAAAAGTGTCCTTTAGAGGTATAACGTCGTAGTAGGTGTATAACGTAAAATGGGAGGTGCAACGTCAGATTATGGGTGCAACGTGAAATTAGAGGTACATCGTCAAATTACAACTTTAACGTATTGAACTTAGAAGAATAACATAACATTAGAGATATAACGTAAAGGCATACGTATAAAGTGAAATCCGAGGTGTAATATAAAAATAGATTTATAACATAAAATTTGATGTATAACGTTTGATCAAAACCGCCTACACTCGGCGCCAGTTACCTGTAGGTGTAGAGGTTGTGTTGACAGCTGCGCAGATTGGCGAAGTCGAACTCTTCGGAGCTTTGTAGCATCAGTAGTTGATGTAGCAGGGCGATATCTGTCTGACAAAACAAATACCCGTGTTCGTACCACAGTATTATTGAACGAACTTCTTGTAAACATACCAAAACACTATTGTAATTACCTTTCACATAGGCGTTAATATATTTTTAAGGTTTCAAGTACGTAGAACCGCAGAAAACCACACTATAAACTGGGATGGTGTGGAAATAGTAAATATGAAGCCAACAGAATGAAAATTCATATTAAAGAAACAATCAGCGGCTCCCAGCAAGTGCACCCGTCGTGACCTTTCAACAAAGCACATATCGGGAGTGGCGTGAGTCAATACCTAGGTCGCTCATCTAAACTCACGCATGATTTCGCTGCGCATCAGCATTTGATTTCGCTTGCGTAAACCGGTCGTTATACGATACAGGTAGGCATTACCTGCAGTTGTGGATCGTACATCCGGGTAACGCTCTCGGCGAATGAACGTACGTCAGCCATAAGCGAGTCAGACAGTTCCTCGACGAGATCGCAGAACGACTGCCAGAAGGCCAGCATGTCATCGAGACGTTCGGAGCAATACACACCTATTCCGGCCTTCTTAAGACGCACCGCCATGCGATTCACCGCCCGGAAATGACGCATCGTCGTGATGTCCCGTGGCAACAATGTTGTTACAGCCAGCTGAAAAACATAAACAGGAAATTGTGGTATTTCCAGACTATATTATAATACAAAAGCCCCGGGAGTAATATTAATAAGTGCAATATCAAAGTGATATTGTCTGTTCCGTTCTCAATGGTAATAATTATTAGCAGGAAGTTCACCGAACAAGTTGTTTTCCGGTCAAAATCCAGGAAATTGCGGTTAGCGTCGCACGTCTCTGTAACAAATGTACGTGTGTACCATTTGCAAAGTTTACATACGTTTCACGGGCGTAACATTCAAATTGTGAATATTGTTTTGGGCTGATTGAATGCGAGTAATATATCTTCAACATTCGCATTCTACTATTGTGAACATCATTTTGAAAATTACGAACAGACAAGGTCGGTTTAAAGTAACAACAAAATTTACTTTCACAAGATATATTTATTGTGTGATATCTGGCCTTTTTTAATGGTAGATATGTGCAACCGAACATCAACGCATTCAACGAGAGAATGCTCGAGAGCGCGAGTAATTTGTATTTGTTGCAGCTGTGCCAGTTAATTTAATGAAGAAAACATTATGATGCAGTTTGACATTCATTTTATTACACAAGCATACAATATATATGTTCAAATAAATATCGCGGTGCATTTATCACTTCGAAATCGGACGTGTGCGGTTGTGACGGAACACATTTTGTTGACATTATGACGGGGTCATCAAGCGAAAGCGACCTTTTAAAAAAGTGGCAGACGACCATTTAATGCGCCAAAAGATGTTATTATTAGTATTATTACTATTAAGTTATGGGTCCATAAATGTATGCAGCTTCCCGGTGTCCCAGTTACATTCTCGACTGTGAACGCAACAAAGTAATAACTGTTTGCGGCGATACAAAGCACAGTCTAAAACTTAGAATTTAAGTCAGTAGGTGTGACAAAAATAAAAATACAAAATGGTTCCTTTGCTGTAATTGACGGCTGGCGGAGTAGCTTGCACACTTGTTCTATTATTTGTCTACTTCGCTACCTTCTCAGACATTCCGCGGACAAGGCATTTCACAAACGGTCAAACTTATATCACACCCAACAACAACAACAACAACAACAACAACAGTAATTATTATTATTATTATTACTAATAATAATAATACTTGTTAATATTATTATTATTATTATTATTATTAATTATTTATAATAATAATATTATTATTATTATATAATCACACCTGCGTGCATTTGATGGCGTCAAGGAAGGATTGTCGTTGCCGGTTGAACCAGTCTTCATATTCGACGAAGAGGCGGTTGAACATTTTGAGCAGCGCCTTGCTGTGGGTCTTCAAGGCGTACAGCTCGTGGAGCTTCTGCTGTAGAAGACTCTGTCGTCGCTCACTCGACTCCATCTGTCAGGCGGGACGAGACAGGACGAACCTGCAGGATAATACGACAGCAGCGTAGAGTATGAAATAGTTTTTTTACATTATTAAAGGGATTCTTTATAAGCTAATATACGTTCGATGTGTACCGTATCAAAACGTATTAATTTCCCATAAGTACTCTTTCTGCTACTTATGTCTTGCATGTTTATGCATAATTTCGGTTTTATCTGCGCAAAAAGCCGATAAACTATTGTGTTTACGCGATTCATTTTGAGCTTGTTGCCACGTGGATAATTAATTCTGCAGCCCGAGTATAATGAATATTCATGCACGCAGTGAACCACACAAAGACCGGTGACGTCACACACATAGCTAACATGTCTGGCTCCGAGGTGAGTTGATTGAAACAATGACATTGTAAATAAGCAATTTGTAGACATATGTCTATTGACAGCTATTTTTATAAGTGTAGGAAGCGTATGCATTGTTTATTTATCCTGCTTCCCAATGCCGTCAGCCGAGTAACGTATCGATTAAATAGAATTATAACGTCCGCCGACGCGGACGGCTGCAGTCGGTGTCAGCTGCCGCTGGGACTGTCAATGAGTATGTCGAGCCTCTACTAGTATGGTAAGCAAGGGTCTCGCCTTTCTAGTTAGTAAAACTGCATTATCCAATATTTGACATGCAGTGAACGCACACTAAAATATCAGTAGATGCAACCATAGCAAGAGGATTAACCTGGTCGTGGGTGTAATTTGTTTGCCTAAAGCTGGGATTTGGGTATGTGTGTCTGCGGGTCTTGCCTATCCAAATTCTAGTCAGCCGTTTTTGAAAAGTCCCCGTTTCCCACTTAGTTGAACCGAAACATAACAATGTGAGATTCGTACGTTCACAGACTGTTTTTAATGCTACAACTACGATTGTTAGTAAACCTGGCTGGCATGTCATCATTCAATGTAAACGTTTTAGGTTTATTAAAAAGTACACCATATCATGTTGCGACGGAATTTTGCGATGCACGAATTTTGCACACCAGCCCATCTGCACTCTAGTATACATAAGTTTTTATCCATGCATATATTTTTTTAAATCTAATAATAGGTCAGACCAAGTTGCGCTGCTTCATGTGAATAACACATTTTATAATAATAATACTCGCTAAAAACAAATTAAACATTTATTTGTACATGTTACTTTACCGTTGCAGTACACTTTTCACGAGAATGTATAACTATATACAACATGAATTATTAGAGCAAGAATAAAGGAAATATACAGTGCACTCTGGATAAAGTCGAACTTCCAGGGACCCATGACAATACTGATAAGTGGAATTTCTGATAAATAGAAAGTTATTAGAAGGTCCCCTTATTGGGACCTTTGCCCTGGACCGAAGAAAAGATTGACTTAACTTTATGTGAGTTCGAGTTATCAGGAGTGCACTGTATATGACCAATGCATACAGGTAATAATGTAGAAGCAAATTAAAATTTGGCCAAAGTAATGGGTTGGGATTTTACTCTGACTGAATCAACATAACAAGGTTCTTTTGTATTTCTTTTCCATTTAGCCAACTGTATACTTGGTGATAAGTCCCATAATCCAATATCTAAAAATATCTAAACTGAATTAATCTGCACAGTGTTGAGTTAGTTAACTCATATTTAGGCTCAGTTTTCTAAATTCAACTTTGTTTATTTGCAGGAACATTGGAAATAGCTGAGCTGATGGAGAGAGGAAATTGAAGAGCTCTACTTAACAGTGCCATTAATTGGACAATGGGTCATCTGACATAAGATGATGTCTGATTTTGTTCTGCCCCATTCTGTTCTGTGCGACATCAACTGGGAAGTTGTACCTCACTTCGAGTTTCAAATGGATGTGTGCATCTGATAGCTTTGTGTATCAAAATGGATTGCAGCGCTATTAATAGGACAATATCTTAACTGACACAGTGGTGTGTGGCTTCTGCTGGGAATGTGTACATGCGTATATTTATGCTTTCTTATGCTCATAATGTGTGGATTGTGTTCTACAGCATATTCTTCAAAATTTGTTAAAACAAGTTTTTGTTAAGTGAACTATACTGGGAGTATTGTATAAAAAGATGTCGACAAAGTTGGTTTTACAATAATTTTGAAAATTGATAAAATATAAATGTTCCACAACATTCAAAATGTTTTAGGGATCTTCTTGAACTAAATACACCAATGATGACTGAAAACAGTGTTTTAAAATATGCGTTACTTTTAAAGTTTTGTAATTTTATAACTTTATTTCCATCATACAATTGCCATTTTATTTGTTATCGAAACAGGAGTTCGACAGAAACAAATTCAATATATTTTACTCTAAATGATGGGCAGTACAAATCATTGCACTCCCAGTACAAGATAAAACATGTTTTTACACTGATGCAATATATATTAATACTCTGTCGACAATAATGTTATGCTCTTTATAGATCTACATTTTCCAAACTAAACGTAAACGTATAGATATGTAGATAGGAAATGTATATAGGAAAGTACATAACCACCTATCCTATTTCAATACCGGAAACTGCTTTAGTGATGTATAATGTATTTATACTGCTTACGGAAATGCAGTTGGATTTATGGTGCAAATAAAATGGTTTCATTATAGAATGTTTCTCGGCTTCATTAAGTTTCTGTTATCTAAACGTTTCATTAAAACTTCACTTCCAGATGTAGTGAAAAAGGGACATGATAGTACCGTAGTTTTTATATTCCAACAAAAACAATGCCAATCGTTCAATATGAAATCGGCGTCGCCGCCATGGCATCGGCGGCTTCGTGCATGGAGAGGTGTTGTTTTTTCTTATAAATCAATCCGTCTGTCATGAACTATCGCTATGTTGATGACGTATTTCTTGCATCTATTAACTCGGCGTAGCTAATCGAAATCTGACGGACAGTCCCGAATATTCATGAGCATGCCTTATACGGATCGTGAAGGTGGGCCCAAAGTAGAAACTCCGCGAACGCGGAGTTATTTTTCGATATATTGTCAGGGTCATTAGTGATTAATAAAACATAATTCTAATGAAATAAAGGCATAAAATTACATGAAATAATCATATTAACATGATTACTTAATAATTGGGTACATTACAAAGATAAAATTAAAATTCTCAAAGAATCCCTTTAAGGGTGGATCGCGATAGAAAGGAGTCGCAATGCAGTTTTCTCAATGTTTAAGGGAAGCGGACATTCGCTTTGTTTATGCAATTAATTCATACTCTGTGTATATATGTCTGTCTGTCTGTCTCTCGCGCTCTCTCTCTCTCTCTCTCTCTCTCTCTCTCTCTCTCTCTCTCTCTCTCTCTCTCTCTCTCTCTCTCTCTCTCTCTCTCTCTCTCTCTCTCCCTCCCTCCCTCCATCCCTCCCTCCCTCCCTCCCTCCCTCCCTCCCTGAACACCGAGACGACACACTGATCTGACTAAAAGTTGGCCTTGTAATCTAATGAGTTATGCAACGGAATTGTTCGTTTGCCAGGCTACGTCTCTAAACATTGATCTAAACATCACCCGAACAATAAAACTTGTCTACGGCAACCTGAGATTAATTATGTGCCTAATTCGAACACGTTTGGTGACCTGTCGGAGCACTGTGTAGTGTGGCCTGGTAATTGTTTGTCAATGACACTCGCAACCTTTTCACTAGAATTCGACATTGAAGTTGCACGTTCCGAATATAAATCGATAAATGAATTTGTAAGGCACATGAGTAATGACACTATCAACACACACTGATGTTGTCAATGGGTATTTCAAACACAAGTGTCGACTATTTATTACGGTAGTCCGTTGTTTGACCACAGCAGAATTCACACTAAGAGGTGGCTGTTCAAACAGGTACCGGCGACGCACAAATGGTAATCGTTAAACAATACCAGCTATTATTAGTATTACTTTTCCAGACCACCAGAGAGTTTTCTAAAGATCAGTATTAAAGAAGGGACACATGTAATGCGATTATTAGTTTGACACATACAGAACAAAGCAAGCGATCGGAGCTCTTATGTGTTCAAACCAAAGCGCTGTGTTTTGAATGTGAGATACAGGAGCAAATATAACAGTTTGCTCCGTAAATTGAGCGCGATAAAAGTTATGTCATCAAAGTTTAAGAAGAAGGCCGAATGCCGAATGCACGTAGGCTACACGCACGCACAGACACACACACACGCACGCACACGCAAAACGCACACACGCGCGCGCACAGACACAGACACACGGACACAACGATGGTGAGGCTAGATTATTGTACATGTACTGTTGCGCCATGGGAAAAGGGACAAACCACAATTAAGATGGGAAGACTGCGATGACAGGGTGTCAAAAATGTGAAGGATGACGACGTGGCGCGACAATACTTCCGGTAGGGAGAATTAGAAAGGGACAAGAGCCCAACCGGTCAAAAGTACACAAACCAGCATCACCTGGTTGGAGTCACAAGAAAAAACAAATTAATCATATTTATCAACAAAATGTGTAGAAAAGAACCTTTTCAAGAAAATTGCCCGATTTGAGAGAAAGTTCCTTTAGAAACATCTATGGTAAAAAGCGCAATGCCCATTCTACGGAACGATGCTGGATGCAGATTGGTTCATTAACAAAGCATAGTTTAATTTAACGCGTACCCTCAATAAATAATATGACGAATCGACATAATTTGAGACCTTTGAGTTTAGTACACATTGCCTACAAGGACCTATTTGGGCTCAAAGTACACTAAGAGAATCTTGGAAAGCAATATTTTATGTACACATAATATGTAGCTTACTGTGTTGTCTTCGTTTTGTATGAGATTCGCTCAATCAGTGCTTCTCTTCCATACTTTTGTGTCACCTATCAGTGCGACAACTTCCGTGGTAGGGTCCCGTCGACACGTGGGTCGCTATATGGCAACCTAACACCGCCACTTCGGGTGTTCCATCCGTGGGTGGATCGGTCGTCACGCAACAAGTGATCACATCCACTCTTTCTCTTTCGCCTGTCCCAGTGAACGTGTTCAGGCGTCTGCGATCGTCCGTCCTCGAGTGCAATCTGATCGTGCGTTACCAGGTATATGTGCGGTGTGAAAGCAGAATGTTTACTTTGTTGAACGTTCGTCGCCGCCTGAATGGGTCTTGCCGTGTTTACACAACTGTCGCCCGCATGTAGAATGTAATTCGTGTCAGTGTAATTGACGAAATTGATCGCAGCCTGAAGGCATTTGTATATATTATTATAATGTGTCGAGGTGAAAGACACTGTATTCCCAGTGTGGTGTTTACTTGTGGCGGTAAGTTCCTATCGTGCACGTCGAGCTTAATCGACCGTTAGAACCAATCAAGCATGCAATCAAGCAAGCAAGCAACAAAGCAAGCAAGCTTTAAATAAAACAATCACTCAACAAACCAACCAACCATTCAACCAACTAATGAATGAATCAATCAACCAATCAATCAAGCAATCAATTAACCAACCAATAAACCAATCAATCAAGCAAGAAAGCAAACAAGAAAGCACGCAAGCACTAGATAAAACTCAACTTACTCAACAAACCGACGAATCAACACAAATTACTTAATTAATCGACCGACCGACCGACCGAACGACCGACCGACCGACCGACCGACCGATCAATAAATAAAACAACCAATCAATCAATCAGTTATTCTATCCATCAATCAACCAATCGACAAATCAATCAACCAAGCAATAACGTTAGTAGTATGTCGCGTTATTCAAACAAATAAGTTTATAACATAATTTACAGTTTCATCTTATAAGTAAAACGATTGAAAGGCATATAAAACAAAAGTAACATATTTATAATGTCGTTATACTTTTACACCTTTGCGACAATACCAAAACAACTAAAATCAAATGAAATCAAATAAATGTATACACCACATATCTCTGCAAAGAAGATTCAGGGGTGTTTACAAACTAAATAATATTGTATCTTCATCGCATGTCACAAATGGTTACAGGCAAACACATGAACATATAGTGTAACTTACATATAATTTCATATGATAGAATTGTTGCTAGCGTTCTTGTCATCTGGATTTCGTTGGCTTCGACAGCAATTTCGTCAGAACTTGTTAACAACACGGATATCATAATTACATGCCAGGCGACTTTCGCAGTTCACTGAGAAAACGTAATGAAATAATCTACAGCGTGCATTATTGAAACAGGTAATATGTCAACAATGAATTATTTAAGATATGCAGACTGTAATTGCGTATTGTCGGAATCCGTACTATTTCTCAGCAAATAAGTTCCGTGTGTTCGTTAATGAAACGTAATAACCATTGATCGGTCGAAGATGTCGTTTTGTATTGTATTCTTGCATTGAAAAGGGCGTCCAGTTTGAAATGACTGAAAGCGATTGTTCGCAGCAAAACAACACAGTTCAATGTGAACAAATTTGGGTGGAGCTTCCTTGCCAGCCAGTTGACGTAATGAATCGTGTATTTATCAGTGATTGCGTTCGCCAATCAAATTACACGCATCCACATATAGGCTGTTTTGGTTTGGGCCAATGGTATAGCACCGTTTGCTCATGAGGAAGGTCGGACGGATAATTTTGGGAAAATGCTCTTTGAAGTTGCGCCTGGTTTTCACATACAAGGACGAATACATGGGACGTATATTGTGTG
This sequence comes from Paraescarpia echinospica, assembly GCA_020002185.1. Taxonomy (NCBI): domain Eukaryota; kingdom Metazoa; phylum Annelida; class Polychaeta; order Sabellida; family Siboglinidae; genus Paraescarpia; species Paraescarpia echinospica. The sequence continues at coordinate 48,215,772 of CM034543.1, forward strand.
TGTGCGTACGTGTTTGTGCATGTGTGGTGTGTGCGTGCGTGTGTGCGCGCGTGTGTGCGCGTATGTGTGTGTGTGTCTGTCTGTCTGTCGTGAGTGCGTGTGTGCGTGTGTACGGGTGTGCGTATCTCAGTGTGTGCGTGTGCACCGGTACAACGCGATACACACCGTACGGTACGGTACCCGATACATAATATCCGTATCGCAATACGCTACGGTATATATGCGATCGCGGTAGACAACAAATAATCATGTCAGCTTTGTCAAACTGTGAAGCAGTTTATTTTTGTAATTGGCACATCCCAACTGGGTATCACGCCAATGCGTGGTAATTGCTCTATGAGCATTGAGCACGGCCCAGACAATCCTTAAATTTAGAGGCGTTCTTAGCCTCAACCTCCAGGATGTTCCAAACAGATAAGATTCAAGGGGGACTAGTTTCTGTATTCTTCAATGTTGGTTCAACGCGAACCACATATGAATGTATATTGATAAAATAGCGCAATAAACACCTAGTACGTTTCTCCCATATCTCCGTAAAATTCCTTACCCAATTTTGTTGTTTGCATTGCGCGCGCATTGGACCACGTGCGAGTGAATCTGCAGTAGCGTTACCCAGTCCACGTTGGCACCAGCCTAGACCCGCTCCCAGTAGCAATTTCAGTTGTATGCAAGCTATACGTTTGCACCCGTTGTTGAAGCTATATTGGTTTATTAATTGGATTGTCCATTATGTCTAATACTGGTGAATTCGTTAACACAACATCAACAGCTTTCGTTTCGTAACGAAATTAGTCAGCGATTCCTGAAGTCGTTTTAAGTTTAACATTGTTTCGTCAGTCGGCAAACTGTGTTTGTGAACTACAAAGAGTTGTATTAAAATAGTGTTTATTAAAATAACACTTCAGCCTGGTTCAGCTAAAACACCATCGAGTGGCCGAGCAGTCAAACTGCCATGGTTAACTACCGCCTATTCGATCACGATATAGTTGCTCTATGCTACAGACGCGGGACTACGTCGTTGTCCAGTATAATTAATTCGTTTTTAATCAATAAACATGCGCTTTGCTGTTGCTTTATCAATCTAGTCAGTGTAGTCTGTATCGCGATACGCATTGTTTCGTGACTTCTGTATCGCGATACGTGATATCGTGAAGTGGTTTATCTTTCCGACCCTAGTTTGCAGCACTAGGCTTATACATGTAATAATTCTCCGAAGCTCAGAGGGTCGCGCAACAATTGACAAGGTCGGCGTTTTGGTCTGTTGTTGAGTAGTTTGAATCGACATGCCCATCCTCCGGTTGGGTCTACATCGGGGCAGACACGAGAGCCAGTTCCGCGAGCGTCAGTTAAAGCTGCAATATCAGTTCGATTGTCATCCTCCTCGCTTTTCTGACTAATTTCCCGAAAAAGCAAAACTATCAAGTATCCCTTATAATATCCTAGTTCGTTGGTGCACTTGTGCTACTTCGTTTTGTTGAAATTAATAAACAAACTGCGAACTATTTCGAATTTGGTTTCGAGTCGAAGGAGTCGAAACTAGCAACACTTACTTGAACTTGGACATGCATCTGGAAATGTAAACTTCAAATAATAGTATCGTGTTCGCGAAATTGGGCGAGACTGACCTCTGACCCTCAAGATGGGTGCCTCGATCAAGCCGTTTTTTTTGATAGTACAGTGTTCGCAAATGTTTATATAACATGTTCTTATTTTATGGCATTTACGCCGGCGATGGGACGTCCTCGCACATATATGCCACTGACTCAGCGAAAAAGGACCAAGTTACGCAGACAACGACAATATTCGCGCCAGATGGTTTATTTGGGATAAACCAGTATGGATTTGTAGAACGACACAACTTCACAAGTCCAAAAAGAAATGGCTGGAGTAAGACTAAGTCTAAGAACAGACGCTGCTGCGTTCGCAAAGCTTCTTCTAGAGACAGGTTAGTAATTTCAAAGTAATCAGCCTCAGCCACGCATGTTTATTGGTGTGAATGTAATATGAATTATTATGTTGCTTATTATGTTCAGAAAACCACCACCCTTCAATACTGTGAAAATGTCCATAACAATAACATGTATCGACTATCGATAGCTTGCGACTGATTTATGGGAGAGAGCAGAGAATTACCGTTACTATACAAATGATTGCAGCCCATGTTTTGTTAAGTTACAAATCCTTTTGTACATGTAAATTATAGAAGTTCTGTGTTTTGTTGTTTTTTATTTTGGTCTTTCACGAAAAAAAGCACACCCAAAATATTACAATTTATCAATAACATGCATTTTGGAATTTTCATAACTATGCTATCAGGAAATTGTATCTCTCGTATAACAATATATTTCGAATGGTGTTAGGTTATAACAGATACTGTAGTGCTAGTGAAATGTTTGTTAACAATAATTTACCTAACTCTGCTGCTGTTATTAGGAATTTGACATATATATTTATATGATGACTGCAGTTCTCAAGAAACATATTGATTCGTAGCATTATTAATAGTAACGTGAAATACATGTCTAGAATATGGAAATACTGGTTCAGTTCCCTGTATAGACATTTTGTTGACGGGTGATTTTTCATTATGTACATTGCAACTGTTGTTTATAACTCAACTAATGAACCATGATAATGTATTTGTATGTTGCATGGAGTCTGTGAATAAAGCAATTATTATTATTATTATTATACTTCTACATTCATGCATTTTGTAGAACAATTTTGTAAATTTATTTTCCGTTTCATTTAATAAATTCACTTCATCTTACTTTGCATGATTCAATTCAAATACAGTCAGGGTTGGCAGCTAGGTTTCTGACAGGACTGTTTACAAATTGTTTGCACGTTGATGATACTGAAGCCACAGATGCTTCGCTTCAAGGAACATACTTTCTCAGTCAGAAACCTCTAGTTAATAACCACAGTTGCAAATAGTTGAAAGGCCATAATAATTTTGTTTGTTAAATCAAACCAGGAAATCCATAATAAAATGCCTTTGTTGCTCTTATAAGAGACATGACTAACTGCTGGAATCTTCTTTTAAAGACTTACAGTGACTCAGCCAGCCTTTAGACAAGTTTAGCTAGCTTGCAGTGGCACCTTGCAGTGCAGCTAAAGAACAAAGGGGATATTGATCCTTGGATGGTAACAGGTGGTAATCCACCCTCTGAGTAAACATTATAACTTTGTGGACACTGCCATGGGTTCACCCACGTCCAGCCAAATGTCCTCCACATTAATTAGCAGTGTTAGGATGACACATTGAGATCACAACTAAGGCATTGGGTATTTTGCATGATTTACTATTTAATTCCTCAAACTAAGTTTTGTTGAACTGTCAGTGAAAAATTGAAATTTTTTATTTTTATTTTTTATTTTTCGAATAAAATTACTTTGTGACTGTTTCGTGTAACCTTCTTTCCAGCCCATGTGTGTTCTACCTGTACTTAGTTAATAAGTTGTCTATTTGTTTGTTACGTACTACACTTTTATAATATATATATAATAATAACTTTGCCACTCTCATATCATTGTAATTGTTTCACAACTGGACAAATGACCTTTCACACTTGCGTGCTTGACAAATGACCATTGGGCAAAAGACTGTGCAACATATTTTTACCTGTTAACGAAATTAAAAAGTTTACAAGTTATATACTACACACACACACATATAATATTATATATATATATATATATATATATATATGTATATATATATATATATATATTGACGGGTAGTAGTGCTGTCAAACCATGTTCATTTTCACAAATAATCTGACTCATTCCATATTCCAATTCATGACTTTGTTTGACAGCTTCAACACAAAAGCGCGAACTACCTCAACACCACTGCAGCCATCACATATGACAAGATCTGTGGTGGTTCTATCGAGCATCAGTGGTCGTAGCAAAGGCAGCTCAGGTGTCCAGTCACTTCCTGAGGCTGGATGCAGCTCAGGACAGTTAGAACAAACGTAAGTATTAATTGATGCTGCTATGCAAACGTGATATATATATATATATATACATATAAATCATAGCATAATAATTGGAAGATATCCAAACATATGTGATTGGTTTTAACAGTTATGTTTTATTCTGACCAATCTTATGTGGGTACATTTACACCATCTTTGGTTGATAGGGCTTTTGTGAAACTTTCAATCATTTGCAGTTCACTTTTTGAATTTAATGTTCTATTTATAAAAAAAATAATTTGGAATATTTCTGTTGCAAACATAAATTCGTATATACAGTGCAAGTAAATACACGTGAAACAATATAGCCAAACCTTCGAGTGATTGTACTTTCATAATAATCATGCCTATGCAGTGGCGAAAATGTTTCAATAGCACCCCCCCCCCCATCTTCCGATATCACCACTCCAGCCGAGACAGCAGAGCGGCTGAAGTTATAGTTATGACAGCTCGGTAGCAACAAAATTTAGAGTACACCATTTGGTTCGGCCGCCAGTGGAGGTTTTTGTGCCCCCCGGGCTCGATTTCTGGATCCACCCCTGAATGTGATAGTTTTGTTTGTCTGCATTTTGCAGTAATGGGTGTCCTCGTTAAATTGCATATTGTTGTTAGAAATGCATGTGAATTAAAGTAAAGACAATGTAAATTAAAAACATTTTATTGAAACTATTTGATGAGATCATGACTACAAAATTATTAAAAGCACAATGCAACTACAGGTACAATCATTGCACTTGATGTGTACAATGTAAGAATTTTTAATATCACATACACATAAAATGCAAAGCAACAATAGAAACAAAAATTAGGAAGAGGTTGAAAAAATGTCAGGTACATATAACAAAACAAACAGTTACTTTTATCACACTTCTTAGTTAAAAAAAAAAAAACACTACACATGTGATATCAAATGCTAGTTATATGTTTACAACTCACAAAATTAGTGACTAAACAATTATGTGTATTTAACAACAAATTTTTATATTTAATGCCCATAAAATATAAACCAATGAGAACAAATTACTTAGGACGATGTTTAGTTGAACAAATTTAATATGTACATATCAAATAAAATAACTATATTATGATTTTTTGTTAAAAAACATCAATAGGATATAAAATTCAAAATTGTCGTAGTATGTGCAATGCTTGGTATGTTTACAACTCACAAAAAATAGTGACTAGACTAGACAGGGTCATCGCCATGTGACTGAGAATTACATGTACAATCGCTACATGCTACATTGCTCCAGTTTACTCAGCTGTATGAAGAGGCTACAGACGGTGGATATTTTTGTATGAATAATCTTCGCATATTAATTTCAGTGTGGCTGAATTCTTCCCACATAAGTCAAGATGGTGTTTTCAATTTAACAGGTCTGCCAGGGAGTAAAATTTAAAGCGCTTTTAATAATCCTGAGGACTGGATACTACACCGTATCATAAACTTACTCAAGTGTTGTTTAATTATCATGCAAAATGAAAAGTTTAATTGAATACAAATACTTTGTATTATTGAATTTTGATAAATGTGTCGTCACATATAAACAAAATCATACATGTCAGATCCATCCTAATTGTCACTTTGTCTCCGGTATAGATAGATGCAGACGTACAGCAAAAAGTCAGGAAGCTGGTATGCAGTACCATCAAAGACAGCGAAAACATACAATGATGTCATCGATATCTAAACCGATGCAGATCACCGAAGAATGCTCGACACTGAACCTGTCTGACAGCATCGACAGTTGTTGCCATATCTGCAGACCCTGGTACCCACAGTTCCATCACCAACTGCAGAGCTAGTGAGGCGTCACCACATTCTTATGTCGAGCAACCTGCATTCTACATTGGTTTCCTGTCAGTCAAGCTAACTGACTGACCTGGAAGCCAGTGTACACCCCATCGGCACTGGGGAATCTATTACGGATTCAACACGACACAATTGGGATCACTCAATGGACATTCATATGATGAACTGTTAATATGCAGCATGTTGCATGGCTGTAGAATCTTG
>CM034543.1:48222771-48283470 GCA_020002185.1 Paraescarpia echinospica
AAAGTGATAATTTTGGTCTAATACTAACGTGGGTGTTTCTGCTGTTCCAACTTGTCCTTCCTAATTATATGGCACTTATATATATCATACTTGGATCGCACAATAAGCAATAATGAGCAAGCAGGCAACATTTTGATTCCACCCCCCCTAACGCGGCCCTAATTTTAGTGAAATGTTGGCCACAATAGGAAGCAAGTTGTCCACACACTTCTACTAATCAGGCATCTAGCACCTATTTTTTTATAGCAACATCCATACACTAACTGAGACAAGAAGAACAATTGAGAATCTACATAAATATACCACGAATGTAACAGAGAATATCATAACAGTGTGTGACTCTCCAAATGTGCAGCGACCGCAATGATCCAAATTAGTTCATTTTTAGCCATACAAATTAAAACTGGTCACCTAAGAGAAGGGTCAAATGTTGAAATTGTGTACATGGACTGGCATGCTATCATTTTCAACGATCATGTGCTTTTCAGCTGTAATATAACCGAATCATACCGAAGTTTGCACAAGGCAAGGCAGCTTAAACTAATTGTAGGCTGATGTCAACTACTCTGACAAGAAGCTGTTTTTACCACTGGTATTTTGTACGTTATATCCGTATATTTAACATCAGAAATGTTTGCTAGTACCCTTGTAAGAATTTGGCGATGTTTGAATAAAATATGATTAGGACAATGGACTCGTTGATGTACTTGGAGAGATACTGGGTGCCACAACTGTCAACAACCTTTATCACGTGTCTTGGATGTCCTTGTCAAACGTTTGTTTCTTTCTGAAATTAACTATTTTGCCAGCAGTATCTCTTGTTTCCAATAATGTATGCACATCAGCGAAATATATAGTGGCCAAGTAATTGACGTGTGGCGATGTTTGGACACTCTGTATCAAGCAGAGATCTGCGCCTGTGTAAAAGTATGGTTATTTTAAGGGGGGTTAGGACAACAATTTGTGTGACGCAAGATTCACGTTCCACTGGGCATCTCAGTTTTGGTTTCATAATGTACTATGTATATACCTCAATTTACACCCAGCATTTTAGCCCGTTATCTACAATATAATTGTAGTTACCATCAAAAGACGCCTCTGTGCCTTTCAATATTGTGAATATTGTTTAAATGCCTGGCTTGTGCTTTTGACACCTACTGGTGTCGTACACGAGTGACATATAGTTCACGATTGCATCAGATTATTTAGCATAGTTTGTGGGCATTACATAATAAAAAAATTCGTGAAGATTTGCAAAGTGCATGTGCAATAAAATGCTGCTTAAAATAATGATTTTGTGTATTTTTTGCAAAAGGATACAACATTTTATGAAAAATTACAAAAAAAATTATTTCGTTAATATTCTATTAATTTGATTCCCATATCGGTAAGATACTGTGTTGGCCTGTATGCTGTGCTCAGTACCATTCATACCAGGCAAACGTCGTATGTAATATAAAGTACCGAATAAGCATGTTTAAACCAACTCAAGGCGCTGTTTAGCTTGGAGGTGTGCACAGTTTGATGACGCATATTTTAATTGTTACTGAGACAGTGTAAATTTCCCTTTGTGGTTAATCTAGTTATATGTATAGCTTGATATAAATCTAACTTTCGTGAAGATTTGCAAGATTGAGGAGATCTATTTGGGGTAAGACCACATTAAGGATTCGTCCGCCATTACCCACCGAAAGAGTGCCCTTGAAAATACCGTTTTGGTGTCATGTGTGAATTTTGTTCGAGCACTTTGGCATGGCACATGTCAGTCCAGTGAATACTGAATGTACTACTACATCAGATCTTTCACAAGTTAGCAATAAACATACGCTAATCGCTCGCGTATTCGCACAGTGGCTATTTTGCAGAACGCACCAATATTTCAAAATCCGTCACCAGATTGGGGCGAAATTGAGGGGTGTCAGGTTTGGGTGGATTTTTCTGAAAACTGAGGCATGAGAATTTTACGAGTTTTCCGCAGCACTTGTATCAATGGAGGGTAAATATGCTGTGAAATTTTCAAGAAAATTGTTCGTCAAATTTATCAGGAAATGAAGGAAACGTTATAATGGCCGCCTATGTAAAATTTAAATGTGGTCTTACCCCTAATTAGAAATACGCCCGTTTTATCACAAAAACTGCCAAAATGTGATTTGAGCGACGGGTGATGGTTTTTTCGGCTGTATTTGGAAGCTGGTGTAGACCAGAATATCGTGCAGCTATTGCATACTGTTAGTATTACATCTAAAAGAAGTTTTAAAAGTAATTAATAAGCCAGTTATTATGTGATATGCATGGAAAATAAAGTGATAATTTTGGTCTAATACTAACGTGGGTGTTTCTGCTGTTCCAACTTGTCCTTCCTAATTATATGGCACTTATATATATCATACTTGGATCGCACAATAAGCAATAATGGGCAAGCAGGCAACATTTTGATTCCACCCCCCCCCCTAACGCGGCCCTAATTTTAGTGAAATGTTGGCCACCATAGGAAGCAAGTTGTCCACACACTTCTACTAATCAGGCATCTAGCACCTATTTTTTTATAGCAACATCCATACACTAACTGAGACAAGAAGAACAATTGAGAATCTACATAAATATACCACGAATGTAACAGAGAATATCATAACAGTGTGTGACTCTCCAAATGTGCAGCGACCGCAATGATCCAAATTAGTTCATTTTTAGCCATAAAAATTAAAACTGGTCACCTAAGAGAAGGGTCAAATGTTGAAATTGTGTACATGGACTGGCATGCTATCATTTTCAACGATCATGTGCTTTTCAGCTGTAATATAACCGAATCATACCGAAGTTTGCACAAGGCAAGGCAGCTTAAACTAATTGTAGGCTGACGTCAACTACTCTGACAAGAAGCTGTTTTTACCACTGGTATTTTGTACGTTATATCCGTATATTTAACATCAGAAATGTTTGTTAGTACCCTTGTAAGAATTTGGCGATGTTTGAATAAAATATGATTAGGACAATGGACTCGTTGATGTACTTGGAGAGATACTGGGTGCCACAACTGTCAACAACCTTTATCACGTGTCTTGGATGTCCTTGTCAAACGTTTGTTTCTTTCTGAAATTAACTATTTTGCCAGTAGTATCTCTTGTTTCCAATAATGTGTGTACATCAGCGAAATATATAGTGGCCAAGTAATTGACGTGTGGCGATGTTTGGACACTCTGTATCAAGCAGAGATCTGCGCCTGTGTAAAAGTATGGTTATTTTAAGGGGGGTTAGGACAACAATTTGTGTGACGCAAGATACACGTTCCACTGGGCATCTCAGTTTTGGTTTCATAATGTACTATGTATATACCTCAATTTACACCCAGCATTTTAGCCCGTTATCTACAATATAATTGTAGTTACCATCAAAAGACACCTCTGTGCCTTTCAATATTGTGAATATTGTTGAAATGCCTGGCTTGTGCTTTTGTCACCTACTGGTGTCGTACACGAGTGACATATAGTTCATGATTGCATCAGATTATTTAGCATAGTTTGTGGGCATTACGTTATACAAAAATTCGTGAAGATTTGCAACGTGCATGTCCAATTAAATGCTGCTTAAAATAATGATTTTGTGTATTTTTTGCAAAAGAATACAACATTTTATGAAAAATTAAAACATATATATTTCGTTAATATTCTATATATTTTATTCCCATATCGGTAAGATAGTGTGTTGGCCTTTATGCTGTTCTCAGTACCATTAATAACAGGCAAACGTCGTGGTTTGTGGTTAATCTAGTTATATGTATAGCTTGATATAAATCTAACTTTCGTGAAGATTTGCAAGATTCAGGAGATCTAATTGGGGTAAGACCACATTAAGGATTCGTCCGCCATTACCGAAAGAGTGCCCTTGAAAATACCGTTTTGGTGTCATGTGTGAATTTTGTTCGAGCACTTTGGCATGGCACATGTCAGTCCAGTGAATACTGAATGTACTACTACATCAGATCTTTCACAAGTTAGCAATAAACATACGCTAATCGCTCGCGTATTCGCACAGTGGCTATTTTGCAGAACGCACCAATATTTCAAAATCCGTCACCAGATTGTGGCGAAATTGAGGGGTGTCAGGTTTGGGTGGATTTTTCTGAAAACTGAGGTATGAGAATTTTACGAGTTTTCCACAGCACTTGTGTCAATGGAGGTTAAATATGCTGTGAAATTTTAAAGAAAATTGTTCGTCAAATTTAGCAGGAAATGAAGGAAACGTTATAATGGCCGCCTATGTAAAATTTAAATGTGGTCTTACCCCAGCTAAACATTTCGGATGGTCGTTGATGAAAGAACCGCTAGATGGCGACATAAATTTACTAACTCGAGTTGTGTTCATACAACGCGGGCTGCTAACAATGAAAAGCAAAGGGCAAACTAGCGTTGAACTGGGGTAAGATTTAGGGTTGCCACCTTAAACGCGGAATAATAAGGGACGGACCTCGATCCCTCTTATTTTTTAGTTTGGATCTAGAAATGTTTGATGTTTCTGGGCAAGTTTCCTGCAATTCTACGGATTTTAGCATGACCTTTTTGGGAAGGCTATAGTTAATCAGAAATGTTTCAGGCCTATTGACTTAGTAACCTGGCCAGAATAAGAGGTGTGAAGAATAGTGGTAGTTCTATTCTAGTCCCTATATGGGAATATAGTCTTCTGTACCCCGGTCATAGTTTCATATATGATACATTGTCTGAAGACGTTTATTATTGTCAAACACTCTTCCAATTAACCCTCTCTCCTATCTGTCCCGCTCACTTTCTCATTAGAGTAGTTCGTCAGTGGCCTACTTTCTATTCAATGTGTACTTCTGGTCACTTCTTGCAGCACTCAGCAGTCGTTTGTTCTTCAAAATGCTGTGGTATAAGTCAGCGCAGGTCTGGTCAATGTTCAAACTGAGAAGGAGCTCACTAATCATGAGCTCAGCGCAACACCGGTTTCTGCTGTTGGTCCATTTGTTCATCATTCTAGAAAAGATCCTCTCCACATATCCTGTGGATGCAGGGATGCCGAGGATGTAGGAGATCTCCGACAGCATATTGGGGAGATCAGCTACCTGAAATACAGCCATCCACTTGGCAGCTGTGCCCTTGTCCTTCCACTGGTCATCTTGTCTATGCCTCTCCGGAGTGCTGTTTGTTGTGGTGCATTCGTCGTACAGCTCATCCATGTGGATGTTCAACTTATGGAGTAGATTGAACTTTTCAGTTACTTTCTGAAAGTCATTTAGTATCCCGCACCGGCGTCTCCGAAACTAGAACAACGACTGTATTGGCGACAGACTCTATGCTGGAAACAGCGTCTTCGAAATTTGGGCAACAGCAGCGAGTGGCAGTTTATCTGCAGCAACAGCCAATGTCAGTGACGATGCTTCTGACGACACGTGCTGCTGTTTTCAAGCGCTCACACAGACACGTAGGCAGGCCGACACGCACTGACAACCGCCCAGCGGAGCTTTTATCATACATGTAGGAAAATACGGAACAAATCGCGTTCCGTAATGATTCAATATGGGACGCAATATTTATGTCTTAATTACGGGACGATTCCGTATTGTAAGGGACAGGTGGCAACCCTAGTAAGACTACATTAGATTTTATATAGGCGGCCATTATAACGTTTCCTTCATTTCCTGCAAAGTTTGTCTAACAATCTTGTTGGACATTTCACAGCATATTTAACCTCCATTGACACAAGTGCTGTGGAAAATTCGTGAAATTCCCGTACCTCGTTTTTCATAAAAATCCACCCTAACCTGATACCCCTAAATTTTGCCCCAATCTGGTGACGGATTTTGTTGGTGCGTTCTACAAAATAGCCACCGTGCGAATACGCGAGTGAATAGCGCATATTTATTGCTACTTCGTGAGGAATCTAATGCATGCAGTAGTAGGCCTACATTTAGTATTAATTCACTGGACCAATTAACGAGCCCCACGTAAGAGTGCTCGAAAACATCCACAAAACGCTATTTTCAAGGGCACTCTTTAACTCGGTAGTGGCGGACGAATCCTTAATGTGGTCTTACCCCCACTGACAAAGTCTCTCCACTGGGGTAAGCACAGCAAAGCTGCAGCTGCAAAGGCAAACAGACTCAACGCGTTCCCCTACAGGAACCTGAAGGGATCAGCACACTGTTGGACTTCCTGCTTGATTACAGACGAAAAAAAGTGCAGTATATTTTTGAGAAATGATTTTTTTACAATGTTCACTTGCTCTGACATAAGTGCATTTGAGTAGTCAGATTTCTAGATGTGATTGTAGATGCTGTTGACAGTAAAATGGTGTCTTTTTAGCTGATTTTACTAAGCGGAAGGGTATCTGGCAGCAATTTGGCTAGTTGACACTTTAGCCGGATTACTGCCTGCATGCATTTGTAAATATTGACGGGTGTCATACATACAGGCATTTTGCAAGAGCTAGAGATATTAGATTTTGACTAAAATCGACCAGCATGTCAATGAGATGATAATAACAGCAGGTGAGAAGTTTAAGAAACTTTATAGGTCACGTTTTCTTATAATCGCACACAACATTAACATGGTCGCCAATGGGAAAACTGACAGTGTGCTGAGCCCTGAAATGATGCATGTTCTACCATCGTTGAACAGTCTTGGGCTACGCATCGGTGGTATGGGATTCCCATCAGCAGCACATGCAGAAGACCGCACTGGAGATTGTCCAGCGGCGCGCAGCCCGTCGCATCCTATATAACTTCGGCCCCATTGCTAGCGCCTCAGCCATGGTTGAGAGCTGAACCTTGAAACATCACAGCTCAGAAGAACAGTGGACAAGGCCAGCATGATTTATAAAGTTATGCACGGCCTTGTTGACCTGCACCCGCCCCTGGCCTACTCATGCAGGGCTGCCTCTCGAACAACACGAGGTCAGCAGAAAAACTCCAACTGCCCCACTCAGGAACTAACACATATCTCCACTCCTGCATTCCTGCCGGGTAGAAATAGTTTCTGCCAGCGAATGCATGCCATTGACAGGAAAGAGCGATTTTTTTAGAATATGTTGCCAATATGTTTCTGTACCTGTATATGTGCAATCTGAGTAAACATATGAATACATTCATAAAGTACAAATACATTTGTATAATTGTGTTAATATTTTTCGTCTCAGCCTTGCAGTGCTTGCTTTTCCCTAGTGATTATATGTTTTAAATACAACGAATACCAGAATTGTGTTAGATTTGTGCTGACTTTCCTGTAATATAGTAAAGTCACTGATCTACAATACATGGTAATTAGACACGATCCTTAGGGGCAAAATCCTACCACTTGCATTCATTTGTGTGCATTTTGTTGTGCCCATGTGTATAGGATGTCATATGACAACACATGACAACACATGACAACACTTGGGCCCAGTGTTCCTTTGTTCAGGGCTTCTCTTAGCTTTGCTCTCTCAGTCCCTGTGTACCTCTGTTTTATCACCAGCCTAGAAGTTGGCTTGTAATTAAAACTAACTATCACCTGGTCATCTTGTGGTCAGTGGAAAGCCTGGTTTTGATGTGTAACTTTTACCAAGTGGAACTGAATATTTAGACTATTTTTATTCTAAATTATTGTTATTAGTCTGCCCAACCGTTACGATGTGTAACTTTGTTAACACGTGCGCACCTCCACAACTGTGGAGTTATTCCTCGACTGCCGGGGTTTCCACAATATCCTGAAGAATAAAAAGAAAACATTATGTGTCATAGGGTCAGACGTAGTGACAAAGGCAAGGGCCATAAAATATATCATCCCCCAACACAATTCTTCACCCACCAACAAGAGACACATCCAATACGAAACAACACCACTGGCCGAAATCATATTTCAAGAGTCTTGTCAGGAAATATACACAATAACACCAGTTGGCGTCATTCTTCACGCAACAACAGCGTCACACGACCAGCCCCGTCCTCCATTCATCAACAACTCCGGACAACACGACTTTTCACACACCAACAACAAGACCATACATCACTCTTCAACCACTAATAACACCAACCACCATCACGTTTCATCTTCCAACAACAAGACCAGACATCACTCTTCAACCACTAATAACACCAACCACCATCACGTTTCATCTACTAACAACATGACCAGACATCACTCTTCAACCACTAATAACACCAACCGCCATCACGTTTCATCTACCAACAACAAGACCAGACATCACTCTTCAACCACTAATAACACCAACCACCATCACGTTTCATCTTCCAACAACAAGACCAGACATCACTCTTCAACCACTAATAACACCAACCACCATCACGTTTCATCTACTAACAACATGACCAGACATCACTCTTCAACCACTAATAACACCAACCGCCATCACGTTTCATCTACCAACAACAAGACCAGACATCACTCTTCAACCACTAATAACACCAACCACCATCACGTTTCATCTACCAACAACAAGACAAGACATCACTCTTCAACCACTAATAACACCAACCACCATCACGTTTCATCTACCAACAACAAGACCAGACATCACTCTTCAGCCACCAATAACACCAACCACCATCACGTTTCATCTACCAACAACAACACAAGACAACACTATTCTATCTTGATCACATTTTTTTTCTTGCATCACAAGGTGATACTACGGTTGAAAATATATCACTCCGATCTGTTGTGTCCCTGACATTTATAATAATTATGATTGTTAATTTCAGCCATACTATTTTGATGAGTTTACGACGGGGCGATAGTTAACTAATGGAGATATTGATGGCAATAGCTATGTGTAAGCCCACTTACCGCCGTGACTGGTAAATTACTCCGTGACCATTTGCGTATGTTCATCAAAGCAAATCTTTTAGTTAATATCAGCATATACCTGTCAACTTTTCTTGGAACTCCGGGAGATTCATCAGCAGTTCAGCACACTTTCCGTGTCGCGCTGTCTCGGATCTTGACATCGGCATCAAGTAGTCAACCATCCTTGCAAGTCAGGGCTGTTTGCCATGCAAAACTAACCTTGGCTGATCCCCTGTGCGTATGCGAAGTGCGGAAGTTAGCTGAGTCAAACTAGTAATTGACTTCGCCAGTCGCGACTGCGTCACCTGTTAGACCAGCGCGAATACCCGGCCCAATTTGAAGACGGATATACGACTTCTGGGAATCCGAATATATAATGACCCGTTCGCCCATTAGCACGAGCAGCTGAGCGGTGTTGTGTATTCGAATAATTGTTTCTACTTCCTAAACACTGCGTATAACACGAGCCATGGTTGGTTGAAATTTGTTTTATTATGACCACCTGACCTGCCGAGATCCACTGATCTAGTGAGCGATTTCATAGGCTGAGCTTAAATTCAGAGTTTCGCAAAGCGATCAGTCTGGGGGTACTGCTGGCTGGCACAGACGTAATCAGCAGCAGCGACCCCTGGCGCGCGAGGATGGAGTCAACTGGCAGGTATATAAGCGAGACTAACAATTGCTATGCTCGCACGCCAGGGGTGCTGCTGATTACATTAGTCTCAATATACCCTGACTGATCGCCTTGCAAAACGTTGAAGTTAAGCTCAGCCAATATTAACGTTATCTACCAGATTCGACAGTTTTAGGTTTCACATTTGCATGTACGCCTTAGTGTTCGGGAAATATAAGTAATTATTTGAATACATTATACCGCTCAGCCACTCGTGAGAATGGTACAAACGAACGAGTAATTATAACGGGATTCCCTGGAGTCGCTGGCTTTGTCTTTGATATCGGGTGCTGGCGTCTGCACTATTCTCACGCGTGGTACAGTCGCAACCGGTGGAGTCAGTTACTAGACAAACTACAACTGATTCAGCTAACTTACATTACATTGCGTAAGACCTTTGCCAAAGGTAGTCAAACTACCACTCCGATTTGCTAGGATGTCCGTTAATTATTGGGAACAGCTAGTTGCGTTTGAGAAACAGCGCGCCACCTATCGAGGAACCAATATGTTGACTTGGGTTAGTGCGAAGACACCGTGGTCGTCGTCTCCGTTGTGTGTGGACCTCATAGGGTTGCCTGCCTGTTTCTGTTGCTGCTATTTCTTACTCATGGCGTGCGCACCTCTTACCCGCGGCTGGTCAGAAAAAGGTGAGGTCAATGTTATTATTAAATATTCTTTCCACACTGCTTGCTGCCCAGAACTGTTCGCAACTACAAGCTCAGCGATGACTATCTGGCAGGAACACTGTCGAGAACAATAAAAGTTCTCCGCTGCTGATTTTCACTTTACAAAGAAAATGAAAAAAACTGCTATATTTGGCGAACGTATCTCAATAATTGCGTCACAAAGAACCTGGTGGTTTCATTGTCAGCAAAATAACTGCTTTAATTAATTAAACATTCAGTTAATGCTAAACATGTTGGACTCTAACTACGCGCCGGCTTCATTGTCCAGCTGTCATCTAAAGTGTGTTGCATTAAAATAAACAAATAAAATCATGTTAAATGCATCTACTGGTGCACACTAAAATAGTTACGATCTAGCTATGCGGTTAATACAACATGCATACGTTTCTTTTTGTTATAACAAATTAAGTATTACATTTATTATTTTACTTAGGCCTAAAAAGTATAGAGTGGTAATAAGCTTTGCAATAATTCTGAAGCCACAAGCAAATCACGTCACACAAATGTGAGGTCCGCATGAAAACATTACCAGAAGTTCACAACCGTTGATTCGCTTCTAGAAATACATTTCCGGCGCGTGTGCGTCTTCAAGAACTGGCTGCATTGGTACCAGTACCCGAGACAACACGACGTGGAAGACATCAACACGACTCTCTGCACGCATATTGTCTACTACGGGGTCGCTCTCAAAGACAACCTCGTCATCACGGCCGACCCGTACAACGTCGCCCAGTACGTTGCCCTCTTCTTCTTCCGTTCTTCCTTTTAATCCCTCTGTCTATATGTATGTCAGTCAGTCAGTCAGTCTGTCTGTATCTCTCTTCTTCTTCTCCCGTGTGTCTACTGCCTAGAATGTTGTTGAGCAGTCTCCGTCTCCGTCTCCGTCCCTCCCTCCCTCCCTCCCTCCCTCCCTCCCGTCTGCCCTGCCCTAAATCCCGCACTGGTGGTTCTTTTGTAGAATAAAGAAAATCGTGGATCTACATAGAAGTCACAAGTTGTTAAAGGTTGTGGTGTGTCTGGGCGGTCCAAACATTCCCTGAAGGTACCTCAGCACTATGATGACGACACCAGCCAATCGCTCCCAGTTCGTTGCGTCTATCGTCTCCTACATGAGTACGAGACACTTTGACAGTCTGCACCTCGACTTTCCGTTTCCAGAAGACACACCGCGTGTAGACAGAAACGGATTCGCTCGGCTCATTTTGGTACGGTATAGGTTGTAGACATCAGGGGCTGATCCACAGAGGGAAGGCTAGGGGGTGGGGCACAAAAACATATTTTGTAGAATGTATAAAAAATAGACAATTTAATTGAAAAAGGAACATAATCCTGAAAGACCTTTCAAGAAAAGTTTTGGTTTTCATTTAGAATCACCAATAATTCTTGGAATCCAGGAGCAGTATGACGATCCGTTACTGTAATGTCACTATTTGAACGGGACTGTTTTAACGGTATTACCGTTAGCAGATGTTTGGAACAACCGATTAGCCTAGTTTGAACATGCTGAACTGCCAATATATTGTAATCTAGCGGAAATGTGAATAATGTGCGTTTTATAGTAAAAGCATGACACTTATGTTATCAGGTCGAAGTTCCACCCATACCAATCATTATTTATGATGGGCTGTCGAACGATGGGATGCCAATGCGAAATAATCGCGTGATAGACCTTTGATTTTTAATTGGCTGCCACCAAAACATGTTTCACGATTTCTCGACTTTTCTCTAATATATGAAATCTATTTTATGTCTAATATTATGTTGAGGTAATGATTGTGCCACTAATATTACACTTACAACAGCCATTTTGGATTTCAATATGGCTGTCACACCAAACCATGATTTCTGAACTTCTAGATAACGTAGACAATTGATTGTTATAATATACATTTTTATTGACACGGAATCAAACTATGCCGCATTTTTCAATATAACATCCAATGCCTTGCGATGTAGGATCTCCGGAGAGGCTTTCAGCGTGAATCAAATCGGACTGGGAAGCCACCGTTTGAGTTGAGTGCCACGGTCAGCTGTCGGAAAACCGTTATTGAGAAATCATACGAAATCACAAATATAGCACAGTAAGTATCCACTAACAGAACGTCTGTTAGCCTAAGGATGGTGTTGCAAGTTCGCAAAATAAAAAAGTTATATGTGTCTAACGATGGTTCAAATCACCCCGCCTCTACCAATAGGGTCTATGCGATGTGGAACGTGCGATTTTGCTTATTTCTGAACGTCGTCAATGTATCAGTTAAGCAATACATTTTGTTCAAACAGCACTAAACACATGTAGGATGCAGCTGCTTGATGACATAGTATCAGATCGTGTTATCTTAAAACGCCATGTTATATAGTATAAAATACATATTCTATTCTCTTGACAACCCACTTTTTTTACAAACTACCATTTCGATGATAATTTTACCTTATATATATACTCTCATATTTAGATAATCTACATAGATCCTTAATGGGAAAGCCCCACCGATACGTTTGAAATGAGAAAACAAGCTTGAAATGAGAAAACAGTTTCATACAACACAACGTTCAGCGGTTGGTCTATGATGATACTATGCTGGCAACTATGTATGTGACATTTATCTTCTTATTGATATTTATTTGTGATTTCATTACTCGTCGCCGCCCATAGTTTTATAAAGGCGTACTTTTGCCGGAACACCATTGTATTATGTACGACACGTTTTCAACCCAAAAAAGTGCCCTATTTCATGTTGTAGCAACCTGGACTGGACCAGTCTGCGGGCGTTTGACTTCGACGAAGACAACGAAGGCAGGACCGCCCATCAGGCTACGCGAAGGGAAACGGAAGGAGGACAAGCCGCAAGAACAGAACATTGTACTCATTCTTTCGCGTATAGCACCTAGCGGTTAAAACGTTTACTACAACCCTAGCGAGTACAACGTTAACTACATCTGCTTCGGATAAAGGTTTTCGAGATTCAATAACGTAATTGTCCGTATAACAAAGTTGTTGAATCTTGTCAATTTTTAAGCAGTACTTCAGGTGTGATCAAGTTTAGCATGTGATGGTTTTACCCCTTTGAATGTTCACGGACACACGCACACACATATTATACGCGCGAGCGAGTGAAGGGGAGGGAGCGAGTGTGTGAGTAGGTGCGCGCGTGTGTGTGTGAGTGTATGTGTGCGGTCACTTGCAGGAGTGGGCCGTCAAGCACTGGACAGGGACTGGCGTTGACCGGTCACGGCTGGTTCTTGGCATCTCCTTCGACGCCGCTGCTTACCAGCTGCGGAATAATCGGGTGTTTGGTTTCTGGGCGCCGCAGACAGGCCCCTTACCCAGGGGAAACTACACTCATAGACGCGGTCGTCTTTCCTACTATGAGGTGAGTGCACGCACGCTACAGTAGAGGGGACCTACTCCTGGTTATACCTAGGCCAAAGGTATAAAAACTGAACGCAACACAAATTTGGTTTTAATCTAAACCTAAATATAACGCGTTTCGCCCCGAAACATTTCACATACGTTTCTTCATTCACATTTAATAAATACATTTTAATAGGACTGGTGATTGTTGCCAAACTCTATTTTCACCGATGTCTACATATACCGCTTATGATGTCCGCGGGTGGGCGCGCCAGTGTGTGGTACTGTGCCCTCTGTCGGACAATGCATCCATAACAGATTTAACAAGATTGCCATCCAGAGAATTAACTCTAGATGGCAGGTGGACAAGGAAGCCCTTTGGCTTATCGAGAGTGCAACCCTTTTATCTACATATATCCAGCCCTTCTGAGGTATGTGTCGATTTATTTTTAAACATATTCACACTAATAGCACCCACACAATCATCAGATAATCTGTTCCATTCATTCGTAGTCCTTTGTGAAAATGAGAACTTTCTTACGTCTAATCTAAACTGATCCTTTACTAATGTAACTTCATGTCCTCTAGTCTTTCTTAACTGAAAAAAAAAATATTTTTATCAATATTTTCATAACCATTCAATATTTTAAACACTTCTATCTGATCTCCTCTCAATCTCCTGGTCTCTAGTGTTGTTAAACCACATTCTTTTAGGCGTTTTTTATAACTAAGATCCCTCAGTTTTTATATCATTTTAGGCGCTCTCGTCTGTACTCTTTCTAGCATATCTATGTCCTTCTTGCGGTATGGCCTCCACGCTTGTATACAATATTCTAAATGAGGCCTAACTATTGTTTTGTACAGCGGTATTTTTAGTTCTTTATATGTTACATTTTGCCTAATCAATCCAAGGATTTGATTTCCTTTTGAAGCTGCAATTCCACACTGTTCTGAAACCTTCATGGCAGCACTAATTGTCAGCCCTAAGTCTTTTTCTTTTACAGTAGTACTTAGTACAGTTCCCCCCATTGTATATTCTACATATTCGTTCCCAAAATTGAACAACATTTGCCACTTTTCAGACGATTTGATCAACCTGTCGAGATCATCTTGTAAATGTTGTCTATCTCCATCACTTTTAATCCTTCTAAACAATGTTGTATCATCTGCAAATTTCAACACCTTGCTAGCTATATCATCGTCCAAATCGTTTATATATATATATATATATATTAAGAATAATATAGGTCCCAGTACTGATCCCTGTGGAACCCCAGTCAAAACTTATTTCCAGTTTGAAGCCTCCCCATCAACAACTACCCGTTGTCTTCTGTCAATCAGCCATTTTTCTATCCAGTTAATTATACCATCTCCTATGCCATGGGCCTTTAGTTTAAGCAGTAATCTTTGATGTGACACTTTGTCGAAAGCTTTTTGAAAATCTAAGTAGATGATATCTACTGGTGATCCATCATCTACCCACTTAGTGATATTTTCCAAAAAACATAACATATTTGTTAAGCATGACCTCGCTTTTAGAAACCCATGTTGAGATGGGTTTATCAAGTTATGTTTAACAAGAAAATCCACCATGTCATCTTTAATTAGTCTTTCTAATAATTTACAAATCATCGATGTTAAACTAACTGGTCTATAATTATTTGACTTGTTTCTCGAACCTTTTTTAAATAACGGTATAATGTTTGCTTCGTTCCATTCTAAAGGAACCACTCCCTCTTCTAATGACAAGTTGAAAATTGTTGCAAGCGGTATGTTAATTTGTTCTACAATTTCCAATAGTAGTTTGGGTGGAATACCGTCCACTCCAGGTGACTTATTATCCTTCATAGCCCTAATTTTCTTACCTACCATTTCTGGGGTTACAATTAACTGTCTTAAATAGTCTGATTCTGCCCCCTTGAACTTAGCCTCTGGTACTGGCCGTGAACTAGTGTCTTCTCTGGTAAACACTGAACTAAAATACTCATTCAGGTCTTCCGCCATTAAGAATCCTTCTGATAATATATTTCCAGCACTATCTTCTAGAGGACCGACCTTATCCTGAACTTTCTGTTTGCTTCGAACATACGCATAAAAACTCTTGCTGTCGTGTTTTATATTACAAGCTAATTTATAGCTTCTCTTTGAATTTCTAATTTCAGCTGTAGCTTGGTTTAGTGCTTCTTTATAAATGTTGTAGTCTTCGTAATTTCCAGTACGTCTACATGACTTCCACATCATTTGTTTATACTTAATTTTTCTAATGGCTTCTTTCGATAAGTGTTTCTTTTTGGACCATTTCCCGTGTTTTTTAAGGGAACAAATTTGACGATGATGCATTCAATTTCACTCTTTAATATATTCCAGCATTCTGTTGCTGTCTTATTCCAGTCTATCTTTGCTAAATATTTCCTTATGTCCTTATATTTTCCTTTGTGGAAATTTCTCCTGTAATGCTTTTTACTATTCCTTTCTGATTTTACTTTGATAGGAAAATGTATCTGGCTGTGATCACTATTCCCCAGTGGCTCACATATCCTGACATTGTCAAGTAATTCATTCTGTGAGGACAAAACTATGTCTAACACATTCTCTCCCCTTGTTGGTTCTAGCAAATGTTGAGAAAGGAAACTATCTTGTACTAAAACTAAAAACTTGTTTGCTCACTTCCCTTATAGCGTTTTTTTTTCATTCTCTTCTATGCTTATGTTTGGACTTCAATAAACTAATCCAACCGTTAACGTTGAGTTTCCTGTAACTATATTACACCAAACAGCTTCTTCGCAATCTGCTTCTCTGTCTAATTTTATTTCATAAGCCTGGATAGATTCTTTAATATATAAAATAACTCCACCTCCCCTTCTTCCTATTCTATCTTTCCTAAACATTACATATCCTGTCAGTCCCAATTCGGCATCTGATATATCGGTGGTTGCCCATGATTCGGTTATACCTATTATGTGAGGGTCAATATCTTCTACCATAATGTTTAGTTCATTTATTTTGTTTACTATACTCCTTGCATTTAAACAAACACATTTATATCCAGCTTCAGAAGAGTTTTTCAGACTGTTCCGAATTATTTTTGCTGTCTTTATCTATGCTTCCAGTTTCAGGCTTCTCTGCGAGTCCCCCCTGCGAATTTAGTTTAAATAGATGCAACCTGTCCCACTGTCAATAGATCGCAGCAGATTCTCTGAGAATACTGCTGCCCCTTTTCATTTAGATTAAGGCCATCTCTCATGTACATATCTTCTCTCCCAACAAAGTACCCCCATAAATCTATGAATCCCACGCCCTCTTCTTCACACATATGCTCAACTAGTGCGTTGATCGCCATCCTCTTACCGTTTCTGTATGTTGCCCCCCTTCCTCCCATCACGGGCAAAATTCCTGAGAGAACAACCTGTTCCACTCTTGTCTTCTTTAGCTTCCTCACTAGATGTCTGTACTTCTGAACTATCTCAGTTGTTCCCTCCTTGTCTGCATTGTTTGTCCCTACGTGTACTAGTACAGACCCTCCCTTGCCATGCCCCAATACCTTCTCTACCCTTTCGGTCACATGCTCTATCCTGGCTCCTGGTAGATATACAACAACGTCCTTCCCTTCGCATATAGTCTTGTCTGTTTTTCTCAGAATTGAATCGCCCATAAACACTCTCTTTTCTCCTTGCCCCCTCAATCACTGCCTCGGAGTAGCTCCTCCGGTGTGCATATGTCTGGTTGTTGTCTTTTCCTCTTGCCGTCTTCTCTCCTGTCACATTCTCTTCCATTCCCTTCTTCTTTCTTGTCGCGTTTACTCTTGTCCCCTTTCCTCCTGCCATCTTCTCTTCTAGCACATTTACTCTCACTTACTTTCTTCCCTTCATCTTTCCTCCCATCATATTTTCTTCTCTCCTCTCCCGTCCCTTTTCCTGGCTACCTCCTTCATTACGGTCACTTTCTCCCCTGTCACCTTCACGTCTGTCATGTTTTCTGTTTTTTGCTGAACACTCTGTCTTCTTCCATCAGTCTTCTGTCTCACAGTTTTACCAACTACCTCTGTGGTATCTACCTCTTCACCACCTGTATCGTTGTCGCGTCTCTCCTCGTTCTCTACAGTCTAACTACATGTTGATCTATCCCCACTGACCCGTTTTTTTTCCTCTGCCGAACACTTTTCCTCCGTCCCTCTGTCTTCTCAATTTCTTGTTCCTTCACACCGGTCACCTTCCCTCCTCTCAGTCTCCTTTCTTCAGTCTCCGTGTCACAACTCTGCTCGTTGTGTTGTAGAATTCTCAACTCTCTCCGCGTCATCCCTCTCTGCTCCATCTATTTCTATGTTGAGTCTCACCTCCATCTCCTTCACTATATCCGTCAACTTACACACCTCCTTCATCAGACATTCCACCCTCAAACACCCCATACACCGAAAGGTGAATCCGTCATCTTTGGTCTCTGCCCATGATTTTGGACAGCCAGACAACGCAAAATCCACCCAGCTCTGGCAGTCGTTGCAAACTAAGTGTCGTTTTGTCCTGAGTTGCCGCTTGCAAAGTGCCATATCAGAATTTATTTATGTTCAAAATAGTTTTTATATAGTCTTTGAAAAGACTTTTCGGTGTACAATTTACACCAGATTGTTTAGGTTATAGTTAGTTATATTTGTTAACACACAGTGACACACCGTGCCTTACCTAGTTACGATGTCGATGATAATGTATTCAAGTTAGGCTTAGATACAAGGTAGTCTTTACAAAGACTGTTTCCTGTGTACTAATATACACTTTAAAAGGTTGTTATTTCAGGTTTTAATTACTCATCTAACTACATCGATTATCTCAAATAACACTATTCTATTGTCGTTCACGTTACGTTAACTTCGCCAATGACCTACTTTGTAAACAACGTTCCGATTACATTAACGTCCCTAGTTATCGCTCGCAAATCGCCTACTTTTATTCTACCCTAGATTACTCCCTCTAGCTAACTTTTAACAAAAAATATTGCTTAATATATATCTATGATTACGTTATGTATGCTATACACTCAATAATATCACTTATCTTGATCAAATATCCTTATATTTTCGCAAGTTTGCTGCACCAAATTCGAACCAATTCACCACCGGAAGTTCCCCTGTAAGATTTTTGCGCTGCGCAGGGATGTTGTGATGCTGCGTGCCCTCGGTCGCGTCGAGTGCCGCGGAGTAGCGGGGCATATCGTTGAACTAGCATACATACACGAATCCTACATACCCCAGTAGTTTGAAACGCGAACATGCTTATTATACATAACAGGCAGGCAGCATGTTGGCATGCACGTAACGTAAGACCACATATAGGGGTCTATTGTCCGTCAGCCATTACTGAACGAGTCCGCATAACATTTCGTTTTGATGCGATGTGTGATGTTTTCAGAGCGTTGAGAAAGTTTAAAGAAAATCTATCAATGAATTATCCATCCAGCTCAAGATAGGTTATAATAACCGCCTATGTAAATTCGATTGTGGTCTGACCCCCAGGTGTGTGAGTACTTGAACCCCGCGGATGTGGAGCTCCGTGGCCAAGGTACCGTTCGCCATCTACGACGGCTGGCTGTGGATTGGTTATGACGACCCTCGGAGTCTATGTGCATATATTTGATGTTTATTTACGATTGTCAAGAAATCTAAACATCTCTTGTGTGCTTGAAGTTATTTACAGAGCAGATTTGATGTGAACACTGCCACGGACATGTTTTCAGTGGCCGATTAATAGAGTCTGTTGACAGCTATTTTGTTAGCTTTACTTGAGCGTGATGGTTATTCTCGGTCCTGTCTAATACATTGTTTTGTATTAATTTACATAGTCAGGGACGCACGCACACGTACGCATGCACGCGCGCACACACACATACACACACACAAAGTCACATAAATGTACAAGCACACACACACACGCGCACGTACGCCCACATATGCATGCACACGTACACGCAAACACACATACACACACGCACGCACGCACACACACACACACACACACACACACACACACACACACACACACACACACAGAGACACCCCCACACATACGGACGCACGCGCGCACACACACATGCACGCACAAACATACGCACGCACGCACGCAAACACACACACGGAGACAAACACACACACACACACACACACACACACACACACACACACACACACACTATAATTGTAAACGTGTTTTGCCATGGTCATATTGGCATACCTCTTACTGAATATAACATAGACGTTTTACGATCTTGGATCCGTCTACCATGGATAAGTTGGTGGACAGTATTGTTCGTACAGTTGTCTTGGATCCGCCTACCACGGATAAGTTGATGGATTGTATTGTGTGTACAGTTGTCTTGGATCCTTATACCACGGATAAGTTGATAGACTGTATTGTTCGTACAATTGTCTTGGATCCGTATACCACGAATAAGTTAATGGATTGTATTGTTCGTAAGTTGTCTTGGATCCGTCTACCACGGATAAGTTGATAGACTGTATTGTTCGTACAATTGTCTTGGATCCGTCTACCACGAATAAGTTAATGGATTGTATTGTTCGTAAGTTGTCTTGGATCCGTCTACCACGAATAAGTTGATGGACTGTATTGTTCGTAAGTTGTCTTGGATCCGTCTACCACGGATAAGTTGATGGATTGTATTGTTTGTACAGTTGTCTTGGATCCGTCTACCACGAAGATGTTGATGGACTGTATTGTTCGTAAGTTGTCTTGGATCCGTCTACCACGGATAAGTTGATGCACTGTATTGGTTGTACAGTTGTCTTGGATGCGTCAGTCTTACCTCGGTGGATGGATGGCATGGCATTTAGCGAACGTTGATTTTCACGGAACCTTCTGTGGTCAGGGAAAATACCCTCTTCTAACAACACTCAATGGCTACAAGGTGCCCGGGTAAGAGTCAATGGTTTACAAGCTTAAAAAATACTTACTCAGTTGATCTAAATTTACAAAAAGTTATGAACAATACATTCTAGTAAAACTACTTGCATTCTTGTTTATGTAGGGTAATATTATGAATGCGTTATTTATTTGACGATCGTGAGATCTAGTCCGCGTTGGAGTGAATGTGAATTTGTTGCTGAACACGAAACCTACGTTGAATCTTTAAATAAAATAATTAATGTTTTGAGATGATTCAGCTTTATGTGTAAACCTAGGTGTTGTGAATGTTTATTCATGTGTGTAAATATTCGGCTTCAGATATGGCTACGATGGGCAAACGTCAGGCAGCAACACTATGAGGTCAGCGAAATATAATCGTGACATTTCATTCGCATAGTTTTAATGTCAAAATTATTTCATACTACAAGGGAAATTTTGAAAACATCACTAAATGTCCTCGGCTCCACTCAGCGTCATTCCTCTTATAACATCAGCCTTGTTGAATGTTGATGACGTTACTGGTGGTTTTGTACTACATAGCAGCCTGTCAGCCTAGAATCCATTCTAACACTTTCGCTGCAGCAACACATCTCAAGTATTTTTCATCGCAACTTAGACGGTATTAATAACTGATCTTTAGGGCACTGTCATAATATCTCCTCAACTTCTTGGTCCAAGAGTCGATGTCCATTCGACTCTTTCAAAATTCATCCATTCCCTTGGACCACTGGGCATCTACGAATTGGCGATGTCCTTAAAACCACAAGGATAGTCATTTAGAGTTATTTACTTATGTGTTTGCGAGAGGTCGGAGAAACGTGAAAACCAAAACCCTCCAAGTGCATCACTCTTGAAGCTCGCCAAAAAACATCCGCAGTACCACAATTTGAACACACCACTTAGGGTTCACCAAAACAAAAATACCTCCAGGCCCTCCAAAAACGTCAAATTTGCAATCTCCCTCCAGGCTCGTCAAAACACCCACTTTGAAGCTATCCAGAAAACTAAAAATGCACCCGAAAATAATTCACCTTCCATGAATTATGGGGGGGGGGCTAATCTTATCTCCAGCCCCCGACCTAAATTATTGGGTGGGCTGAACCCCCCAACTCCCCCACGATTCCGATGCTGTAATATTGTGATAACAGATAACATAATATCTCGTGCTTTACAGAAGTCTTCGTTATCCGCGGTTGTTGGCGACTGTTCTATCTGCGATCGCTACTCTGGTGTTCGCAAGGATGTCGTAGACTTGCCTCAAGAAACACGCATAGATGAGAGCGAGGAATGTTTATAAGCAGCAATTGTAGAGACCCTAACCAAACCATTTCACCTCTATAGCCGTGCATCTTTGGGGACCAAGCACTGAAATACGAGATGTAAAGCCAAATTCACATCACTTGACACATCTGTGTCGCTGCTTCTGGTGTGTGAAGAGGATATGTGTCCGGGCATAATAATAATAATAGTAATTTATTTTGTTAACGGCCACATCCAATATTGTTCACAGCGTTTTACAACAATATACAAGTGTATGTTAAAAATAATGCATTTGATTAAAAAAACAATAGTTATTATATCATAAATAAAATGAACTAATAATAATAGCAATTAAAACAATAAATATAGTAGAAGTAGAAAAGGAATGTGGTGTAAAATATCATAAAATAAAATTGTTAAGATCATTTTTTTTCTTTATTTAAATAAACTAAAATTAATGTAAACATCAATAAATTAGGCTAAAATGTATACGAAAAATAAATAAATAGATAAATAAATAGTAAATAAACGTTAAACATCAATCAGCTATGGTAAACAGTGTTGGTAAGGGTCCGAGTTACATATACGCTGCAGTGAACAGATGAGTCTTCAACACAGATTTAAATGATTCCAGTGATGTTTTGTTAGTAACGCTTGACGGCAGAGCGTTCCACACTGTTGCCGCTGCGTGAGCAAATGTACAGTCACCGGCTCTGCTGCGTGTTCTCGGAACAACTAGTGCGTTCGAGTCAGCAGACCGAAGACGTCTGGCTGGCATGTAGACACGCACGAGTTTCTGCATGTAGACAGGCGAGAGGTCTTCGTGCAGCGACTTGTACGTAAGAACAGCGATCTTGAATGCAATGCGCTGTTGAATAGGTAGCCAGTGCAATTCGCGAAGAATAGGGGTCGCACTTTCACAACGAGCCTGTCGAGTAATAAGGCGAGCGGCAGCATTCTGGAGTCGCTGCAATCGACCGATGTTATTGGTTGAGGTACCGAACAGTAGAGAGTTGCAGTAGTCCAAACGGGATGTAATCATAGCATTGACTACGCGTTCCGCTGTCGGTTGAGTGAGGTAACGGTGAATCAACCGGATGTTGCGCAGGTGCAGCGAGCAAGTGCTGATAGTACGTGACACTTGCATAGTCATATCCAGGTGTCTATCAAGGTGGACGCCGATATTTCTAACGTGATCAATTGCACATATTTCATCTGTCCCGACGCGCACACGGAGCCCACTTACGATGGCAGATGCTGATTTGGGGAAAACCGGTAGAATTTCTGTTTTCGTGTCATTCATGAGCAGATAATTCCAAGTCATCCACTCCTTCATGTCATCGATACATCGCTCGATCCGACGCACGGCAGTCGCCAGAGAAGTTGCATCCAGGTCGAAGTGACAGAACAGTTGTAGATCATCGGCGTAGTGGTGATATTTTAACTCGTGTTTGTGAATGATATCACCGATCGGCTGCACGTATAGTGAAAATAATAGTGGTCCCAACACTGACCCTTGCGGCACCCCCGTTAACAAAATCGTCTCGCTAGATAACACGCGGTCGATGACGACACTCTGCTTGCGATTACTTAGGTAAGATTCCAGCCAGTGGAGAGCCACTCCGGTGATGCCGTAGCGTCATTGTAGGCGATCCAGTAGTATTGTGTGATCTACCGTGTCAAATGCGGCGCTTAGATCGATGAGTACAACGATTGTACCTTGTCTACGGTCTAGCGCAGTCCTGATCTCGTTGAGTACCCACAGTAGGGCTGTCTCGGTCGCGTGGTTTCGCTTGTATGCGGACTGAAATGTGTCCGTAAGTGATTCATTGGCTAGGTGACAGTTCAATCTGTTGGCCACAATCTTTTCAATCACTTTCGAAAGTTGGGACAGATTGCTGACTGGGCGGTAGTTATTTAAAGTATTCTTACACAGTGAAGGCTTCTTCAGAAGAGGATGCACACGTGCTCGCTTTAGTTCACCCGGCATTGTTCCTTCTGCCAAACACGCATTTGTTATATCGGCAACAATGATCGCAAGTGCGTCAGTGTTCTGATTTACATGATCGGATGGTAACGGATCAAGTGTACAAGACGTACAAATTCTAGCGATGGTAGCCGTTATTTCACGTGTTGTTGTAGGTGTAAATGTGTCAATTGGTGTGACAAAGCGACGTGTTTCATGCGGCGGTGTGATGCGATGTCTGGCAGCATGTGAGCCGAGTCGAATTTCAGCTACCTTGTTGTTGAAATAGTCCGAAAATGAATGGCAACAGGCAACTCGCCGACAGTTCGAATGTGGGCCATTGTCTAGATAATCTGCGCCGTTATCAGTTGACATGTACACCTTTGCAGACACTTCGATTGGTGAACGCCTATACACTTACTGCGTCGGTTCACTGAACTAGGAAACCGATCGAACATTGTCCGTCGATGTAGAATGCGAATTTGGCTATAAAGATTGAGTTATTTGTTAGTGTTCTGGATCTCGTTTTGTTCAAGTTTTTGTGAGCATTGAAACTGTTTGTGTGCTGGAATATTGTTGAAACTGGACAATGTCCGTAGACGGGGGGGGTAGTAGAGCAGCGACAGTAGTGTTGACATTGAGCGTGGCATAACAGCGACTGATTTAAAAGTGAAAATATGCAATTTATTTATTTTGAATAATCGAGTGAAATGTTGTTTTTGATAGAAAAACAAGTTGTCCGTAAAATATTGAATAGAGGCGACCCGAAATGGTCCTTCGAGTCTGGTGGACACAGGTGAGTAGAGTGTACACAATCTGTTTTATCATAAAACCAAGTCAAAACTAAATTTGTTGTAACATTCTGAGTGCACAAATTGTCCGCTGTGTTTCATATTTGTTTCATAAAATGTACCCGTTAGGCTGCCTTACATGCTTCATTGGAGTTCGTGAACTCGAATGTCATGTCCAATCGTACAAGTAGTCCGAAAATACGTTTAAAACCCACATTATATGCACATATATATCTACTAACAGTAACTAACTGCCAAGCATCACAAAGGTATACAAATCGATAGATTCAAGTTTTATTAATTTCAGAAACGATCGAGCTCCCGTTGGCATAGATAGTACTTCGGTCACTTATCAATACTTTATTATTTACACAAACAATAGCACCTTCCTCGGGTGCAACCGCATCCCGGCTCAATTACTTCTTTAACAGCGCTAGTAGTTTTATATCTAAGATTACATTAAAAAAACATTACGATTATGTAGAATTCGTCACATTTCCCTGGCTTATCAGTGCCATGTAGCAATCAGTGCAGACTGACAGATACGGTTGTCGGAAATGCGGTTACCAATGCGACTTTTCAAGTAGATCGTTCGTAAAGAAAACTCCGAACATCGTGCCACTATTTCCCTGTGTCCCAACGCTGAAACAAACGTGGATGAAGAAGACGGGTGCGTAACTTTTACGGGAGAACGCACAGTTCGCGAACGGTTTGCGTTCAGTTGGCCGTGTACACACTGGCTCCGCTGCGTCGGGTGCGTCGGGTCCGCTCAGACCACCTCTCGAAGTGTTCTCAGTGGACGCGAACGGTTCGCGCCCACTTATTGTGAACGCGCTAGTGGGCGCGTACGGTTCGCTAATGACTCGCAATCTGCGTATTTTACTCTCTTGGACATTTTACTGCTAAACTCATACTTCATTTGTGTACCCATGATTGCATATATATATAAATATTACAATTATTATTATTATATATATACATAAATTATCTCATATATTTTAATAATATTCAAATAGCAGTTTTATTTTATTTTAATGAATTAAATTTAATTATTTGACTGTTTTTATAATTATTATATTATATTATATTATATTCAGTTTATATTTTATATTGATGTGCTCATATATCACGTACATTTAATGTTTTACATTATTAGATTCTTGTACAGCGCTTTGAGCATTGACACATGACTCGAACAAATGACATGCCACAAGTTAACTACATGTAATTGGGTCAGAACCGTTCGCGAACCAGACGCAGTGTGTGCACGACGAACGGTTCGCGTCGGCTCAATTGTTAGTCGTGTGAACGCAACCCGACGCAAAGTCGCAAAGAGGAACGGTACGCTAGAATCCGGTACGCGAACCGGACCCAGTGTGAACACGGCCTAAGCGGGCGTGACGTCGTAATCACGTAAACTTGAAAATTCAACTACGTCCGACCTAGTCCGTGTTAGTCTGACGTATTCGAAAGTTTTCAAGTTTACGTGATTATGACGTCATGCCGGCTTCCAGTACAGCGCAATCGGCGGGAATCTGGTGTAGTCTGGTCTGGCTGAAATGCTAATGTATTCCGGCCTTTAAACATCCTTATCCAGTTCAATGTTTCGTTTCAGAATAATTTTGCGAGAAATCCGCCTAAATAGCAACTTATTACGACAGTTCCTCCGTCGTCATAAGTTCATCGATCGGACAATATAAGTCTATTATTCGAAGATTATAACAAAAGTACTCTACGTACTCTTTAAATAAATATATTATTCATTAAATATTATTCAGTTGCATATCTAAACATCAACGCATTTGAGATTCACAACAGACAAAATAATTGATTGAGGAAGGAGTTTTAAGAAAATAGTTACAACACATATATTTAATAGCCTGGTTTTATTTATATTTAATAGTGAACGATGTACGCTTATAACGAAAGGCTGGTCTGTGTGCTTGGGCCAGACTTAGTAGAAACTACCTACAACTAAGCAACAAAAAACGTCCACTCGTTAGAACTAATCACCGAATATATATACCTACAATAATAATTATAGACAGAGTCGTCCATCGTGGGTACTAGTTCTAATCTGACCAACAGTTTCGTGTTGGAGATGTTCTAAATACAACGCCGCTACACGAAATCTAGAGTTAGAACTGACATCCGGACAATCACTAGACGTAGCCTTCGGATGCGAGCACCAAATCAGCCTAGAACGATAGAGAGTTGCAGCGCTCAATGCTTTGTGGGATCGATGACGCGTTGTATGTGTACAAGCCCGACGACAAACACTTCATTTCGGCACTAGGTGGAGCTACCGGTTGAAAGTAGGACGGTTGACGACGAGGTGTAAATGTCAAAGGGCCGCGAGACGGTGTGGGACGTACGAGACACCTCCACGGGCGACGATCGAGGCGTCGTGAAAGAAGGACGAAGACTCGGATACCCACGTTTGGTGTCCGCCAACGGGACAACCGGCAGACGAGACTCGAACCCACGCGGCGGTAGATGGGTGCTGATGTCAGGTGGCGCTGCAGTCGCGCACATCGGAAACGTCGGCTTGACATCGGTATGCGATACGCTAATCGACGGGAGGAAAGACTCGACGGTAAACGGCTTGCTGACAGCGAGCGATAGCGGGTATACACCGGCATGTGACATCGCATACGAACCAACGCACGCCCCGGCACCGAGACACACGCCGCCTGCGCGCGACGGCAGAAACGACTCGACCCAGAAAGACAACTTGCCGATAGGTGACGCTGCGATGGCACGTGACGTGACGTCAACTTGACCACTCGGCGGCGTGGCATCAGCGGCGGCCAGGTGTGTGAGCAGGTGCACGGCGTACTGACCACGCCTCGCCTCAGGGGTGCTCTGGCGACGGAAGGCTTCGGGCGGCACGCGGGCTGCGTCGACTGTCTAGCGACGGTGGGAGTTGGTCGTCTTGTTGATAAAGCAGGCGGTGTTGGTGAGGGTGTGTCGCACCGAGCTCTGCCAACCCGTGTAGTCGGAGCTGAAGAACGGGAACATTCGTTGGAGTGAGGCATAGATGTCGCTGACGGTGAGCGCGCCCTCGGGGGAAGCCCAGATGGCAGCCGTGATGAGGCCGGTATACGCGTACGGAGGCTTCGGGTAGCGACGACAGCTGCAACACATCATGCAAGGCAATCATTACTACTGTTGTAGATGACGTCATAATTGTTATATTACCCTAGCTGTCGACTAACGTAGGCTGGACATGTTGAGCGAATAGGAGTTGAACGGGTTTAGCAAAGAAAGCAGATGCACGGAGATTGTAACGGAGAAAGAGATGAGGAAGACATAGCCTGCGAAGATTGTGCAAACAGAGATTTGTAATGGGAGAGGAATGGAAAACAAGAGCGAAATATAGATGGGCGTGGACGCGGTTGGCGGCGACAACTGCAAAAACAGTAATGGGAGATAAATAGCATTGCTGTTTTTGTGATTCCATGCCCATTTATTGGTCAAAGTGCCTTATTTTCAGCAACTGAACCGTACTATATCTCCCAAAAACCTTGATATGTGCCTGAAAACGATCGTGCCTAGGCTTGAGGCGTGGATAAGGGACATAGTACTGTCACTGAGTGATACGTATTTTAAGTGTTTCCCAATATGAAAAATGGGCCAAGTGGCCCTGAAGTCCTTTGGACTAATACGTCTATATGTGAACCCGACTGACCAAATGAGAGATAAGTCGGAAAAATTGTAACATTGTTTTCTTACATCCTTGTAAAGGTTTGGTAGGGTGCTTTACACGGTTTCAAAAATTATGACTGCTACAAAAATTGGCGAAGTTATGGAGCATTGAACATGGTAGGGGTCAAAAAGTGAAAATGAAGAAAACGGCTGTTGAAGTTTTACATTATATATGCAAATGCATTGCATGGAAATATTACATGTACAACATTCAAATGTGGCACACAGTATGTAATGTGTATGTTATGTTGCAATGATACACTGGAAGTACAAATGTGCTGCTACAAAGACTTATCAATTTATGCCAGATTATGTCTTTATGTGTAAAACTAAGAGGACAGATTATTTGAGAGCAAAAGGTAGACTCACTGTTTGACACAGTTTAAAACCTACATGCAACTGTCCAGTTTAACAGGGGTCTAGTGGCTTAATGCTGTCTGTTGACTCAACCTACTGCCAGTGACCAATTACAGATTAGTCACAGTTTCCATCAAACAATAGCAGGCAGAGAATCTTAGCTCCACAGCTGGGTGTAATACACAACAAGTGATGAATATATGATACACTGGAAGTACAAATGTGCTGGTACAAAAATGTATAAAGTTATGCCAGTTTATGACTTTATGTATAAAATTAAAAGGTCAGATTATTTGAGAGCAAAAGGTAGTCTAAAGAAAAAAAAAATGGGCCAAGTGGCCCTGAAGTCCTGTGGACTAATACGTCTATATGTGACCCCGGCTGACCAAATGAGTGATAAGTCGGAAAAATTGTAACATTGTTTTATTACATCCTTGTAAAGGTTTGGTAGGGTGCTTTACAGGGTTTCAAAAATGGTATGACTGCTACAAAAATTGGCGAAGTTATGGAGCATTGAATATGGTAGGGGTCAAAAAGTGAAAATGAAGAAAACGGCTGTTGAATTTATATATGCAAATGGATTGCATGGAAATATTATATGCACAACATTTAAATGTGGCACACAGTATGTAATATGTATGTTATGTTGCAATGATGCACTGGAAGTACAAATGTGCAGCTACAAAGACTTATCAAGTTATGCCAGATTATGTGTTCCTGTGTAAAACTAAGAAGACAGATTATTTGAGAGCAAAAGGTAGACTCACTGTTTGACACAGTTTAAAACCTACAGGCAACTGTCCAGTTTAACAGGGGTCTAGTGGCTTAATGCTGTCTGTTGACACAAGCTACTGCCAGTGACCAATTACAGATTAGTCACAGTTTCCATCAAACAATAGCAGGCACAGAATCTTAGCTCCACAGCTGGGTGTAATACACAACCAGAGCCACCACTGATTCATGGTCAAGTAGATTAGCTCAATGCACCAACTAAGACAATACACAACACTATAAGTGACAGTGTCCAGAGTGAGGCCTAAACAGTGTCATCATTGCTGAATAGATCAATTAAACCTGCCAAGTGGGTGACAATCTGCACAAGTGTTCATTAATCCTCAGTGATTGTACAGAACACCAGACTGACTACATACCTAAACAAAGCGAATATAATAGGTGAAGAACAGGCAGTGTTCAGATAGGGATATTGGTTGAATTGTATTTGTCTCGACGCAAAAGGCTTTATTGTGCCTTCATCGATTATAAGAAAGCATTTGATTTAGTAGACATGTCCTCCCTGTGGTATAAGATAATTTCATGCTGTATTAATTGTATTGTGCTGAAAGTTGTATACAACTTGTACAAAAATGCTAAATCATGTATAAATGAGGGCCAGGTTGTGTCAGCATTCTTCTCATGTATAGAGGTATGGCAAGGAGAAAACTTGTGTCCTTTGTTATTTGCTATTTACCTGAATAATTTTGAACACTGTTAGTCACAATTATAACGGACTTGATATAGCAGCTGGTTAAATTTACATATGTAGTGTATAGCGGAACTATGTCAACTCTTCTAATGGTTGACATTTGGTTGTTTCAGGTGTCAACTATATTGTGAATCTGTAATTATTAGTATATATTGATACAATTGATTTACACAGTACCATGTCTACACAAGGCATGGCAAGTGTAAACATATCAGTAAAATGCATTTGATATAAATAAAGTGAAGGATATTACACTCTATCGTTGTCCAGAATATTAATTTTCTATGTTTGTCACCTACAGGTGACAGACTATTAATTTTCTATGTTTGTCACCTACAGGTTTCTACAGACAATACATCTTTAACCAATAGACACCACAGTCACACCATTTTATAATAATTAAATGAACATCAAAATAAACACAACTTGCAATTATAGAAAATCAATAGTTTTGAAGATACAGTTTAAAAGTGTTAGGCAACTGTTCAGTCTAACAGGGGTCAAGTGTGTCTTCTCTCCTGGGTGCTGTGACCAATTAAAGATTAGTCAAGGTCTCAATGGACTGGGCTGTAGAGATTAGTCAAAGCAGTTTATTTTGTGGAACAATACACAACATCTAATGTTGGGGGTGGTCTCAAGGGCCCTTCTCAAAACCACATCACTAGATAATGTAAACCTTTTGCAATTTGGGGGCCCCTTAGGTGCCCTTAGAATGATTCAATCAAATACAGATTTCTTGTATATAGTGACAACACCCTAGTATACATCTATGTAAAATTAGAAAAAAAGTTGCTGAACAGTTTTATAAAAAATAGGCCAAATGTTACATTTTTACCAGTTTTGGGGACCTTGGAGGCCCTAGGGAGCCCTTAAAATGATTCCATCAAATGCAGATTTCTCATGCATAGTGGCATTACCCCAAGATATGTCTGTGCAAAATTAGAGAAAATGTTGCTGAACGGTTTCTGAGATACGGCAGCTAACGGCGGACGGCGGATGCAGAGTGATGGTAATAGTCCCTTGGACCTTCGGCATACAGTATGTAATATGTATGTTATGTTGCAATGTTACACTGGAAGTACAAATGTACTGCTACAAAGACGTATCAAGTTATGCCAGATTATGCCTTTATGTATAAAACTAAGAGGACAGATTATTTGAGAGCAAAATGTAGACTCACTGTTTGATACAGTTTAAAACCTACAGGTAACTGTCTAGTTTAACAGGGGTCTAGTGTCTTAATTCTGTCAGTTGACACAAGCTACTGCCAGTGACCAATTACAGATTAGTCACAGTTTCCATCAAACAATAGCAGGCAGAGATTCTTAGCCCCACAGCTGGGTGTAATACACAACCAGAGCCACCACTGATTCATGGTCAAGTAGATTAGCTCAATGCACCAACTAAGACAATACACAACACTATTTGGGATAGTGTCCAGAGTGAGGCCTAAGCAGTGTCACCATTGCTGAATAGATCAATTAAACCTGTGAAGTAGGTGACATTCTGCACAAGTGTTCATTAATCCTTAGTGATTGTTCAGAATACCAGACTGACCACATACCTAAACAAAGCGAATGTAATAGGTGAAGAACAGGCAGTGTTCAGATAGGGATATTGGTTGAATTGTATTTGTCTCGACGGAAAAGGCTTTATTGTGCCTTCATCGATTATAAGAAAGCATTTGATTTAATAGACCTGTCCTCCCTGTGGTCTAAGATAATTTCATGCTGTATTAATTGTATTGTGTTGAAAGTTGTATACAACTTGTACAAAAATGCTAAATCATGTATAAATGAGGGCCAGGTTGTGTCAGCCTTCTTGTCATGTGCAGAGGTATGGCAAGGAGAAAACTTGTGTCCTTTGTTATTTGCTATTTACCTGAATAATTTTGAACACTGTTAGTCACAATTATAATGGACTTGATATGGCAGCTGGTTAAATTTACATATATAGTGTATAGCGGAATTGTCAACTCTTCTAATGGTTGACATTTGGTTGTTTCAGGTGTCAAATATATTGTGAATCTGTAATTATTAGTCTATATTGATACAATTTATTTACACAGTACCATGTCTACACAAGGCATGGCAAGCGTAAACAGATCAGTAAAATGCATTTGATATAAATAAAGTGTAGGATATTTCACTCTATAGTTATCCAGAATATGAATTTTCTATGTTTGTCACCTACAGGTGACAGAATATAAATTTTCTATGTTTGTCACCTACAGGTTTCTACAGACAATACATCTTTAACCAATAGACACCACAGTCACACCATATTATAATAATTAAATGAACATCAAAATAAACACAACTTGCAATTATAGAAAATCAATAGTTTTGAAGATACAGTTTAAAAGTGTTAGGCAACTGTTCAGTCTAAGAGGGGTCAAGTGTGTCTACTCTCCTGGGTGCTGTGACCAATTAAAAATTAGTCAAGGTCTCAATGGACTGGGCTGTAGAGATTAGTCACAGCAGTTGATTTTGTGGAACAATACACAACATCTAATGTTGGGAGTGGTCTCAAGGGCCCTTCTCAAAACCACATCACTAGATAATGTAAACTTTTGTAATTTGGGGGCCCCTTAGGCGCCCTTAGAATGATTCAATCAAATACAGATTTCTTGCATATAGTGACAACACCCTAGTTTACGTCTATGTGAAATTAGAAAAGAAGTTGCTGAACAGTTTTATAAAAAATAGGCCAAATGTTTCATTTTTACCAGATTTGGGGACCTTGGAGGCCCTAGGGAGCCCTTAAAATGATTCCATCAAATGCAGATTTCTCATGCATAGTGGCAGTACCCCAAGATATGTCTGTGCAAAATTAGAGAAAATGTTGCTGAACGGTTTCTGAGATACGGCAGCTAACGGCGGACGGCGGATGCAGAGTGATGGTAATAGTCCCTTGGACCTTCGGCATACAGTATATAATATGTATGTTATGTTGCAATGATACACTGGAAGTACAAATGTACTGCTACAAAGACGTATCAAGTTATGCCAGATTATGCCTTTATGTATAAAACTAAGAGGACATATTATTTGAGAGCAAAATGTAGACTCACTGTTTGATACAGTTTAAAACCTATAGGCAACTGTCCAGTTTAACAGGGGTCTAGTGTCTTAATTCTGTCAGTTGACACAAGCTACTGCCAGTG
Source organism: Paraescarpia echinospica (assembly GCA_020002185.1). Taxonomy (NCBI): domain Eukaryota; kingdom Metazoa; phylum Annelida; class Polychaeta; order Sabellida; family Siboglinidae; genus Paraescarpia; species Paraescarpia echinospica. Next base: position 48,255,920 of record CM034543.1, read on the forward strand.
ACCAATTACAGATTAGTCACAGTTTCCATCAAACAATAGCAGGCAGAGATTCTTAGCTCCACAGCTGGGTGTAATACACAACCAGAACCACCACTGATTCATGGTCAAGTAGATTAGCTCAATGCACCAACTAAGACAATACACAACACTGTGAGTGACAGTGTCCACAGTGAGGCTTAAGGAATGTCCTCATTGCTTAATAGATCAATTAAACCTGCCAAGTGGGTGACATTCTGCACAAGTATTCATTAATCCTCATTGATTGTTCATAACACCAGTCTGACTACATACCTAAACAATGCGAATGTAATAGGTGAAGAACAGGCAGTGTTCAGATAGGGGTATTGGTTGAATTGTATTTGTCTCGACTCAAAAGGCTTTATTGTGTCTTCATCGATTATAAGAAAGTATTTGATTTAGTAGACCAGTCCTCCCTGTGGTCTAAGATAATTTCATGCGGTATTAATGGTATTGTGTTGAAAGTTGTATACAACTTGTACAAAAATGCTAAATCATGTATAAATGAGGGCCAGGTTGTGTCAGCCTTCTTGTCATGTGCAGAGGTATGGCAAGGAGAGAAAACTTGTGTCCTTTGTTATTTGCTATTTACCTGAATAATTTTGAACAATGTTAGTCACAATTATAATGAACTTGATATGGCAGCTGGTTAAATTTACATATATAGTGTATAGCGGAACTGTCAACACTTCTAATGGTTGACATTTGGTTGTTTCAGGTGTCAACTATATTGTGAATCTGTAATTATTAGTCTATATTGATACAATTTATTTACACAGTACCATGTCTACACAAGGCATGGCAAGCGTAAACAGATCAGTAAAATGCATTTGATATAAATAAAGTGTAGGATATTTCACTCTATAGTTATCCAGAATATTAATTTTCTATGTTTGTCACCTACAGGTGACAGAATATTAATTTTCTATGTTTGTCACCTACAGGTTTCTACAGACAATACATCTTTAACCAATAGACACCACAGTCACACCATTTTATAATAATTAAATGAACATCAAAATAAACACAACTTGCAATTATAGAAAATCAATAGTTTTGAAGATACAGTTTAAAAGTGTTAGGCAAATGTTCAGTCTAACAGGGGTCAAGTGTGTCTACTCTCCTGGGTGCTGTGACCAATTAAAGATTAGTCAAGGTCTCAATGGACTGGGCTGTAGAGATTAGTCACAGCAGTTGATTTTGTGGAACAATACACAACATGTAATGTTGGGGGTGGTCTCAAGGGCCCTTCTCAAAACCACATCACTAGATAATGTAAACCTTTTGTAATTTGGGGGCCCCTTAGGTGCCCTTAGAATGATTCAATCAAATACAGATTTCTTGTCTCTTGAAAAAAAGTTGCTGAACAGTTTTATAAAAAAATAGGCCAAATGTTATATTTTTACCAGTTTTGGGGATCTTGGAGGCCCTAGGGAGCCCTTAAAATGATTCCGTCAAATGCAGATTTCTCGTGCATAGTGGCAGTACCCCAAGATATGTCTGTGCAAAATTAGAGGAAATGTTGCTGAACGGTTTCTGAGATACGGCAGCTAACGGCGGACGGCGGATGCAGAGTGATGGTAATAGTCCCTTGGACCTTCGGCATACACTATGTAATATGTATGTTATGTTGCAATGATACACTGGAAGTACAAATGTACTGCTACAAAGACGTATCAAGTTATGCCAGATTATGCCTTTATGTATAAAACTAAGAGGACAGATTATTTGAGAGCAAAATGTAGACTCACTGTTTGATACAGTTTAAAACCTACAGGCAACTGTCTAGTTTAACAGGGGTCTAGTGTCTTAATTCTGTCAGTTGACACAAGCTACTGCCAGTGACCAATTACAGATTAGTCACAGTTTCCATCAAACAATAGCAGGTAGAGATTCTTAGCCCCACAGCTGGGTGTAATACACAACCAGAGCCACCACTGATTCATGGTCAAGTAGATTAGCTCAATGCACCAACTAAGACAATACACAACACTATTAGGGATAGTGTCCAGAGTGAGGCCTAAGCAGTGTCATCATTGCTGAATAGATCAATTAAACCTGTGAAGTAGGTGACATTCTGCACAAGTGTTCATTAATCCTTAGTGATTGTTCAGAACACCAGACTGACCACATACCTAAACAAAGCGAATGTAATAGGTGAAGAACAGCAGTGTTCAGATAGGGGTATTGGTTGAATTGTATTTTTCTCGACGGAAAAGGCTTTATTGTGCCTTCATCGATTATAAGAAAGCATTTGATTTAGTAGACCTGTCCTCCCTGTGGTCTAAGATAATTTCATGCTGTATTAATTGTATTGTGTTGAAAGTTTTTTAAAACTTGTACAAAAATGCTAAATCATGTATAAATGAGGGCCAGGTTGTGTCAGCCTTCTTGTCATGTGCAGAGATATGGCAAGGAGAAAACTTGTGTCCTTTGTTATTTGCTATTTACCTGAATAATTTTGAACACTGTTAGTCACAATTATAATGGACTTGATATGGCAGCTGGTTAAATTTACATATATAGTGTATAGCGGAATTGTCAACTCGCCTATGGTTGACATTTGGTTGTTTTAGGTGTCAACTATATTGTGAATCTGTAATTATTAGTCTATATTGATACAATTTATTTTCACAGTACCATGTCTACACAAGGCATGGCAAGCGTAAACAGATAAGTAAAATGCATTTGATATAAATAAAGTGTAGGATATTTCACTCTATAGTTATCCAGAATATTAATTTTCTATGTTTGTCACCTACTGGTGACAGAATATTAATTTTCTATGTTTGTCACCTACAGGTTTCTACAGATAATACATCTTTAACCAATAGACACCACAGTCACACCATTTTATAATAATTAAATGAACATCAAAATAAACAACTTGCAATTATAGAAAATCAATAGTTTTGAAGATACAGTTTAAAATTGTTAGGCAACTGTTCAGTCTAACAGGGGTCAAGTGTGTCTACTCTCCTGGGTGCTGTGACCAATTAAAGATTAGTCAAGGTCTCAATGGACTGGGCTGAAGACATTAGTCACAGCAGTTGATTTTGTGGAACAATACACAGCATCTAATGTTGGGGGTGGTCTCAAGGGCCCTTCTCAAAACCACATCACTAGATAATGTAAACCATTTGTAATTTGGGGGCCCCTTAGGTGCCCTTAGAATGATTCAATAAAATACAGATTTCTTGTATATAGTGACAACACCCTAGTATACGCTATGTAAAATTTGAAAAAAAGTTGCTGAACAGTTTTATAAAAAATAGGCCAAATGTTACATTTTTACCAGTTTTTGGGACCTTGGAGGCCCTAGGGAGCCCTTAAAATTATTCCATCAAATGCAGATTTCTTATGCATAGTGGCAGTACTCCAAGATATGTCTGTGCAAAATTAGAGAAAATGTTGCTGAACGGTTTCTGAGATACGGCAGCTAACGGCGGACGGCGGATGCAGAGTGATGGTAATAGTCCCTTGGACCTTCGGCATACAGTATATAATATGTATGTTATGTTGCAATGATACACTGGAAGTACAAATGTACTGCTACAAAGACGTATCAAGTTATGCCAGATTATGCCTTTATGTATAAAACTAAGAGGACAGATTATTTGAGAGCAAAATGTAGACTCACTGTTTGATACAGTTTAAAACCTACAGGCAACTGTCTAGTTTAACAGGGGTCTAGTGTCTTAATTCTGTCAGTTGACACAAGCTACTGCCAGTGACCAATTAGAGATTAGTCACAGTTTCCATCAAACAATAGCAGGCAGAGATTCTTAGCTCCACAGCTGGGTGTAATACACAACCAGAGCCACCACTGATTCATGGTCAAGTAGATTAGCTCAATGCACCAACTAAAACAATACACAACACTGTGAGTGACAGTGTCCACAGTGAGGCTTAAGGAGTGTCCTCATTGCTTAATAGATTAGTTAAACCTGCCAAGTGGGTGACATTCTGCACAAGTATTCATTAATCCTCAGTGATTGTTCAGAACACCAGTCTGACTACATACGTAAACAAAGCGAATGTAATAGGTGAAGAACAGGCAGTGTTCAGATAGGGGCATTGGTTGAATTGTATTTGTCTCGACTCAAAAGGCTTTATTGTGTCTTCATCGGTTATAAGAAAGTATTTGATTTAGTAGACCAGTCCTCCCTGTGGTCTAAGATAATTTCATGCGGTATTAATGGTATTGTGTTGAAAGTTGTATACAACATGTACAAAAATGCTAAATCATGTATAAATGAGGGCCAGGCTGTGTCAGCCTTCTTCTCATGTGTAGAAATATGGCAAGGAGAAAACTTGTGTCCTCTGTTATTTGCTATTTACCTGAATAATTTTGAACACTGTTAGTCACAATTATAACGGACTTGATATGGCAGTTGGTTAAATTTACATATATAGTGTATAGCGGAACTATGTCAACTCTTCTAATGGTTGACATTTGGTTGTTTCAGGTGTCAACTATATTGTGAATCTGTAATTATTAGTCTATATTGAGACAAATGATTTACACAGTTCCATGTCTACACAAGGCATGGCAAGCGTAAACAGATCAGTAAAATGCATTTGGTATAAATAAAGTGTACGATATTTCAATCTATAGTTGTCCAGAATATTAATTTTCTATGTTTGTCACCTACAGGTGACAGAATTTTAATTTTCTATGTTTGTCACCTACAGGTTTCTACAGACAATACATCTTTAACCAATAGACACCACAGTCACACCATATTATAATAATTAAATGAACATCAAAATAAACACAACTTGCAATTATAGAAAATCAATAGTTTTGAAGATACAGTTTAAAAGTGTTACGCAACTGTTCAGTCTAAGAGGGGTCAAGTGTGTCTACTCTCCTGGGTGCTGTGACCAATTAAAGATTAGTCAAGGTCTCAATGGACTGGGCTGTAGAGATTAGTCACAGCGGTTGATTTTGTGGAACAATACACAACATCTAATGTTGGGGGTGGTCTCAAGGGCCCTTCTCAAAACCACATCACTAGATAATGTAAACCTTTTGTAATTTGGGGGCCCCTTAGGTGCCCTTAGAATGATTCAATCAAATACAGATTTCTTGTCTCTTGAAAAAAAGTTGCTGAACAGTTTTATAAAAAATAGGCCAAATGTTACATTTTTCCAGTTTTGGGGATCTTGGAGGCCCTAGGGAGCCCTTAAAATTATTCCATCAAATGCAGATTTATCGTGCATAGTGGCAGTACCCCAAGTTATGTCTGTGCAAAATTAGAGAAAATGTTGCTGAACGGTTTCTGAGATACGGCAGCTAACGGCGGACGGCGGATGCAGAGTGATGGTAATAGTCCCTTGGACCTTCGGCATACAGTATGTAATATGTATGTTATGTTGCAATGATACACTGGAAGTACAAATGTACTGCTACAAAGACGTATCAAGTTATGCCAGATTATGCCTTTATGTATAAAACTAAGAGGACAGATTATTTGAGAGCAAAATGTAGACTCATTGTTTGATACAGTTTAAAACCTACAGGCAACTGTCCAGTTTAACAGGGGTCTAGTGTCTTAATTCTGTCAGTTGACACAAGCTACTGCCAGTGACCAATTAAAGATTAGTCACAGTTTCCATCAAACAATAGCAGGCAGAGATTCTTAGCTCCACAGCTGGGTGTAATACACAACCAGAGCCACCACTGATTCATGGTCAAGTAGATTAGCTCAATGCACCAACTAAGACAATACACAACACTGTGAGTGACAGTGTCCACAGTGAGGCTTAAGGAGTGTCCTCATTGCTTAATAGATCAATTAAACCTGCCAAGTGGGTGACATTCTGCACAAGTATTCATTAATCCTCATTGATTGTTCATAACACCAGTCTGACTACATACCTAAACAATGCGAATGTAATAGGTGAAGAACAGGCAGTGTTCAGATAGGGGTATTGGTTGAATTGTATTTGTCTCGACTCAAAAGGCTTTATTGTGTCTTCATCGATTATAAGAAAGCATTTGATTTAGTAGACCTGTCCTCCCTGTGGTCTAAGATAATTTCATGCGGTATTAATTGTATTGTGTTCAAAATTGTATACAACTTGTACAAAAATGCTAAATCATGTATAAATGAGGGCTAAGTTGTGTCAGCCTTCTTTTCATGTGTAGAGGTATGGCAAGGAGAAAACTTGTGTCCTTTGTTATTTGCTATTTACCTGAATAATTTTGAACACTGTTAGTCATAATTATAATGGACTTGACATGGCAGCTGGTTAAATTTACATATATAGTGTATAGCGGAACTATGTCAACTCTTCTAATGGTTGACATTTGGTTGTTTCAGGTGTCAACTATATTATGAATCTGTAATTATTAGTCTATATTGAGACAATTTATTTACACAGTACCATGTCTACACAAGGCATGGCAAGCTTAAACAGATCAGTAAAATGCATTTGATATAAATAAAGTGTAGGATATTTCACTCTATAGTTGTCCAGAATATTAATTTTCTATGTTTGTCACCTACAGGTGACAGAATATTAATTTTCTATGTTTGTCACCTACAGGTTTCTACAGACAATACATCTTTAACCAATAGACACCACAGTCACACCATTTTATAATAATTAAATGAACATCAAAATAAACACAACTTGCAATTATAGAAAATCAATAGTTTTGAAGATACAGTTTAAAAGTGTTAGGCAACTGTTCAGTCTAACAGGGGTCAAGTGTGTCTTCTCTCCTGGGTGCTGTGACCAATTAAAGATTAGTCAAGGTCTCAATGGACTGGGCTGTAGAGATTAGTCACAGCAGTTGATTTTGTGGAACAATACACAACATCTAATGTTGGGGGTGGTCTCAAGGGCCCTTCTCAAAACCACATCACTAGATAATGTAAACCTTTTGCAATTTGGGGGCCCCTTAGGTGCCCTTAGAATGATTCAATCAAATACAGATTTCTTGTCTCTTGAAAAAAAGTTGCTGAACAGTTTAACAAAAAATAGGCCAAATGTTACATTTTTACCAGTTTTGGGGACCTTGGAGGCCCTAGGGAGCCCTTAAAATGATTCCGTCAAATGCAGATTTCTCATGCATAGTGGCAGTACCCCAAGATATGTCTGTGCAAAATTAGAGAAAATGTTGCTGAACGGTTTCTGAGATACGGCAGCTAACGGCGGACGGCGGATGCAGAGTGATGGTAATAGTCCCTTGGACCTTCGGCATACAGTATGTAATATGTATGTTATGTTGCAATGATACACTGGAAGTACAAATGTACTGCTACAAAGACGTATCAAGTTATGCCAGATTATGCCTTTATGTATAAAACTAAGAGGACAGATTATTTGAGAACAAAATGTAGACTCACTGTTTGATACAGTTTAAAACCTACAGGCAACTGTCCAGTTTAACAGGGGTCTAGTGTCTTAATTCTGTCAGTTGACACAAGCTACTGCCAGTGACCAATTACAGATTAGTCACAGTTTCCATCAAACAATAGCAGGCAGAGATTCTTAGCTCCACAGTTGGGTTGGGTGTAATACACAACCAGAGCCACCACTGATTCATGGTCAAGTAGATTAGCTCAATGCACCAACTAAGACAATACACAACACTGTGAGTGACAGTGTCCACAGTGAGGCTTAAGGAGTGTCCTCATTGCTTAATAGATCAATTAAACCTGCCAAGTAGGTGACATTCTGCACAAGTATTCATTAATCATCATTGATTTTTCAGAACACCAGTCTGACTACATACCTAAACAATGCGAATGTAATAGATGAAGAACAGGCAGTGATCAGATAGGGGTATTGGTTGAATTGTATTTGTCTCGACTCAAAAGGCTTTATTGTGTCTTCATCGATTATAAGAAAGTATTTGATTTAGTAGACCAGTCCTCCCTGTGGTCTAAGATAATTTCATGCGGTATTAATGGTATTGTGTTGAAAGTTGTATACAAAATGTACAAAAATGCTAAGTCATGTATAAATGTGGGCCAGGCTGTGTCAGCCTTCTTCTCATGTGTAGACATATGGCAAGGAGAAAACTTGTGTCCTCTGTTATTTGCTATTTACCTGAATAATTTTGAACACTGTTAGTCACAATTTTAACGGACTTGACATGGCAGCTGGTTAATTTTACATATATAGTGTATAGCGGAACTATGTCAACTCTTCTAATGGATGATATTTGGTTGTTTCAGGTGTCAACTATATTGTGAATCTGTAATTATTAGTCTATATTGAGACAAATGATTTACACAGTTCCATGTCTACACAAGGCATGGCAAGCGTAAACAGATCAGTAAAATGCATTTGATATAAATAAAGTGTAGGATATTTCACTCTATAGTTGTCCAGAATATTAATTTTCTATGTTTGTCACCTACAGGTGACAGAATATTAATTTTCTATGTTTGTCACCTACAGGTTTCTACAGACAATACATCTTTAACCAATAGACACCACAGTCACACCATTTTATAATAATTAAATGAACATCAAAATAAACACAACTTGCAATTATAGAAAATCAATAGTTTTGAAGATACAGTTTAAAAGTGTTATGCAACTGTTCAGTCTAAGAGGGGTCAAGTGTGTCTACTCTCCTGGGTGCTGTGACCAATTAAAGATTAGTCAAGGTCTCAATGGACTGGGCTGTAGAGATTAGTCACAGCAGTTGATTTTGTGGAACAATACACAACATCTAATGTTGGGGGTGGTCTCAAGGGCCCTTCTCAAAACCACATTACTAGATAATGTAAACCTTTTGTAATTTGGGGGCCCCTTAGGTGCCCTTAGAATGATTCAATCAAATACAGATTTCTTGTTTCTTGAAAAAAAGTTGCTGAACAGTTTTATAAAAAATAGGCCAAATGTTACATTTTTACAAGTTTTGGGGACCTTGGAGGCCCTAGGGAGCCCTTAAAATGATTCCATCAAATGCAGATTTCTCATGCATAGTGGCAGTACCCCAAGATATGTCTGTGCAAAATTAGAGAAAATGTTGCTGAACGGTTTCTGAGATACGGCAGCTAACGGCGGACGGCGGATGCAGAGTGATGGTAATAGTCCCTTGGACCTTCGGCATACAGTATATAATATGTATGTTATGTTGCAATGATACACTGGAAGTACAAATGTACTGCTACAAAGACGTATCAAGTTATGCCAGATTATGCCTTTATGTATAAAACTAAGAGGACAGATTATTTGAGAGCAAAATGTAGACTCACTGTTTGATACAGTTTAAAACCTACAGGCAACTGTCCAGTTTAACAGGGGTCTAGTGTCTTAATTCTGTCAGTTGACACAAGCTACTGCCAGTGACCAATTACAGATTAGTCACAGTTTCCATCAAACAATAGCAGGCAGAGATTCTTAGCTCCACAGCTGGGTGTAATACACAACCAGAGCCACCACTGATTCATGGTCAAGTAGATTAGCTCAATGCACCAACTAAGACAATACACAACACTGTGAGTGACAGTGTCCACAGTGAGGCTTAAGGAGTGTCCTCATTGCTTAATAGATTAATTAAACCTGCCAAGTGGGTGACATTCTGCACAAGTATTCATTAATCATCATTGATTTTTCAGAACACCAGTCTGACTACATACCTAAACAATGTGAATGTAATAGGTGAAGAACAGGCAGTGTTCAGATAGGGGTATTGGTTGAATTGTATTTGTCTCGACTCAAAAGGCTTTATTGTGTCTTCATCGATTATAAGAAAGTATTTGATTTAGTAGACCAGTCCTCCCTGTGGTCTAAGATAATTTCATGCGGTATTAATGGTATTGTGTTGAAAGTTGTATACAAAATGTACAAAAATGCTAAATCATGTATAAATGAGGGCCAGGCTGTGTCAGCCTTCTTCTCATGTGTAGACATATGGCAAGGAGAAAACTTGTGTCCTCTGTTATTTGCTATTTACCTGAATAATTTTGAACACTGTTAGTCACAATTATAATGGACTTGACATGGCAGCTGGTTAAATTTACATATATAGTGTATAGCGGAACTATGTCAACTCTTCTAATGGTTGACATTTGGTTGTTTCAGGTGTCAACTATATTGTGAATCTGTAATTAGTAGTCTATATTGAGACAAATGATTTACACAGTTCCATGTCTACACAAGGCATGGCAAGCGTAAACAGATCAGTAAAATGCATTTGATATAAATAAAGTGTAGGATATTTCAATCTATAGTTGTCCAGAATATTAATTTTCTATGTTTGTCACCTACAGGTGACAGAATTTTAATTTTCTATGTTTGTCACCTACAGGTTTCTACAGACAATACATCTTTAACCAATAGACACCACAGTCACACCATATTATAATAATTAAATGAACATCAAAATAAACACAACTTGCAATTATAGAAAATCAATAGTTTTGAAGATACAGTTTAAAAGTGTTATGCAACTGTTCAGTCTAAGAGGGGTCAAGTGTGTCTACTCTCCTGGGTGCTGTGACCAATTAAAAATTAGTCAAGGTCTCAATGGACTGGGCTGTAGAGATTAGTCACAGCAGTTGATTTTGTGGAACAATACACAACATCTAATGTTGGGGGTGGTCTCAAGGGCCCTTCTCAAAACCACATCACTAGATAATGTAAACCTTTTGTAATTTGGGGGCCCCTTAGGTGCCCTTAGAATGATTCAATCAAATACATATTTCTTGTATATAGTGACAACACCCTAGTTTACATCTATGTGAAATTAGAAAAAAAGTTGCTGAACAGTTTTATAAAAAATAGGCCAAATGTTTCATTTTTACCAGATTTGGGGACCTTGGAGGCCCTAGGGAGCCCTTAAAATGATTCCATCAAATGCAGATTTCTCATGCATAGTGGCAGTACCCCAAGATATGTCTGTGCAAAATTAGAGAAAATGTTGCTGAAGGGTTTCTGAGATACGGCAGCTAACGGCGGACGGCGGATGCAGAGTGATGGTAATAGTCCCTTGGACCTTCGGCATACAGTATGTAATATGTATGTTATGTTGCAATGATACACTGGAAGTACAAATGTACTGCTACAAAGACGTATCAAGTTATGCCAGATTATGCCTTTATGTATAAAACTAAGAGGACAGATTATTTGAGAGCAAAATGTAGACTCACTGTTTGATACAGTTTAAAACCTACAGGCAACTGTCCAGTTTAACAGGGGTCTAGTGTCTTAATTCTGTCAGTTGACACAAGCTACTGCCAGTGACCAATTAAAGATTAGTCACAGTTTCCATCAAACAATAGCAGGCAGAGATTCTTAGCTCCACAGCTGGGTGTAATACACAACCAGAGCCACCACTGATTCATGGTCAAGTAGATTAGCTCAATGCACCAACTAAGACAATACACAACACTGTGAGTGACAGTGTCCACAGTGAGGCTTAAGGAGTGTCCTCATTGCTTAATAGATCAATTAAACCTGCCAAGTGGGTGACATTCTGCACAAGTATTCATTAATCCTCATTGATTGTTCATAACACCAGTCTGACTACATACCTAAACAATGCGAATGTAATAGGTGAAGAACAGGCAGTGTTCAGATAGGGGTATTGGTTGAATTGTATTTGTCTCGACTCAAAAGGCTTTATTGTGTCTTCATCGATTATAAGAAAGTATTTGATTTAGTAGACCAGTCCTCCCTGTGGTCTAAGATAATTTCATGCGGTATTAATGGTATTGTGTTGAAAGTTGTATACAACATGTACAAAATTGCTAAATCATGTATAAATGAGGGCCAGGATGTGTCAGCCTTCTTCTCATGTGTAGAAATATGGCAAGGAGAAAACTTGTGTCCTCTGTTATTTGCTATTTACCTGAATAATTTTGAACACTGTTAGTCACAATTTTAACGGACTTGACATGGCAGCTGGTTAATTTTACATATATAGTGTATAGCGGAACTATGTCAACTCTTCTAATGGATGATATTTGGTTGTTTCAGGTGTCAACTATATTGTGAATCTGTAATTATTAGTCTATATTGAGACAAATGATTTACACAGTTCCATGTCTACACAAGGCATGGCAAGCGTAAACAGATCAGTAAAATGCATTTGATATAAATAAAGTGTAGGATATTTCAATCTATAGTTGTCCAGAATATTAATTTTCTATGTTTGTCACCTACAGGTGACAGAATTTTAATTTTCTATGTTTGTCACCTACAGGTTTCTACAGACAATACATCTTTAACCAATGGACACGTTAGTCACACCATATTATAATAATTAAATGAACATCAAAATAAACACAACTTGCAATTATAGAAAATCAATAGTTTTGAAGATACAGTTTAAAAGTGTTATGCAACTGTTCATTCTAAGAGGGGTCAAGTGTGTCTACTCTCCTGGGTGCTGTGACCAATTAAAGATTAGTCAAGGTCTCAATGGACTGGGCTGTAGAGATTAGTCACAGCAGTTGATTTTGTGGAACAATACACAACATCTAATGTTGGGGGTGGTCTCAAGGGCCCTTCTCAAAACCACATTACTAGATAATGTAAACCTTTTGTAATTTGGGGGCCCCTTAGGTGCCCTTAGAATGATTCAATCAAATACAGATTTCTTGTTTCTTGAAAAAAAGTTGCTGAACAGTTTTATAAAAAATAGGCCAAATGTTACATTTTTACAAGTTTTGGGGACCTTGGAGGCCCTAGGGAGCCCTTAAAATGATTCCATCAAATGCAGATTTCTCATGCATAGTGGCAGTACCCCAAGATATATCTGTGCAAAATTAGAGAAAATGTTGCTGAACGGTTTCTGAGATACGGCAGCTAACGGCGGACGGCGGATGCAGAGTGATGGTAATAGTCCCTTGGACCTTCGGCATACAGTATGTAATATGTATGTTATGTTGCAATGATACACTGGAAGTACAAATGTACTTCTACAAAGACGTATCAAGTTATGCCAGATTATGCCTTTATGTATAAAACTAAGAGGACAGATTATTTGAGAGCAAAATGTAGACTCACTGTTTGATACAGTTTAAAACCTACAGGCAACTGTCCAGTTTAACAGGGGTCTAGTGTCTTAATTCTGTCAGTTGACACAAGCTACTGCCAGTGACCAATTACAGATTAGTCACAGTTTCCATCAAACAATAGCAGGCAGAGATTCTTAGCTCCACAGCTGGGTGTAATACACAACCAGAGCCACCACTGATTCATGGTCAAGTAGATTAGCTCAATGCACCAACTAAGACAATACACAACACTGTGAGTGACAGTGTCCACAGTGAGGCTTAAGGAGTGTCCTCATTGCTTAATAGATTAATTAAACCTGCCAAGTGGGTGACATTCTGCACAAGTATTCATTAATCATCATTGATTTTTCAGAACACCAGTCTGACTACATACCTAAACAATGTGAATGTAATAGGTGAAGAACAGGCAGTGTTCAGATAGGGGTATTGGTTGAATTGTATTTGTCTCGACTCAAAAGGCTTTATTGTGTCTTCATCGATTATAAGAAAGTATTTGATTTAGTAGACCAGTCCTCCCTGTGGTCTAAGATAATTTCATGCGGTATTAATGGTATTGTGTTGAAAGTTGTATACAAAATGTACAAAAATGCTAAATCATGTATAAATGAGGGCCAGGCTGTGTCAGCCTTCTTCTCATGTGTAGACATATGGCAAGGAGAAAACTTGTGTCCTCTGTTATTTGCTATTTACCTGAATAATTTTGGACACTGTTAGTCACAATTATAACGGACTTGACATGGCAGCTGATTAAATTTACATATATAGTGTATAGCAGAACTATGTCAACTCTTCTAATGGTTGACATTTGGTTGTTTCAGGTGTCAACTATATTGTGAATCTGTAATTAGTAGTCTATATTGAGACAAATGATTTACACAGTTCCATGTCTACACAAAGCAAGGCAAACGTAAACAGATCAGTAAAATGCATTTGATATAAATAAAGTGTAGGATATTTCAATCTATAGTTGTCCAGAATATTAATTTTCTATGTTTGTCACCTACAGGTGACAGAATTTTAATTTTCTATGTTTGTCACCTACAGGTTTCTACAGACAATACATATTTAACCAATAGACACCACAGTCACACCATATTATAATAATTAAATGAACATCAAAATAAACACAACTTGCAATTATAGAAAATCAATAGTTTTGAAGATACAGTTTAAAAGTGTTATGCAACTGTTCAGTCTAAGAGGGGTCAAGTGTGTCTACTCTCCTGGGTGCTGTGACCAATTAAAAATTAGTCAAGGTCTCAATGGACTGGGCTGTAGAGATTAGTCACAGCAGTTGATTTTGTGGAACAATACACAACATCTAATGTTGGGGGTGGTCTCAAGGGCCCTTCTCAAAACCACATCACTAGATAATGTAAACCTTTTGCAATTTGGGGGCCCCTTAGGTGCCCTTGGAATGATTCAATCAAATACAGATTTCTTGTATATAGTGGCAGCACCCTAAGATACATCTATGCAAAATTAGAAAAAAAGTTGCTGAACAGTTTTAGAAAAAATAGGCCAAATGTTACATTTTTACCAGTTTTGGGGACTTTGGAGGCCCTAGGGAGCCCTTAAATTGATTCAATCAAATACAGATTTCTCGTGCATAGTGGCAGTGCCTCAAGATGTGTCTGTGCAAAATTAGAGAAAAAGCTACTGAACGGTTTCTGAGATACGGCAGCTAACGGTGGACGGCGGATGCAAAGTGATGGCAATAGTCCCTTGGACCTTCGGCCAAAGGACTAAAAATGAAGAAAATGGCTGTTGATTTTTTATATTATATATGCAAATGGATTGCATGGAAATATTACATGCACAACATTCAAATGTGGCATACAGTATGTAATATGTATGTTATGTTGCAACGATACACTGGAAGTACAAATGTACGGCTACAAAGACGTATCAAGTTATGCCAGATTATGTCTTAATGTATAAAACTAAGAGGACAGATTATTTGAGAGCAAAGTGTAGACTCACTGTTTGACACAGTTTAAAACTTACAGTCAACTGTCCAGTTTAACTTGGGTCTAGTGTCTTAATTCTGTCTGTTGACATAAACTACTGCCAGTGACCAATTACAGATTAGTCACAGTTTCCATCAAACAATAGCAGGCAGAGAATCTTAGCTCCACAGCTGGGTGTAATACACAACCAGAGCCACCACTGATTCGTGGTCAAGTAGATTAGCTCAATGCACCAAGTAAGACAATACACAACACTATTAGTGACAGTGTCCAGAGTGAGGCCTAAGCAGTGTCATCATAGCTGAATAGATCATTTAAACCTGCCAAGTAGGTGACATTATGCACAAGTGTTCATTAATCCTTAGTGATTGTTCAGAACACCAGACTGACCACATTCCTAAACAAAGCGAATGTAATAGGTGAAGAACAGGCAGTGTTCAGATAGGGGTATTGGTTGAATTGTATTTGTCTCGACGCAAAAGGCTTTATTGTGCCTTCATCGATTATAAGAAAGCATTTGATTTAGTAGACCTGTCCTCCCTGTTGTCTAAGATAATTTCATGCTGTATTAATTGTATTGTGTTGAAAATTGTATACAACTTGTACAAAAATGCTAAATCATGTATAAATGAGGGGTAATTTGTGTCAGCCTTCTTTTCATGTGTAGAGGTATGGCAAGGAGAAAACTTGTGTCCTTTGTTATTTGCTATTTACCTGAATAATTTTGAACACTGTTAGTCATAATTATAATGGACTTGACATGGCAGCTGGTCAAATTTACATATATAGTGTATAGCGGAACTATGTCAACTCTTCTAATGGTTGACATTTGGTTGTTTCAGGTGTCAACTATATTATGAATCTGTAATTATTAGTCTATATTGAGACAATTGATTTACACAGTACCATGTCTACACAAGGCATGGCAAGCTTAAACAGATCAGTAAAATGCTTTTGATATAAATAAAGTGTAGGATATTTCACTCTATAGTTGTCCAGAATATTAATTTTCTATGTTTGTCACCTACAGGTGACAGAATATTAATTTTCTATGTTTGTCACCTACAGGTTTCTACAGACAATACATCTTTAACCAATAGACACCACAGTCACACCATTTTATAATAATTAAATGAACATCAAAATAAACACAACTTGCAATTATAGAAAATCAATAGTTTTGAAGATACAGTTTAAAAGTGTTAGGCAACTGTTCAGTCTAACAGGGGTCAAGTGTGTCTACTCTGCCTGGGTGCTGTGACCAATTAAAGATTAGTCAAGGTATCAATGTACTGGGCTGTAGAGATTAGTCACAGCAGTTGATTTTGTGGAACAATACACAACATCTAATGTTGGGGGTGGTCTCAAGGGCCCTTCTCAAAACCACATCACTAGATAATGTAAACCTTTTGCACTTTGGGGGCCCCTTAGGTGCCCTTGGAATGATTCAATCAAATACAGATTTCTTGTATATAGTGGCAGCACCCTAAGATACATCTATGCAAAATTAGAAAAAAAGTTGCTGAACAGTTTTAGAAAAAATAGGCCAAATGTTACATTTTTACCAGTTTTGGGGACTTTGGAGGCCCTAGGGAGCCCTTAAATTGATTCAATCAAATACAGATTTCTCGTGCATAGTGGCAGTGCCTCAAGATGTGTCTGTGCAAAATTAGAGAAAAAGTTACTGAACGGTTTCTGAGATACGGCAGCTAACGGTGGACGGCGGATGCAGAGTGATGGCAATAGTCCCTTGGACCTTCGGCCAAAGGACTAAAAATGAAGAAAATGGCTGTTGAAGTTTTATATTATATATGCAAATGGATTGCATGGAAATATTACATGCACAACATTCAAATGTGGCATACAGTATGTAATATGTATGTTATGTTGCAACGATACACTGGAAGTACAAATGTACCGCTACAAAGACGTATCAAGTTATGCCAGATTATGTCTTTATGTATAAAACTAAGAGGACAGATTATTTGAGAGCAAAGTGTAGACTCACTGTTTGACACAGTTTAAAACCTACAGTCAACTGTCCAGTTTAACTGGGGTCTAGTGTCTTAATTCTGTCTGTTGACATAAGCTACTGCCAGTGACCAATTACAGATTAGTCACAGTTTCCATCAAACAATAGCAGGCAGAGAATCTTAGCTCCACAGCTGGGTGTAATACACAACCAGAGCCACCACTGATTCATGGTCAAGTAGATTAGCTCAATGCACCAAGTAAGACAATACACAACACTATTAGTGACAGTGTCCAGAGTGAAGCCTAAGCAGTGTCATCATAGCTGAATAGATCATTTAAACCTGCCAAGTAGGTGACATTATGCACAAATGTTCATTAATCCTTAGTGATTGTTCAGAACACCAGACTGACCACATACCTAAACAAAGCGAATGTAATAGGTGAAGAACAGGCAGTGTTCAGATAGGGGTATTGGTTGAATTGTATTTGTCTCGACGCAAAAGGCTTTATTGTGCCTTCATCGATTATAAGAAAGCATTTGATTTAGTAGACCTGTCCTCCCTGTTGTCTAAGATAATTTCATGCTGTATTAATTGTATTGTGTTGAAAATTGTATACAACTTGTACAAAAATGCTAAATCATGTATAAATGAGGGCTAAGTTGTGTCAGCCTTCTTTTCATGTGTAGAGGTATGGCAAGGAGAAAACTTGTGTCCTTTGTTATTTGCTATTTACCTGAATAATTTTGAACACTGTTAGTCATAATTATAATGGACTTGACATGGCAGCTGGTCAAATTTACATATATAGTGTATAGCGGAACTATGTCAACTCTTCTAATGGTTGACATTTGGTTGTTTCAGGTGTCAACTCTATTATGAATCTGTAATTATTAGTCTATATTGAGGCAATTGATTTACACAGTACCATGTCTACACAAGGCATGGCAAGCTTAAACAGATCAGTAAAATGCTTTTGATATAAATAAAGTGTAGGATATTTCACTCTATAGTTGTCCAGAATATTAATTTTCTATGTTTGTCACCTACAGGTGACAGAATATTAATTTTCTATGTTTGTCACCTACAGGTTTCTACAGACAATACATCTTTAACCAATAGACACCACAGTCACACCATTTTATAATAATTAAATGAACATCAAAATAAACACAACTTGCAATTATAGAAAATCAATAGTTTTGAAGATACAGTTTAAAAGTGTTAGGCAACTGTTCAGTCTAACAGGGGTCAAGTGTGTCTACTCTGCCTGGGTGCTGTGACCAATTAAAGATTAGTCAAGGTATCAATGTACTGGGCTGTAGAGATTAGTCACAGCAGTTGATTTTGTGGAACAATACACAACATCTAATGTTGGGGGTGGTCTCAAGGGCCCTTCTCAAAACCACATCAATAGATAATGTAAACCTTTTGCACTTTGGGGGCCCCTTAGGTGCCCTTGGAATGATTCAATCAAATACAGATTTCTTGTATATAGTGGCAGCACCCTAAGATACATCTATGCAAAATTAGAAAAAAAGTTGCTGAACAGTTTTAGAAAAAATAGGCCAAATGTTACATTTTTACCAGTTTTGGGGACTTTGGAGGCCCTAGGGAGCCCTTAAATTGATTCAATCAAATACAGATTTCTCGTGCATAGTGGCAGTGCCTCAAGATGTGTCTGTGCAAAATTAGAGAAAAAGTTACTGAACGGTTTCTGAGATACGGCAGCTAACGGTGGACGGCGGATGCAAAGTGATGGCAATAGTCCCTTGGACCTTCGGCCAAAGGACTAAAAATGAAGAAAATGGCTGTTGAAGTTTTATATTATATATGCAAATGGATTGCATGGAAATATTACATGCACAACATTCAAATGTGGCATACAGTATGTAATATGTATGTTATGTTGCAACGATACACTGGAAGTACAAATGTACCGCTACAAAGACGTATCAAGTTATGCCAGATTATGTCTTTATGTATAAAACTAAGAGGACAGATTATTTGAGAGCAAAGTGTAGACTCACTGTTTGACACAGTTTAAAACCTACAGTCAACTGTCCAGTTTAACTGGGGTCTAGTGTCTTAATTCTGTCTGTTGACATAAGCTACTGCCAGTGACCAATTACAGATTAGTCACAGTTTCCATCAAACAATAGCAGGCAGAGAATCTTAGCTCCACAGCTGGGTGTAATACACAACCAGAGCCACCACTGATTCGTGGTCAAGTAGATTAGCTCAATGCACCAAGTAAGACAATACACAACACTATTAGTGACAGTGTCCAGAGTGAGGCCTAAGCAGTGTCATCATAGCTGAATAGATCAATTAAACCTGCCAAGTAGGTGACATTCTGCACAAGTGTTCATTAATCCTTAGTGATTGTTCAGAACACCAGACTGACCACATACCTAAACAAAGCGAATGTAATAGGTGAAGAACAGGCAGTGTTCAGATAGGGGTATTGGTTGAATTGTATTTGTCTCGACGCAAAAGGCTTTATTGTGCCTTCATCGATTATAAGAAAGCATTTGATTTAGTAGACCTGTCCTCCCTGTTGTCTAAGATAATTTCATGCTGTATTAATTGTATTGTGTTGAAAATTGTATACAACTTGTACAAAAATGCTAAATCATGTATAAATGAGGGCTAAGTTGTGTCAGCCTTCTTTTCATGTGTAGAGGTATGGCAAGGAGAAAACTTGTGTCCTTTGTTATTTGCTATTTACCTGAATAATTTTGAACACTGTTAGTCATAATTATAATGGACTTGACATGGCAGCTGGTTAAATTTACATATATAGTGTATAGCGGAACTATGTCAACTCTTCTAATGGTTGACATTTGGTTGTTTCAGGTGTCAACTATATTATGAATCTGTAATTATTAGTCTATATTGAGACAATTGATTTACACAGTACCATGTCTACACAAGGCATGGCAAGCTTAAACAGATCAGTAAAATGCATTTGATATAAATAAAGTGTAGGATATTTCACTCTATAGTTGTCCAGAATATTAATTTTCTATGTTTGTCACCTACAGGTGACAGAATATTAATTTTCTATGTTTGTCACCTACAGGTTTCTACAGACAATACATCTTTAACCAATAGACACCACAGTCACACCATTTTATAATAATTAAATGAACATCAAAATAAACACAACTTGCAATTATAGAAAATCAATAGTTTTGAAGATACAGTTTAAAAGTGTTAGGCAACTGTTCAGTCTAACAGGGGTCAAGTGTGTCTACTCTGCCTGGGTGCTGTGACCAATTAAAGATTAGTCAAGGTATCAATGTACTGGGCTGTAGAGATTAGTCACAGCAGTTGATTTTGTGGAACAATACACAACATCTAATGTTGGGGGTGGTCTCAAGGGCCCTTCTCAAAACCACATCACTAGATAATGTAAACATTTTGCAATTTGGGGGCCCCTTAGGTGCCCTTGGAATGATTCAATCAAATACAGATTTATTGTATATAGTGGCAGCACCCTAAGATACATCTATGCAAAATTAGAAAAAAAGTTGCTGAACAGTTTTATATAAAAAAGGCCAAATGTTACATTTTTACCAGTTTTGGGGACTTTGGCGGCCCTAGGGAGCCCTTAAATTGATTCAATCAAATACAGATTTCTTGTGCATAGTGGCAGTGCCTCAAGATGTGTCTGTGCAAAATTAGAGAAAAAGTTACTGAACGGTTTCTGAGATACGGCAGCTAACGAGTGACGGCGGATGCAGAGTGATGGCAATAGTCCCTTGGACATTCGGCCAAAGGACTAAAAATGAAGAAAATGGCTGTTGAAATTTTATATTATATATGCAAATGGATTGCATGGAAATATTACATGCACAACATTCAAATGTGGCATACAGTATGTAATATGTATGTTATGTTGCAACGATACACTGGAAGTACAAATGTACCGCTACAAAGACGTATCAAGTTATGCTAGATTATGTCTTTATGTATAAAACTAAGAGGACAGATTATTTGAGAGCAAAGTGTAGATTCACTGTTTGACACAGTTTAAAACCTACAGTCAACTGTCCAGTTTAACTGGGGTCTAGTGTCTTAACCCTTTAGACCTCAGAGTGTTTCGGTGTAAAGCCACTGGTTCCTCAGAGAATTAGGTCACATTCTGAAAATGTTTGGGAGTGTCCGTTTTTGTGGCATAGCTCTTTTATTATTGTATTTCCATTATTGCAAGTTGTAACTATTTTAAAGGACTTAGAATGCTCTTCACATTGGGAGTAAATATGCTTTTGTATGAATAACAATAGTTGTCCATATCTCGGTAGGCGTGCCAGTATTTAGGTATTTCACTACAACATGTCATATTATGAGTCATAACTTTTTTATGCTTCATTTCTTACTGCTACAAGTTGTGTTTATTTGAAAGATAATTTAATTACTTACATTTTGTTATAATTTTTTTTATTATATCTAAAATATACGTTGCACATACTGGAATACAATGGAAGCATACATGACAAATTTGCAAAGCTAAAATTAAATATGGGGTACATCACTGTACGGAGTCTACCTTAAATGCACACCATGTTGCATGTTGCAGTGCTGTAATTTATATGATACTAAAATGTAATTAAAACAATATTTTGGTACAACATATGTTATTGTATCATAAGTATTTTGCCCAAACAATATGTGGTAAAACAAAACCCTGTCGGACAATAATTTCTACACCGAACATAATGATTGACTGCTGTGTAACTTTTTATGATCAATATTGTACTGCTACAACTTTATTTTATTATAAAGAGCAGATAAATGCCTACACAATGATACCTGCATTGTTAAATTCTGATGGCTAGAATGATATATACTTCATTACTGTGGAATGGGAGTGTCTGGTCACAGGCACATGTAGCTGTCAAGTGTCAACACTACCACCCCGGGCAGCCTCGGTCAAAACAACAAGTGAACAACAGGACAGTCCCGCAAGTTACAACACTTATCATTCACAAAATAATACAACTATAACATCGTCATACAATGTCCTAATCGAAATATAAATAGCGTATTGACTTCGTGCAAAAATAAGGAATACAGAATGTGGAACTGGTCTCGTAGCGTGTTTACAAAATGGGCTTGAACGACCAGCTTCCCTGACAACAACAACGATCGTCCAGCCGAAGTATCGAATAGTCGCATATAATTACATGAACATCGATGTCTGAATCACTTTCTTTGATATCACTGTCATCACAGACACACGACTTATGCAGACAAACGACTAGGACCAACAGACGCCATTTTGTTCTCTCAAAAACTGGAGCAGCTTGGAAAAATGCATAAAACTTTGATAAGTCGAATAGCAACATACACCAGAAATACCCACAATTCATTGCCAATATGTTAATGAGACATTTTGAATGTGTTTTAAAAGTATCCTCCAGAGTGCGCCTCTGGAATAGATGAAACTATGACACTAATCTTTTCGGGCGGGTTTGGCCGACTTGAGGAGTTGGAACTCGGGCGGGTTTGGCCGACTTGAGGTCTAATGGGTTAATTCTGTCTGTTGACATAAGCTACTGCCAGTGACCAATTACAGATTAGTCACATTTTCCATCAAACAATAGCAGGCAGAGAATCTTAGCTCCACAGCTGGGTGTAATACACAACCAGAGCCACCACTGATTCATGGTCAAGTAGATTAGCTCAATGCACCAAGTAAGACAATACACAACACTATTAGTGACAGTGTCCAGAGTGAGGCCTAAGCAGTGTCATCATAGCTGAATAGATCAATTAAACCTGCCAAGTAGGTGACATTCTGCACAAGTGTTCATTAATCCTTAGTGATTGTTCAGAACACCAGACTGACCACATACCTAAACAAAGCGAATGTAATAGGTGAAGAACAGGCAGTGTTCAGATAGGGGTATTGGTTGAATTGTATTTGTCTCGACGCAAAAGGCTTTATTGTGCCTTCATCGATTATAAGAAAGCATTTGATTTAGTAGACCTGTCCTCCTGTTGTCTAAGATAATTTCATGCTGTATTAATTGTATTGTGTTGAAAATTGTATACAACTTGTACAAAAATGCTAAATCATGTATAAATGAGGGCTAGGTTGTGTCAGCCTTCTTTTCATGTGTAGAGGTATGGCAAGGAGAAAACTTGTGTCCTTTGTTATTTGCTATTTACCTGAATAATTTTGAACACTGTTAGTCATAATTATAATGGACTTGACATGGCAGCTGGTTAAATTTACATATATAGTGTATAGCGGAACTATGTCAACTCTTCTAATGGTTGACATTTGGTTGTTTCAGGTGTCAACTATATTATGAATCTGTAATTATTAGTCTATATTGAGACAATTGATTTACACAGTACCATGTCTACACAAGGCATGGCAAGCTTAAACAGATCAGTAAAATGCATTTGATATAAATAAAGTGTAGGATATTTCACTCTATAGTTGTCCAGAATATTAATTTTCTATGTTTGTCACCTACAGGTGACAGAATATTAATTGTCTATGTTTGTCACCTACAGGTTTCTACAGACAATACATCTTTAACCAATAGACACCACAGTCACACCATTTTATAATAATTAAATGAACATCAAAATAAACACAACTTGCAATTATAGAAAATCAATAGTTTTGAAGATACAGTTTAAAAGTGTTAGGCAACTGTTCAGTCTAACAGGGGTCAAGTGTGTCTACTCTGCCTGGGTGCTGTGACCAATTAAAGATTAGTCAAGGTATCAATGTACTGGGCTGTAGAGATTAGTCACAGCAGTTGATTTTGTGGAACAATACACAACATCTAATGTTGGGGGTGGTCTCAAGGGCCCTTCTCAAAACCACATCACTAGATAATGTAAACTTTTGCAATTTGGGGGCCCCTTAGGTGCCCTTGGAATGATTCAATCAAATACAGATTTCTTGTATATAGTGGCAGCACCCTAAGATACATCTATGCAAAATTAGAAAAAAAGTTGCTGAACAGTTTTATATAAAATAGGCCAAATGTTACATTTTTACCAGTTTTGGGGACTTTGGAGGCCCTAGGGAGCCCTTAAATTGATTCAATCAAATACAGATTTCTTGTGCATAGTGGCATTGCATCAAGATGTGTCTGTGCAAAATTAGAGAAAAAGTTACTGAACGGTTTCTGAGATACGGCAGCTAACGAGTGACGGCGGATGCAGAGTGATGGCAATAGTCCCTTGGACATTCGGACAAAGGACTAAAAATGAAAAAAATGGCTGTTGAAGTTTTATATTATATATGCAAATGGATTGCATGGAAATATTACATGCACAACATTCAAATGTGGCATACAGTATGTAATATGTATGTTATGTTGCAACGATACACTGGAAGTACAAATGTACCGCTACAAAGACGTATCAAGTTATGCCAGATTATGTCTTTATGTATAAAACTAAGAGGACAGATTATTTGAGAGCAAAGTGTAGACTCACTGTTTGACACAGTTTAAAACCTACAGTCAACTGTCCAGTTTAACTGGGGTCTAGTGTCTTAATTCTGTCTGTTGACATAAGCTACTGCCAGTGACCAATTACAGATTAGTCACAGTTTCCATCAAACAATAGCAGGCAGAGAATCTTAGCGCCACAGCTGGGTGTAATACACAACCAGAGCCACCACTGATTCATGGTCAAGTAGATTAGCTCAATGCACCAAGTAAGACAATACACAACACTATTAGTGACAGTGTCCAGAGTGAGGCCTAAGCAGTGTCATCATATCTGAATAGATCAATTAAACCTGCCAAGTAGGTGACATTCTGCACAAGTGTTCATTAATCCTTAGTGATTGTTCAGAACACCAGACTGACCACATACCTAAACAAAGCGAATGTAATAGGTGAAGAACAGGCAGTGTTCAGATAGGGGTATTGGTTGAATTGTATTTGTCTCGACGCAAAAGGCTTTATTGTGCCTTCATCGATAATAAGAAAGCATTTGATTTAGTAGACCTGTCCTCCCTGTTGTCTAAGATAATTTCATGCTGTATTAATTGTATTGTGTTGAAAATTGTACACAACTTGTACAAAAATGCTAAATCATGTATAAATGAGGGCTAAGTTGTGTCAGCCTTCTTTTCATGTGTAGAGGTATGGCAAGGAGAAAACTTGTGTCCTTTGTTATTTGCTATTTACCTGAATAATTTTGAACACTGTTAGTCATAATTATAATGGACTTGACATGGCAGCTGGTCAAATTTACATATATAGTGTATAGCGGAACTATGTCAACTCTTCTAATGGTTGACATTTGGTTGTTTCAGGTGTCAACTATATTATGAATCTGTAATTATTAGTCTATATTGAGACAATTGATTTACACAGTACCATGTCTACACAAGGCATGGCAAGCTTAAACAGATCAGTAAAATGCATTTGATATAAATAAAGTGTAGGATATTTCACTCTATAGTTGTCCAGAATATTAATTTTCTATGTTTGTCACCTACAGGTGACAGAATATTAATTTTTCTATGTTTGTCACCTACAGGTTTCTACAGACAATACATCTTTAACCAATAGACACCACAGTCACACCATTTTATAATAATTAAATGAACATCAAAATAAACACAACTTGCAATTATAGAAAAATCAATAGTTTTGAAGATACAGTTTAAAAGTGTTAGGCAACTGTTCAGTCTAACAGGGGTCAAGTGTGTCTACTCTGCCTGGGTGCTGTGACCAATTAAAGATTAGTCAAGGTATCAATGTACTGGGCTGTAGAGATTAGACACAGCAGTTGATTTTGTGGAACAATACACAACATCTAATGTTGGGGGTGGTCTCAAGGGCCCTTCTCAAAACCACATCACTAGATAATGTAAACCTTTTGCAATTTGGGGGCCCCTTAGGTGCCCTTGGAATGATTCAATCAAATACAGATTTCTTGTATATAGAGGCAGCACCCGAAGATACATCTATGTAAAATTAGAAAAAAAGTTGCTGAACAGTTTTAGAAAAAATAGGCCAAATGTTACATTTTTACCAGTTTTGGGGACTTTGGAGGCCCTAGGGAGCCCTTAAATTGATTCAATCAAATACAGATTTCTCGTGCATAGTGGCAGTGCCTCAAGATGTGTCTGTGCAAAATTAGAGAAAAAAGTTACTGAACGGTTTCTGAGATACGGCAGCTAACGGTGGACGGCGGATGCAGAGTGATGGTAATAGTCCCTTGGACCTTCGGCCAAAGGACTAAAAATTAAGAAAATGGCTGTTGAAGTTTTATATTATATATGCAAATGGATTGCATGGAAATATTACATGCACAACATTCAAATGTGGCATACAGTATGTAATATGTATGTTATGTTGCAACGATACACTGGAAGTACAAATGTACCGCTACAAAGACGTATCAAGTTATGCCAGATTATGTCTTTATGTATAAAACTAAGAGGACAGATTATTTGAGAGCAAAGTGTAGACTCACTGTTTGACACAGTTTAAAACCTACAGTCAACTGTCCAGTTTAACTGGGGTCTAGTGTCTTAATTCTGTCTGTTGACATAAGCTACTGCCAGTGACCAATTACAGATTAGTCACAGTTTCCATCAAACAATAGCAGGCAGAGAATCTTAGCTCCACAGCTGGGTGTAATACACAACCAGAGCCACCACTGATTCATGGTCAAGTAGATTAGCTCAATGCACCAAGTAAGACAATACACAACACTATTAGTGACAGTGTCCAGAGTGAGGCCTAAGCAGTGTCATCATAGCTGAATAGATCAATTAAACCTGCCAAGTAGGTGACATTCTGCACAAGTTTTCGTTAATCCTTAGTGATTGTTCAGAACACCAGACTGACCACATACCTAAACAAAGCGAATGTAATAGGTGAAGAACAGGCAGTGTTCAGATAGGGCTATTGGTTGAATTGTATTTGTCTCGACGCAAAAGGCTTTATTGTGCCTTCATCGATTATAAGAAAGCATTTGATTTAGTAGACCTGTCCTCCCTGTTGTCTAAGATAATTTCATGCTGTATTAATTGTATTGTGTTGAAAATTGTATACAACTTGTACAAAAATGCTATATCATGTATAAATGAGGGCTAAGTTGTGTCAGCCTTCTTTTCATGTGTAGAAGTATGGCAAGGAGAAAACTTGTGTCCTTTGTTATTTGCTATTTACCTGAATAATTTTGAACACTGTTAGTCATAATTATAATGGACTTGACATGGCAGCTGGTTAAATTTACATATACAGTGTATAGCGGAACTATGTCAACTCTTCTAATGGTTGACATTTGGTTATTTCAGGTGTCAACTATATTATGAATCTGTAATTATTAGTCTATATTGAGACAATTGATTTACACAGTACCATGTCTACACAAGGCATGGCAAGCTTAAACAGATCAGTAAAATGCATTTGATATAAATAAAGTGTAGGATATTTCACTCTATGGTTGTCCAGAATATTAATTTTCTACAGGTGACAGAATATTAATTTTCTATGTTTGTCACCTACAGGTTTCTACAGACAATACATCTTTAACCAATAGACACCACAGTCACACCATTTTATAATAATTAAATGAACATCAAAATAAAC
>CM034543.1:48284470-48299673 GCA_020002185.1 Paraescarpia echinospica
TGGACACTGTCACTAATAGTGTTGTGTATTGTCTTACTTGGTGCATTGAGCTAATCTACTTGACCATGAATCAGTGGTGGCTCTGGTTTTGTATTACACCCAGCTGTGGAGCTAAGATTCTCTGCCTGCTATTGTTTGATGGAAACTGTGACTAATCTGTAATTGGTCACTGGCAGTAGCTTATGTAACATACAGAATTAAGACACTAGACCCCCAGTTAAACTGGACAGTTGACTGTAGGTTTTAAACTGCGTCAAACAGTGAGTCTACACTTTGCTCTCAAATAATCTGTCCTCTTAGTTTTATACATAAAGACATAATCTGGCATAACTTGATGCATCTTTGTAGCGGTACGTTTGTACTTCCAGTTAGTATCACGTTTGCCTTAACATACATATTACATGCTGTGCCACGTTTTGAATGTTGTGCGTGTAATATTTCCATTGCAATCCATTTGCATATATAGTATAAAACCTTCCAGCAGCCATTTTTCATTTTGCATTTTTTGGTCAGCACGGTAGGGGTCCAAGGGACTAATGCCATCCGCCGTCCACCACCGTTAGCAACTGCCGTATCTCAGAAACCGTTCAGTAGCTTTTTCTCTAATTTTGCACAGACACATCTTGAGGCACTGCCACTATGCACGAGAAATCTGTATTTGATTGAATCAATTTAAGGGCTCCCTAGGGCCTCCAAAGTCCCCAAAACTGGTAAAAATGTAACATTTGGCCTATTTTTTATAAAACTGTTCAGCAACTTTTTTTCTAATTTTGCATAGATGTATCTTAGGGTGCTGCCACTATATACAAGAAATCTGTATTTGATTGAATCATTCCAAGGGCACCTAAGGGGCCCCCAAAGTGCAAAAGGTTTACATTATCTAGTGATGTGGTTTTGAGAGGGGCCCTTGAGACCACCCCCAACAGTAGATGTTGTGTAATGTGCCACAAAGTCAAAAGCTGTGACTAATCTCTACAGCCTAGGCCATTGAGACCTTGACTAATCTTTAATTGGTCACAGCACCCAGGCAGAATAGACACACTTGACCCCTGTTAGACTGAACAGTTGCCTAACACTTTTAAACTGTATCTTCAAAACTATTGATTTTCTATAATTGCAAGTTGTGTTTATTTTGATGTTCATTTAATTATTATAAAATGGTGTGACTGTGGTGTCTATTGGTTAAAGATGTATTGTCTGTAGAAACCTGTAGGTGACAAACATACAAAATTAATATTCTGTCACCTGTAGGTGACAAACATAGAAAATTAATATTCTGGACAACTATAGAGTGAAATATCCTACACTTTATTTATATCAAATGCATTATACTGATCTGTTTAAGCTTGCCATGCCTTGTGTAGACATGGTACTGTGTAAATCAATTGTCTCAATATAGAATAATAATTACAGATTCATAATATAGTTGACACCTGAAACAACCAAATGTCAACCATTAGAAGAGTTGACATAGTTCCGCTATACACTATATATGTAAATTTGACCAGCTGCCATGTATTGAAGAGGTCCGGTATAGTAGGCCCAACGGTGTTCAAAATTATTCAGGTAAATAGCAAATAACAAAGGACACAAGTTTTCTCCTTGCCATACCTCTACACATGAAAAGAAGGCTGACACAACTTAGCCCTCATTTATACATGATTTAGCATTTTTGTACAAGTTGTATACAATTTTCAACACAATACAATTAATACAGCATGAAATTATCTTAGACAACAGGGAGGACAGGTCTACTAAATCAAATGCTTTCTTATAATCGATGAAGGCACAATAAAGCCTTTTGCGTCGAGACAAATACAATTCAACCAATAGCCCTATCTGAACACTGCCTGTTATTCACCTATTACATTCGCTTTGTTTAGGTATGTGGTCAGTCTGGTGTTCTGAACAATCACTAAGGATTAATGAAAACTTGTGCAGAATGTAACCTACTTGGCAGGTTTAATTGATCTATTCAGCTATGATGACACTGCTTAGGCCTCACTCTGGACACTGTCACTAACAGTGTTGTGTATTGTCTTACTTGGTGCATTGAGCTAATCTACTTGACCATGAATCAGTGGTGGCTCTGGTTGTGTGTTACACCCAGCTGTGGAGCTAAGATTCTCTGCCTGCTATTGTTTGATGGAAACTGTGACTAATCTGTAATTGGTCACTGGCAGTAGCTTATGTCAACAGACAGAATTAAAGGGCACTATACCCCAGTTAAACTGGACAACCGGTTGACTGTAGGTTTTAGAAACTGGCTTATTAAAACAATTGAGTCTACTTTGCTCTCAAATAATCTGTCCTCTTAGTTTTATACATAGAGACATAATCTGGCATAACTTGATACGTCTTTGTAGCGGTACATTTGTACTTCCAGTGTATCGTTGCAACATAACATACATATTACATACTGTATGCCACATTTGAATGTTGTGCATGTAATATTTCCATGCAATCCATTTGCATATATAATATAAAACTTCAACAGCCATTTTCTTCATTTTTAGTCCTTTGGCCGAAGGTCAAAGGGACTATTGCCATCACTCTGCATCCATAGATCCCGTTGCTGCCATTATCTCAGAAGGATTCCGGTAACTTTTTCTCTAATTTTTTGGCTACAGACCTTGCATCTTGAGGCACTGCCACTATGCACGAGAAATCTGTATTTGATTGAATCAATTTTAAGGGCTCCCTAAGGGCCTCAAAGTCCCCAAAACTGGTAAGAAATGTAACATTTGGCCTATTTTTTCAAAAACTGTTCAGCAACTTTTTTTCTAATTTTGTATAGATGTATCTTAGGGTGCTGCCACTATATACAAGAAATCTGTGTTTGATTGAATCATTCTAAGGGGCCCCCAAAGTGCAAAAGGTTTACATTATCTAGTGATGTGGTTTGAGAAGGGCCCTTGAGACCACCCCTAACATTAGATGTTGTGTATTGTGTCACAAAATCAACAGCTGTGACTAATCTCTACAGCCCAGTCCATTGAGACCTTGACTAATCTTTAATTGGTCACAGCACCCAGGCAGAGTAGACACACTTGACCCCTGTTAGACTGAACGGTTGCCTAACACTTTTAAACTGTATCTTCAAAACTATTGATTTTCTATAATTGCAAGTTGTGTTTATTTTGATGTTCATTTAATTATTATAAAATGGTGTGACTGTGGTGTCTGTTGGTTAAAGATGTATTGTCTGTAGAAACCTGTAGGTGACAAACATAGAAAATTAATATTCTGTCACCTGTGGGTGACAAACATAGAAAATTAATATTCTGGACAACTATAGAGTGAAATATCCTACACTTTATTTATATCAAATGCATTTTACTGATCTGTTTACGCTTGCCATGCCTTGTGTAGACATGGTACTGTGTAA
The DNA here is from genome assembly GCA_020002185.1 of Paraescarpia echinospica. NCBI lineage: Eukaryota > Metazoa > Annelida > Polychaeta > Sabellida > Siboglinidae > Paraescarpia > Paraescarpia echinospica. The sequence goes on from CM034543.1 coordinate 48,287,859, forward strand.
ATCAATTGTCTCAATATAGACTAATAATTACAGATTCATAATATAGTTGACACCTGAAACAACCAAGAATGTCAACCATTAGAAGAGTTGACATAGTTCCGCTATACACTTATATATGTAGAATTTTAACCAGCTGCCATGTCAAGTCCGTTATAATTGTGACTAACAGTGTTCAAAATTATTCAGGTAAATAGCAAATAACAAAGGACACAAGTTTTCTCCTTGCCGTACCTCTACACATGAGAAGAAGGCTGACACAGCCTGGCCCTGATTTATACATGATTTAGCATTTTTGTACATGTTGTATACAACTTTCAACACAGTACCATTAATACCGAATGAAATTATCTTAGACCACAGGGAGGACCGGTCTACTAAATCAAATGCTTTCTTATAATCAATGAAGGCACAATAAAGCCTTTTGCATTGAGACAAATACAATTCAACCAATACCCCTATTTGAACACTGCCTGTTCTTCACCTATTACATTCGCTTTGTTTAGGTATGTGGTCAGTCTGGTGTTCTGAACAATCACTAATGATTAATGAACACTTGTGCAGAATGTCACCTACTTGGCAGGTTTAATTGATCTATTCAGCTATGATGACACTGCTTAGGCCTCACTCTGGACACTGTCACTAATAGTGTTGTGTATTGTCTTACTTGGTGCATTGAGCTAATCTACTTGACCATGAATCAGTGGTGGCTCTGGTTGTGTATTACACCCAACTGTGGAGCTAAGATTCTCTGCCTGCTATTGTTTGATGGAAACTGTGACTAATCTGTAATTGGTCACTGGCAGTAGCTTATATCAACAGACAGAATTAAGACACTATACCCCAGTTAAACTGGACAGTTGACTGTAGGTTTTAAACTGTGTCAAACAGTGAGTCTACACTTTGCTCTCAAATAATCTGTCCTCTTAGTTTTATACATAAAGACATAATCTGGCATAACTTGATACGTCTTTGTAGCGGTACATTTGTACTTCCAGTGTATCGTTGCAACATAACATACATATTACATACTGTATGCCACATTTGAATGTTGTGCATGTAATACTTCCATGCAATCCATTTGCATATATAATATAAAACTTCAACAGCCATTTTCTTCATTTTAATCCTTTGGCCGAAGGTCCAAGGGACTATTGCCATCACTCTGCATCCGCCGTCCACCGTTAGCTGCCGTATCTCAGAAACCGTTCAGTAACTTTTTCTCTAATTTTGCACAGACACATCTTGAGGAACTGCCACTATGCACGAGAAATCTGTATTTGATTGAATCAATTTAAGGGCTCCCTAGGGCCTCCAAAGTCCCCAAAACTGGTAAAAATGTAACATTTGGCCTATTTTTTCTAAAACTGTTCAGCAACTTTTTTTCTAATTTTGCATAGATGTATCTTAGGGTGCTGCCTCTATATACAAGAAATCTGTATTTGATTGAATCATTCCAAGGGCACCTAAGGGGCCCCCAAATTGCAAAAGGTTTACATTATCTAGTGATGTGGTTTTGAGAAGGGCCCTTGAGACCACCCCCAACATTAGATGTTGTGTATTGTTCCACAAAATCAACTGCTGTGACTAATCTCTACAGCCCAGTACATTGATACCTTGACTAATCTTTAATTGGTCACAGCACCCAGGCAGAGTAGACACACTTGACCCCTGTTAGACTGAACAGTTGCCTAACACTTTTAAACTGTATCTTCAAAACTATTGATTTTCTATAATTGCAAGTTGTGTTTATTTTTATGTTCATTTAATTATTATAAAATGGTGTGACTGTGGTGTCTATTGGTTAAAGATGTATTGTCTGTAGAAAACTGTAGGTGACAAACATAGAAAATTAATATTCTGTCACCTGTAGGTGACAAACATAGAAAATTAATATTCTGGACAACTATAGAGTGAAATATCCTACACTTTATTTATATCAAATGCATTTTACTGATCTGTTTAAGCTTGCCATGCCTTGTGTAGACATGGTACTGTGTAAATCAATTGTCTCAATATAGACTAATAATTACAGATTCATAATATAGTTGACACCTGAAACAACCAAATGTCAACCATTAGAAGAGTTGACATAGTTCCGCTATACACTATATATGTAAATTTAACCAGCTGCCATGTCAAGTCCATTATAATTATGACTAACAGTGTTCAAAATTATTCAGGTAAATAGCAAATAACAAAGGACACAAGTTTTCTCCTTGCCATACCTCTACACATGAAAAGAAGGCTGACACAACTTAGCCCTCATTTATACATGATTTAGCATTTTTGTACAAGTTGTATACAATTTTCAACACAATACAATTAATACAGCATGAAATTATCTCAGACAACAGGGAGGACAGGTCTACTAAATCAAAGGCTTTCTTATAATCGATGAAGGCACAATAAAGCCTTTTGCGTCGAGACAAATACAATTCAACCAATAGCCCTATCTGAACACTGCCTGTTCTTCACCTATTACATTCGCTTTGTTTAGGTATGTGGTCAGTCTGGTGTTCTGAACAATCACTAAGGATTAATGAAAACTTATGCAGAATGTAACCTACTTGGCAGGTTTAATTGATCTATTCAGCTATGATGACACTGCTTAGGCCTCACTCTGGACACTGTCACTAATAGTGTTGTGTATTGTCTTACTTGGTGCATTGAGCTAATCTTCTTGACCATGAATCAGTGGTGGCTCTGGTTGTGTATTACACCCAGCTGTGGAGATAAGGTTCTCTGCCTGCTATTGTTTGATGGAAACTGTGACTAATCTGTAATTGGACACTGGCAGTAGCTTATGTCAACAGACAGAATTAAGACACTAGACCCCAGTTAAACTGGACAGTTGACTGTAGGTTTTAAACTGTGTCAAACAGTGAGTCTACACTTTGCTCTCAAATAATCTGTCCTCATAGTTTTATACATAAAGACATAATCTTGCATAACTTGATACGTCTTTGTAGCGGTACATTTGTACTTCCAGTGTATCGTTGCAACATAACATACATATTACATACTGTATGCCACATTTGAATGTTGTGCATGTAATATTTCCATGCAATCCATTTGCATATATAATATAAAACTTCAACAGCCATTTTCTTCATTTTTAGTCCTTTGGCCGAAGGTCCAAGGGACTATTGCCATCACTCTGAATCCGCCGTCCACCGTTAGCTGCCGTATCTCAGAAACCGTTCATTAACTTTTTCTCTAATTTTGCACAGACACATCTTGAGGAACTGCCACTATGCACGAGAAATCTGTATTTGATTAAATCAATTTGAGGGCTCCCTAGGGCCTCCAAAGTCCCCAAAACTGGTAAAAATGTAACATTTGGCCTATTTTTTCTAAAACTGTTCAGCAACTTTTTTTCTAATTTTGCATAGATGTATCTTAGGGTGCTGCCTCTATATACAAGAAATCTGTATTTCATTGAATCATTCCAAGGGCACCTAAGGGGCCCCCAAATTGCAAAAGGTTTACATTATCTAGTGATGTGGTTTTGAGAAGGGCCCTTGAGACCACCCCCAACATTAGATGTTGTGTATTGTTCCACAAAATCAACTGCTGTGACTAATCTCTACAGCCCAGTACATTGATGCCTTGACTAATCTTTAATTGGTCACAGCACCCAGGCAGAGTAGACACACTTGACCCCTGTTAGACTGAACAGTTGCCTAACACTTTTAAACTGTATCTTCAAAACTATTGATTTTCTATAATTGCAAGTTGTGTTTATTTTGATGTTCATTTAATTATTATAAAATGGTGTGACTGTGGTGTCTATTAGTTAAAGATATATTGTCTGTAGAAACCTGTGGGTGACAAACATAGAAAATTAATATTCTGTCACCTGTAGGTGACAAACATAGAAAATTTATATTCTGGACAACTATAGAGTGAAATATCCTACACTTTATTTATATCAAATGCATTTTACTGATCTGTTTAAGTTTGCAATGCCTTGTGTAGACATGGTACTGTGTAAATCAATTGTCTCAATATAGACTAATAATTACAGATTCATAATATATTTGACACCTGAAACAACCAAATGTCAACCATTAGAAGAGTTGACATAGTTCCGCTATACACTATATATGTAAATTTAACCAGCTGCCATGTCAAGTCCATTATAATTATGACTAACAGTGTTCAAAATTATTCAGGTAAGTAGCAAATAACAAAGGGACACAGTTTTCTCCTTGCCATACCTCTACACATGAAAGAGGCTGACACAACTTAGCCCTCATTTATACATGATTTAGCATTTTTGTACAAGTTGTATACAATTTTCCAACACAATACAAATTAATACAGCATGAAATTATTTATCTTGGAGCAACAGGAACAGATCTACTAAATCAAGGCTTTCTTGCATAATCGTGTGAGAGGCACAATAAAGCCTTTTGCGTCGAGACAAATACAATTCAACCAATAGCCCTATCAGGGGCACTGCCCCTGTTCTTCACCTATTACATTCGCTTTGTTTAGGTATGTGGTCCGGTGGTGTTCTGAACAATCACTAAGGATTAATGAACACTTGTGCAGAATGTAACCTACTTGGCAGGTTTAATTGATCTATTCAGCTATGATGACACTGCTTAGGCCTCACTCTGGACACTGTCACTATTAGTGTTGTGTATTGTCTTACTTGGTGCATTGAGCTAATCTACTTGACCATGAATCAGTGGTGGCTCTGGTTGTGTACTACACCCAGCTGTGGAGCTAAGGTTCTCTGCCTGCTATTGTTTGATGGAAACTGTGACTAATCTGTAATTGGACACTGGCAGTAGCTTATGTCAACAGACAGAATTAAGACACTAGACCCCAGTTAAACTGGACAGTTGACTGTAGGTTTTAAACTGTGTCAAACAGTGAGTCTACACTTTGCTCTCAAATAATCTGTCCTCATAGTTTTATACATAAAGACATAATCTGGCATAACTTGATACGTCTTTGTAGCGGTACATTTGTACTTCCAGTGTATCGTTGCAACATAACATACATATTACATACTGTATGCCACATTTGAATGTTGTGCATGTAATATTTCCATGCAATCCATTTGCATATATAATATAAAACTTCAACAGCCATTTTCTTCATTTTTAGTCCTTTGGCCGAAGGTCCAAGGGACTATTGCCATCACTCTGCATCCGCCGTCCACCGTTAGCTGCCGTATCTCAGAAACCGTTCAGTAACTTTTTCTCTAATTTTGCACAGACACATCTTGAGCCACTGCCACTATGCAAGAGAAATCTGTATTTGATTGAATCAATTTAAGGGCTCCCTAGGGCCTCCAAAGTCCCCAAAACTGGTAAAAATGTAACATTTGGCCTATTTTTTCTAAAACTGTTCAGCAACTTTTGTTCTAATTTTGCATAGATGTATCTTAGGGTGCTGCCACTATATACAATAAATCTGTATTTGATTGAATCATTCCAAGGGCACATAAGGGGCCCCCAAAGTGCAAAAGTTTATATTATCTAGTGATGTGGTTTTGAGAAGGGCCCTTGAGACCACCCCCAACATTAGATGTTGTGTATTGTTCCACAAAATCAACTGCTGTGACTAATCTCTACAGCCCAGTATATTGATACCTTGACTAATCTTTAATTGGTCACAGCACCCAGGCAAGAGTAGACACTTGACCCTGTTAGGCCTAGAGCCTAACACTTTTTAAAACTGTATCCTACAAAACTATTGATTTTCTGGTACAAGTTGTGTTTATTTTTACGATGTTCATTTTAATTATTATAAAATGGTGTGACTGTGGTCTGTGGTTAAAAGATGTATTGTCTGTAGAAACCTGTGGGTGACAAACACTTAGAAATTAATATATTCTGTCACCTGTAGGTGACAAACATAGAAATTAATATTCTGGACAACTATAGAGTGAAATATCCTACACTTTATTTACTTATAAGTAGAACACTGATCTGTTTAAGCTTGCCATGCCTTGTGTAGACTTGTAATTTTCAATGTAAAATCAATTTTATTCTCCAATATAGACTAATAATTACAGATTCATAATATAGTTGACTTCTGGAAACAACAAATGTCCAACCATTAGAAGAGTTGACTTATAGTTCCGCTATACACTATATATGTAAATTTAACCAGCTGCCATATCAAGTCCATTATAATTGTGACTAACAGTGTTCAAAATTATTCAGGTAAATAGCAAATAACAAAGGACACAAGTTTTCTCCTTGCCATACCTCTACACATGAAAAGAAGGCTGACACAACTTAACCCTCATTTATACATGATTTAGCATTTTTGTACAAGTTGTATACAATTTACAACACAATACAATTAATACAGCATGACATTTTCTTAGACAACAGGGAGGACAGGTCTACTAAATCAAATGCTTTCTTATAATCGATGAAGGCACAATAAAGCCTTTTGCGTAGAGACAAATACAATTCAACCAATACCCCTATCTGAACACTGCCTGTTCTTCACCTATTACATTCGCTTTGTTTAGGTATGTGGTCAGTCTGGTGTTCTGAACAATCACTAAGGAGTAATGAACACTTGTGCAGAATGTCACCTACTTGGCAGGTTTAATTGATCTATTCAGCTATGATGACACTGCATAGGCCTCACTCTGGACTAATAGTGTTGTGTATTGTCTTACTTGGTGCATTGAGCTAATCTACTTGACCATGAATCAGTGGTGGCTCTGGTTGTGTATTACACCCAACCGTGGAGCTAAGATTCTCTGCCTGCTATTGTTTGATGGAAACTGTGACTAATCTGTAATTGGTCACTGGCAGTAGCTTATGTCAACAGACAGAATTAAGACACTAGACCCCAGTTAAACTGGACAGTTGACTGTAGGTTTTAAACTGTGTCAAACAGTGAGTCTACACTTTGCTCTCAAATAATCTGTCCTCTTAGTTTTATACATAAAGACATAATCTGGCATAACTTGATACGTCTTTGTAGCGGTACATTTGTACTTCCAGTGTATCGTTGCAACATAACATACATATTACATACTGTATGCCACATTTGAATGTTGTGCATGTAATATTTCCATGCAATCCATTTGCATATATAATATAAAACTTCAACAGCCATTTTCTTCATTTTTAGTCCTTTGGCCGAAGGTCCAAGGGACTATTGCCATCACTCTGCATCCGCCGTCCACCGTTAGCTGCCGTATCTCAGAAACCGTTCAGTAACTTTTTCTCTAATTTTGCACAGACACATCTTGAGGCACTGCCACTATGCATGAGAAATCTGTATTTGATTGAATCAATTGAAGGGCTCCCTAGGGCCTCCAAAGTCCCCAAAACTGGTAAAAATGTAACATTTGGCCTATTTTTTCTAAAACTGTTCAGCAACTTTTTTTCTAATTTTGCATAGATGTATCTTAGGGTGCTGCCACTATATACAAGAAATCTGTATTTGATTGAATCATTCCAAGGGCACCTAAGGGGCCCCCAAATTGCAAAAGGTTTACATTATCTAGTGATGTGGTTTTGAGAAGGGCCCTTGAGACCACCCCCAACATTAGATGTTGTGTATTGTTCCACAAAATCAACTGCTGTGACTAATCTCTACAGCCCAGTACATTGATACCTTGACTAATCTTTAATTGGTCACAGCACCCAGGCAGAGTAGACACACTTGACCCCTGTTAGACTGAACAGTTGCCTAACACTTTTAAACTGTATCTTCAAAACTATTGATTTTCTATAATTGCAAGTTGTGTTTATTTTGATGTTCATTTAATTATTATAAAATGGTGTGACTGTGGTGTCTATTGGTTAAAGATGTATTGTCTGTAGAAACCTGTAGGTGACAAACATAGAAAATTAATATTCTGTCACCTGTAGGTGACAAACATAGAAAATTAATATTCTGGACAACTATAGAGTGAAATATCCTACACTTTATTTATATCAAATGCATTTTACTGATCTGTTTAAGCTTGCCATGCCTTGTGTAGACATGGTACTGTGTAAATCAATTGTCTCAATATAGACTAATAATTACAGATTTATAATATAGTTGACACCTGAAACAACCAAATGTCAACCATTAGAAGAGTTGACATAGTTCCGCTATACACTATATATGTAAATTTAACCAGCTGCCATGTCAAGTCCATTATAATTATGACTAACAGTGTTCAAAATTATTCAGGTAAATAGCAAATAACAAAGGACACAAGTTTTCTCCTTGCCATACCTCTACACATGAAAAGAAGGCTGACACAACTTAGCCCTCATTTATACATGATTTAGCATTTTTGTACAAGTTGTATACAATTTTCAACACAATACAATTAATACAGCATGAAATTATCTTAGACAACAGGGAGGACAGGTCTACTAAATCAAATGCTTTCTTATAATCGATGAAGGCACAATAAAGCCTTTTGCGTCGAGACAAATACAATTCAACCAATAGCCCTATCTGAACACTGCCTGTTCTTCACCTATTACATTCGCTTTGTTTAGGTATGTGGTCAGTCTGGTGTTCTGAACAATCACTAAGGATTAATGAACACTTGTGCAGAATGTAACCTACTTGGCAGGTTTAATTGATCTATTCAGCTATGATGACACTGCTTAGGCCTCACTCTGGACACTGTCACTAATAGTGTTGTGTATTGTCTTACTTGGTGCATTGAGCTAATCTACTTGACCATGAATCAGTGGTGGCTCTGGTTGTGTATTACACCCAGCTGTGGAGCTAAGATTCTCTGCCTGCTATTGTTTGATGGAAACTGTGACTAATCTGTAATTGGTCACTGGCAGTAGCTTATGTCAACAGACAGAATTAAGACACTAGACCCCAGTTAAACTGGACAGTTGACTGTAGGTTTTAAACTGTGTCAAACAGTGAGTCTACACTTTGCTCTCAAATAATCTGTCCTCTTAGTTTTATACATAAAGACATAATCTGGCATAACTTGATACGTCTTTGTAGCGGTACATTTGTACTTCCAGTGTATCGTTGCAACATAACATACATATTACATACTGTATGCCACATTTGAATGTTGTGCATGTAATATTTCCATGCAATCCATTTGCATATATAATATAAAACTTCAACAGCCATTTTCTTCATTTTTAGTCCTTTGGCCGAAGGTCCAAGGGACTATTGCCATCACTCTGCATCCGCCGTCCACCGTTAGCTGCCGTATCTCAGAAACCGTTCAGTAACTTTTTCTCTAATTTTGCACAGACACATCTTGAGGCACTGCCACTATGCACGAGAAATCTGTATTTGATTGAATCAATTTAAGGGCTCCCTAGGGCCTCCAAAGTCCCCAAAACTGGTAAAAATGTAACATTTGGCCTATTTTTTCTAAAACTGTTCAGCAACTTTTTTTCTAATTTTGCATAGATGTATCTTAGGGTGCTGCCACTATATACAAGAAATCTGTATTTGATTGAATCATTCCAAGGGCACCTAAGGGGCCCCCAAAATGCAAAAGGTTTACATTATCTAGTGATGTGGTTTTGAGAAGGGCCCTTGAGACCACCCCCAACATTAGATGTTGTGTATTGTTCCACAAAATCAACTGCTGTGACTAATCTCTACAGCCCAGTACATTGATACCTTGACTAATCTTTAATTGGTCACAGCACCCAGGCAGAGTAGACACACTTGACCCCTGTTAGACTGAACAGTTGCCTAACACTTTTAAACTGTATCTTCAAAACTATTGATTTTCTATAATTGCAAGTTGTGTTTATTTTGATGTTCATTTAATTATTATAAAATGGTGTGACTGTGGTGTCTATTGGTTAAAGATGTATTGTCTGTAGAAACCTGTAGGTGACAAACATAGAAAATTAATATTCTGTCACCTGTAGGTGACAAACATAGAAAATTAATATTCTGGACAACTATAGAGTGAAATATCCTACACTTTATTTATATCAAATGCATTTTACTGATCTGTTTAAGCTTGCCATGCCTTGTGTAGACATGGTACTGTGTAAATCAATTGTCTCAATATAGACTAATAATTACAGATTCATAATATAGTTGACACCTGAAACAACCAAATGTCAACCATTAGAAGAGTTGACATAGTTCCGCTATACACTATATATGTAAATTTAACCAGCTGCCATGTCAAGTCCATTATAATTATGACTAACAGTGTTCAAAATTATTCAGGTAAATAGCAAATAACAAAGGACACAAGTTTTCTCCTTGCCATACCTCTACACATGAAAAGAAGGCTGACACAACTTAGCCCTCATTTATACATGATTTAGCATTTTTGTACAAGTTGTATACAATTTTCAACACAATACAATTAATACAGCACGAAATTATCTTAGACAACAGGGAGGACAGGTCTACTAAATCAAATGCTTTCTTATAATCGATGAAGGCACAATAAAGCCTTTTGCGTCGAGACAAATACAATTCAACCAATACCCCTATCTGAACACTGCCTGTTCTTCACCTATTACATTCGCTTTGTTTAGGTATGTGGTCAGTCTGGTGTTCTGAACAATCACTAAGGATTAATGAACACTTGTGCAGAATGTCACCTACTTGGCAGGTTTAATTGATCTATTCAGCTATGATGACACTGCTTAGGCCTCACTCTGGACACTGTCACTAATAGTGTTGTGTATTGTCTTACTTGGTGCATTGAGCTAATCTACTTGACCACGAATCAGTGGTGGCTCTGGTTGTGTATTACACCCAGCTGTGGGTGCTGTCTCTGCCTGTTGTTTGAGGGAAACCAGGACTAATCTGTAATTGGGACACTGGCAGTAGCTTGCGTCAACAGACAGTCTTGACACTAGACCCCAGTTAAACTGACAGTTGACTGTGTATATCGAACTGTACAAACAGTGTGAGTCTGGCACTCTCTCTTGTTTCAAATAATCTCGTCCCTCAGTTTTATACATAAGACATAATTCAAGGGCTTGATGCCGTCTTTGTAGCGGCACATTTCGTACTGCACCATCACTACATGACAATTGTATACATTTGAATGTTGTGCATGTAATATTTCCATGCAATCCATTTCCATATATAATATAAAACTTCAACAGCCATTTTCTTCATTTTTAGTCCTTTGGCCGAAGGTCCAAGGGACTATTGCCATCACTCTGCATCCGCCGTCCACCGTTAGCTGCCGTATCTCAGAAACCGTTCAGTAACTTTTTCTCTAATTTTGTACAGACACATCTTGAGGCACTGCCACTATGCACGAGAAATCTGTATTTGATTGAATCAATTTAAGGGCTCCCTAGGGCCTCCAAAGTCCCCAAATCTGGTAAAAATGTAACATTTGGCCTATTTTCTCTAAAACTGTTCAGCACCTTTTTTTCTAATTTTGCATAGATGTATCTTAGGGTGCTGCCACTATATACAAGAAATCTGTATTTGATTGAATCATTCCAAGGGCACCTAAGGGGCCCCCAAAATGCAAAAGGTTTACATTATCTAGTGATGTGGTTTTGAGAAGGGCCCTTGAGACCACCCCCAACATTAGATGTTGTGTATTGTTCCACAAAATCAACAGCTGTGACTAATCTCTACAGCCCAGTCCATTGAGACCTTGACTAATCTTTAATTGGTCACAGCACTCAGGCAGAGTAGACACACTTGACCCCTGTTAGACTGAATAGTTGCCTAACACTTTTAAACTGTATCTTCAAAACTATTGATTTTCTATAATTGCAAGTTGTGTTTATTTTGATGTTCATTTAATTATTATAAAATGGTGTGACTGTGGTGTCTATTGGTTAAAGATGTATTGTCTGTAGGAACCTGTAGGTGACAAACATAGAAAATTAATATT
>CM034543.1:48300673-48464478 GCA_020002185.1 Paraescarpia echinospica
ATGTTTCATTTCAATGCAACTGCTACGGCTAAAATGCATAACATGTACTGGTGTATACATTTCTTTTCAGGAAATGGACTTACTCATACTGGATCCCACAGTTTTGACAATGGTGGGACGCTACAAAGTGGACGTGTTTGGCGTGCCAGCACGAGGAGACAATGATGCCATGCGACATTATGTTTACCACCAGTTTGTTTTCTGGCGACATGGCAAACTGGGAACAGGTAACCGACAGGTCATTCCCAGCTGTTGTGTGTGGAAGATTAGGCAGACATTTCCGAGTGCAAGTGGACAGTATGCTGGGTTCAAAGTTCATAGATTAGGTTGAACTCATTACTTTTCAAGATTATATAACCACACATCATCAGGTAACCATGATAATTTCTAAATTAATTGATAATAGTTTGTTATTAAATAACTAAATGTCAGTTACTCATTGACAACTTCCATCTTAGGCACGTTTCTTTTTTCCAAATCGGGTTTGATGCCTCGCCACTAGATCTGCTGTTGGGGGCGCAGGCACTGCTGTTAGTGATGGTGCAATGTTGCGCGGGTCATCAGGTTTAAGTCCACGCATCCTGCGTTTTGGTAGTGGATCGTCAGTGCATGCATGGATGATCTTCTCCTGAAGGGACACTATGTACACATACTGTTTCGGTTCTCGCTCGGGGATAATAGTCCACTTCTTTCCCCGTTTGTTGTAGACTTTGCGGTAGCTGTTGATTAATAGACAAACTTAATGACGTGTCATGAACTTGTGTTGTTACACAGTATGGCATTTGCAAAAAAAAATTGTTTGATTCAACATATAAATATTTCAAAACATGTAAATATTTAAAGTAACTTTTTTCATGTGCAATACGTTAGCATATAAAAATGTTATGTAAATAGCTGAATTGTTGCAAATAAAGTTACTTTAACTATTACATATGAATGCATAATGTACATACGCTATTATTATTATGCTTTGTATTGTTTATGTATAGCAACACAATAAATACTTTTCACTTCTAAAAAACTGTCTTCTCAACCATTACTTCCTCGATCACAGGCATTGATTGTTAGAGTCGTCACCAACATAAATAAATCCAGTGAACAATTAGCCCTATAATGGAATGGCAATAGTCATTATTATAGTGCATAACAAAAATATTTACATGTTCATGCTGTTACATGTATACCTGCATACTTACACAGTGTGTCCCTCTCGATTTCTTTTCAATGGTAAATCTTTGTGACTGATAATCAATCGCTGTCAGTAGGTTCCGTGCCCGGTATACCGGGAAGCTGCAATAAGTAATTTCATCTGATAAATTTATGATTCATGTTGCTTCCCTGTGTGTTTTAATCTACATTATCTGATGATGGCCTACACTCATCTACAACAAACGAAGCATAAAAAGAAAAAAGTACAAAATACTCTTAAGTATTCCTTCCATTTCAGTCATTGGTGTGACTGTGTGCATGTGTGTGTTAAATATTCCAAATCAAATGTTATGCACTCTGAAGTACCTGTTTACCTGCAAAGCATATCTAACTGCTGGACAATTTCAGGCTCTTTAAAACATACAACTACACCCTTTAGTCTGACCATGAAACTCCAACTGCACCACCCCTTTTTAGGATTGTTTCTTTATTTATGCCATAAGCGCCACCACAGAGAGGCCAATTATTCATCAGATATGTCATCAGTAAATATCTGTTAAAAATGTATTGCCAATTCGTAGTTGTCCAATGCTCCAAGGAAATGAGCAAACAGAAATAAACAAGTCGACATCAAGCATCTCGGACGAGAGAGACGTATATTGCTTAAAGTTAGATTATTGATATATAGATACCTGAAGGCAAATCGCTTCGCTGCATACATGAGTATGTGGCTATGGAACGTTTCCAGTACGTCAGTATGACTGTAAGAAGAAAACATCACAACAACAAAATAATCAAAACAAGTGTTTCCCTTTGCTGCTCTATGTGTTTCAATGTGTAGTTTTACACATGTTTTGTTTGTGTAGTTAGTTGTGCAACTGTTACATACTGGGCTTACACATCCATGGTGAAAGAAACCATGGGCATCAATTATAACAATTACAGTGGTGCCATCTACCCACCACCACTCAATTCTTTCCGAAAGACCCTCAAGTAAAGCACAGCGTTTGAAAAACATGTTAGTTCATAAATATATTAAGCTAAAAATCTGTTATGTTTTCCTAAATAATTTACCAAAAGTTAGTGCAAATTACAGCGATGTAAGAAAACAATTAAATATTGTTATAGAGGATTGGACCCAGCACTATGTAGGAAATGCACTTATAATATTACAAAGTTAGCAAATTATGCCACATCAATGTCACTGAGATTTTCAGTGATAATGTGCCCAAAATATATAATATTACAAAGTTAGCAAATTAACATATAAATACATATCTCACCGGAAATTGACATAGTACTTCAGTGTGTTCAAAAATCGTTTGTTTAATACTACACGTCTCAGGGCAACATGGGCAGGAGAATCTGGTTCAAACCATTCCTTGTCTCTGTCTGTGAGTGGTTCATGCTCACAGTGGGGTGGTGCATCGCCTTCACTTGTCTCTGTCTGTGAGTGGTTCATGCTCACAGTGGGGTGGTGCATCGCCTTCACTTGTCTCTGTCTGTGAGTGGTTCATGCTCACAGTGGGGTGGTGCATCGCCTTCACTTGTCTCTGTCTGTGAGTGGTTCATGCTCACAGTGGGGTGGTGCATCGCCTTCACTTGTCTCTGTCTGTGAGTGGTTCATGCTCACAGTGGGGTGGTGCATCGCCTTCACTTGTCTCTGTCTGTGAGTGGTTCATGCTCACAGTGGGGTGGTGCATCGCCTTCACTTGTCTCTGTCTGTGAGTGGTTCATGCTCACAGTGGGGTGGTGCATCGCCTTCACTTGTCTCTGTCTGTGAGTGGTTCATGCTCACAGTGGGGTGGTGCATCGCCTTCACTTGTCTCTGTCTGTGAGTGGTTCATGCTCACAGTGGGGTGGTGCATCGCCTTCACTTGTCTCTGTCTGTGAGTGGTTCATGCTCACAGTGGGGTGGTGCATCGCCTTCACTTGTCTCTGTCTGTGAGTGGTTCATGCTCACAGTGGGGTGGTGCATCGCCTTCACTTGTCTCTGTCTGTGAGTGGTTCATGCTCACAGTGGGGTGGTGCATCGCCTTCACTTGTCTCTGTCTGTGAGTGGTTCATGCTCACAGTGGGGTGGTGCATCGCCTTCACTTGTCTCTGTCTGTGAGTGGTTCATGCTCACAGTGGGGTGGTGCATCGCCTTCACTTGTCTCTGTCTGTGAGTGGTTCATGCTCACAGTGGGGTGGTGCATCGCCTTCACTTGTCTCTGTCTGTGAGTGGTTCATGCTCACAGTGGGGTGGTGCATCGCCTTCACTTGTCTCTGTCTGTGAGTGGTTCATGCTCACAGTGGGGTGGTGCATCGCCTTCACTTGTCTCTGTCTGTGAGTGGTTCATGCTCACAGTGGGGTGGTGCATCGCCTTCACTTGTCTCTGTCTGTGAGTGGTTCATGCTCACAGTGGGGTGGTGCATCGCCTTCACTTGTCTCTGTCTGTGAGTGGTTCATGCTCACAGTGGGGTGGTGCATCGCCTTCACTTGTCTCTGTCTGTGAGTGGTTCATGCTCACAGTGGGGTGGTGCATCGCCTTCACTTGTCTCTGTCTGTGAGTGGTTCATGCTCACAGTGGGGTGGTGCATCGCCTTCACTTGTCTCTGTCTGTGAGTGGTTCATGCTCACAGTGGGGTGGTGCATCGCCTTCACTTGTCTCTGTCTGTGAGTGGTTCATGCTCACAGTGGGGTGATGCATCGCCTTCACTTGTCTCTGTCTGTGAGTGGTTCATGCTCACAGTGGGGTGATGCATCGCCTTCACTTGTCTCTGTCTGTGAGTGGTTCATGCTCACAGTGGGGTGGTGCATCGCCTTCACTTGTCTCTGTCTGTGAGTGGTTCATGCTCACAGTGGGGTAGTGCATCGCCTTCACTTGTCTCTGTCTGTGAGTGGTTCATGCTCACAGTGGGGTGGTGCATCGCCTTCACTTGTCTCTGTCTGTGAGTGGTTCATGCTCACAGTGGGGTGATGCATCGCCTTCACTTGTCTCTGTCTGTGAGTGGTTCATGCTCACAGTGGGGTGGTGCATCGCCTTCACTTGTCTCTGTCTGTGAGTGGTTCATGCTCACAGTGGGGTGGTGCATCGCCTTCACTTGTCTCTGTCTGTGAGTGGTTCATGCTCACAGTGGGGTGGTGCATCGCCTTCACTTGTCTCTGTCTGTGAGTGGTTCATGCTCACAGTGGGGTGATGCATCGCCTTCACTTGTCTCTGTCTGTGAGTGGTTCATGCTCACAGTGGGGTGGTGCATCGCCTTCACTTGTCTCTGTCTGTGAGTGGTTCATGCTCACAGTGGGGTGATGCATCGCCTTCACTTGTCTCTGTCTGTGAGTGGTTCATGCTCACAGTGGGGTGGTGCATCGCCTTCACTTGTCTCTGTCTGTGAGTGGTTCATGCTCACAGTGGGGTGGTGCATCGCCTTCACTTGTCTCTGTCTGTGAGTGGTTCATGCTCACAGTGGGGTGGTGCATCGCCTTCACTTGTCTCTGTCTGTGAGTGGTTCATGCTCACAGTGGGGTGGTGCATCGCCTTCACTTGTCTCTGTCTGTGAGTGGTTCATGCTCACAGTGGGGTGGTGCATCGCCTTCACTTGTCTCTGTCTGTGAGTGGTTCATGCTCACAGTGGGGTGGTGCATCGCCTTCACTTGTCTCTGTCTGTGAGTGGTTCATGCTCACAGTGGGGTGGTGCATCGCCTTCACTTGTCTCTGTCTGTGAGTGGTTCATGCTCACAGTGGGGTGGTGCATCGCCTTCACTTGTCAACCACGTGTGGCTGTTGGTCACATGGTGTAGAATTCCTCGCCATCGACCCTATGATTTTTTTAAATTTCACAACTAATTACGTTATCATTAATCGAAATTGAAATGACTTGCTTTTTGTATGAACCACTGTGAAATGCCTGGAGTCTTCTAGTGTAGTCATTTCAGCAGTGGAGCCACATGATGGAAACATGTGTTAATGCAATTCAACACTACTAGCCTTTTTTACACATAGTACTGCTAATGTATGACTGTATATAGCCAAGAAAATATATAATTACTTACAATGAGTGTTTCCACAGAGCATTCAGCCTTCTTGCAACAGTACCAGAAATGGTTCGCTATGTCTGATGCCCATGTCAACATCAGTCCATTTCCCTTCTCTTGCCCTATCTTCAGAACATAAACAATCATTAGCTTATTGTTGATAACGTCGACTGATACATGAAATAATATAACATCACATTGTCACTTATTATGTTCTTCCTTTTTTAAAGTTACGGATATAATTCATACATAAAACTATATGTTTATATATGTAGTATGATTATAACTGATTTCAAACATAGTATTTTTAATGGCATAAAAAAATTAAAATCTTTCCCATATGGGTAACAATTTTTTTTAAATTACAATAAATTATTAACATGCAGAGCAGTTACGTGTATTCCTTCATTCCAAAATGTAAAATGTTTCCTCTAACTGCCTGAATCTTCTTGCTGAAGTTTTTGGACCCATGCCAAATATCCCATTGATGATTGATGTCAGTGAAATATTTTTCTGTGGTCAAAAATAATTTTTGTTATAGAAAAAACATTCATAGTTTACTTCCCAGTCACCAACTTTCACAATATGGACTACTCGCAGTGCACATCACATAATAGTCAGACAGAGTCTTTTATCAAAGTAATACAAAATAACTTCCTAGCAGACCTATTAAATCGAACACCATCTAAACTTCTCTGGAAATTATTCAGCCATGCTGCAATTAATGCACAAAGACTATTTGTACACAAATATCCACCACTATCTATAGCCAGGTACTCATTCATACAGCTGCGTGAACTGCAGCAATGTAGAGTGAACGAACTTGCCCAAGGTTCGACACAGCAGCACATGATTCAAAACCGGGTTCTCCTGATTGAGAGTCCGATGCTTTAGCAATGAGCTACTGCGCTCCTCTTACATATGTATATATATATATATGTGACCCATTGAAAAAAGAAACAAAATGTATATACAGAAGTATTAAATAATATAAAATAGTAGTAATGTTACTTTTTATCCGTTTAATTTTTTTATGTTACCTTTTTTCCAGTAACCAATTGAACTGGTCTGCCTGTGAATAATAGTGTAATGTGCATAATGAAGTTGAGGTTCTCTGTAATTTCACTTAATGTAATGTTATACAAAAACAATCTGAATGTAAAAACCTGTGCTAATTTCTCTACAGCATAATTGCCAAGGTGTGTACCAGTAATTGTCTGATATGCTCAACTATCCCATGTTACTTTCAGCATGAGGCCACTTGCTGTGAGGGTCTAACATTACAGCCCATCCACAGGCATCCTGTTTGACTATGTGACAATAGAGGTGTCAGTGGGGCAACACAGGGTCAAAGGATCCTCTAACTGACACCAAGGTGTCAAAATCTCACACAGTGACAGCACAATGCACTGATGCTTGACTATGTGTATACAGCTGTTAGGTGAACATGACCTGGAGAGTTTCTAATTAAAACTGATGATATTAATGAAATGAAAACTGCTGCAATTTTAGTGTTATTTGTAAAATAAAATACCTATGACCCATTTTATTTTTTTAATGATATTTTATTTGCAACAACATATTTCCGTTTATAATAATCACCTTCATTTTTAAGAATAAAATTAGCACATCACATCCACTAGGACCAAACTTATGTAAAGAAATGCCATAAAGTATCATAATTAGTTTGTCAACAAGACAAAACATAATGTGTTTTAATACAATGTTTTACATGTAATTGTTCATGTCATGCATATGTTATGTGCACTAGTAGGCTGGTGTGAGTGATAAAAAAACGCATGAAACCAACGTTTTGCTCGGTAACCGGACAGAATCCCCTTCCCTTATGGAAAAATTTGACAAAATCCCCTTCATAATTATTTTGGATGATACTTTAAATATAATCATACGTATATAATAATAATAAATATGCTACATCATTTGTAAAAAAAATGTATTCAGTTATGTCGGAATAACTACTAGTAGTCACCTGCAAAAACAGAGGTAATAAAAGGTTGTTCTGTAAAAAATTATACAATTAAGTATTATGATGTTGACATAAAAAACATGTAATTTAAAATCCTATGCTATTTGACCATTGTGAGTGACTGCTAACAACAGTCAGGAAACAGTCTTTTAAAGATGTTGATGCCGTTGCCAGTTTTGTAGGTGAATTAATATTCAAAAATAACACTCTTATAACGGATAGTGACATTTCAACCAGGTTTATTAACAATTGTAGCTGCAGCCAGCTGTCATTTTAATAAAAAAACGTTGTCTTTAACCCACAGGCACATACTCAGTCTCAGATGGAATTGAACAAATTGACATAACATTTCCAATATGACGTTGGCACCGCACGGTATTACGCGATGCACGAAGTTACGACACGACAATAATACTATACCCAGTACCAAACAATAATTTTGTCGAATAGAGGGGCGATGATTGAGCTACGTAATGTACTTCATATTCCATTCCCTTCCTATATTCTACCGGGTTACCATTCTACCTAGCTTACGATTACGCCATGGCCCTAGCCTAGGCTAGGCCTAGCCCCGGCCTAGTGTGAGTGTGAACGACATGATGATGATGCCCGAACGGGAGATGTTCTATATAAATGCAACCAATCTATCGGCATCAAATATACTTCAAATTTAAAATATAATTTGTACGACATCATGTTCACTTGGAACTCACTGTCAACAAAACACGACGACGATGTAATGTCTGGTTACTGCCACTGGTGATGTGAATAACTCAAGTTGAAAAACTTACGTGTCATGCAGAACTTCTGCCACTTTATGATCAGATTTTGCATTTAGGGCAGTCTTCAGGCGATCCCATCGTACCTTCTGCTCTTCCAAAATTACCCGTGTAGTAGACCGGAATTTGTCACGTTCTTTTTTATTTTTCTTCGCCGCTGAAGATAGTACTGCACGACAGAACCTTTTCTTACCCGCCACTACGCTCGAATGTCAACAACTATGCAACTTGCGTCCACGTGATCACGTACCACGTGATCACGCATATCAGTCTCATTAGTAGTCGGATTTTAGCCACGCCTACAACGGCTTTCGAAAGCGACTCGCAGTCGATGTAAACAAAGTGATATGTGCACTTATCATTAACATTTCATAAAACAAATTGGTTCATTAAAACATCTTTGGGCAGTAAGTACGCTATGATAGATATAATGTATACTGTATAACATGATTTTGCAATAAAAAAAAAAAAGCCACGAAGTGCGACTGTCCCTTTAAGATTTGGTTACGGGATTTCTTTATTCTTTTTATTTTTGATAATCGAGATATTTACCAAAAAATCTTGTGATAAAGTTTATTACATTTTCCTCGTTCTTTGTTGCTTGTTCACGATAACCGTTCTTTCTCATATGCGTTGACCTTGATATATAAGAACCCTACTAGACGGAGCCATCTAGTGTACGGAGACCTCGCTAATCAGTGACATATATACAAAAAGAGTATTTAGAAAGAGGAAGACAAGACTACACAAGGGTATGTCTTAAAGCGCTGCTAATAAAACATATATATATATATACAGTATATATGTTAGTTATTAATAGTATATAATTCCGCCATAGCCTGTCCCAAGCCAGGTTGAAAAAGGAGGAGGATTGGGCGTTGGGTCAGTAAGCCTACACCGTAAAAACAAACCCTACTACAGAAACGACGAGAAGAAGCCATTCCGGTACACTTTCAAGGGGACGAAGAGAAGGCACATCCATAAATGTGGATGCATCTGCATCTACAGATGTATCTACACCTACAGATGTATCTATGACAGGGTTGAGTGAAAGCCGTCAGGAAGCTCGACCCCCGATGAGCCATATCTTTAATACCAAAACTAACACCAGAGTAGGCACATGGAACGTTCGAACGCTCATTCAGAGCGGGCGGATGGAGCAAGTGCTGAAGGAAATGAACGCTTACCATCTAGATATTCTAAGCGTAAACGATATTAAATGGACAGGACAGGGACGCTTCAACAGCGGAGATAAAACTGTACTCCGGAAATGAAGATCACCACGTCAATGGAGTTGGCATCATCCGGAATAAGGATGCTACAAAAGCACTGATAGGGTGGAAGCCAGAGAAGAAACAAGAGAAAGGTAAAAAAGCACAAACAGCAGCAGAACGGAATGACTCGAAAACGATGTATACGACTGTGAGAGAGCTAACAGCGCGAAAAGCAATTCCAACATACCAATAAAAGACAAAGATGGCAGAGTGCTTCTAACAAGCGAGGAACAAGCCACGAGGTGAATTGAACACTTCCGAGAAGTACTAAATCAACCAACACCAACTACACTCTTCAACTTCGAACAGGAACCAAACACAAAAGAGCTTGATGTGATCACCAATGACATCACCAGGGCAGAAGTCTCCAAAGCCATCAATAGCCTCAAGAACAACAAGGCAGCGGGCCTTGATGAAGTATCGGCCGAACTATTGAAACATGACAAGGACGGGGTTGTAGACGTGTTAACCTACTTGTTCAATCTGATCTGGTCTGAGGAGGAAGTTCCTGATGATTGGAGACGAGGAGTGATCGTGACGTTACCAAAGAAGGGGTACCTGAACGATTGCAATAACTGGCGAGGAATAACATTGATGTCAGTACCTGAAAAAGTGTTCTGCAGTGTGATCCTAAACCGGCTGAAGACAGCAGTTGATCAACACCCCGGGAGGAAAAAGCTGGTTTTTGAAGATGAAGGTCATGCTGTGAGCAGATGTTCACATTGCGAAACATCATCGAACAAAGCAGAGAGTTCCAGATACCTCTTTTAGTCAATTTCATTGACTTTAAGAAGGCTTTCGACAGTGCCCACAGAGATTCGCTATGGCAAATCCTGAAGCTATACGGCATACCAAGCAAATATATAGACATTTTCAAATCGCTACCCCGAAACACCAACTGCTGCATCAAGACCAACGATGGCTACACAGACATGTTCGATATAGAGACAGGTGTATGTCAAGGTTGCATCCTGTCCCTGTTCCTCTTTGTTGTTGTTATCGACTTCATCATGAGGAAAACGATGAAAGATCCGTACTTTGGTGTTAAATGGATAAATAATAGGTTGACAGACCTTGACGTTGCCGATGATATTGCACTGCTCAGCCACACGCCGGAGATCCTGGAAGAGATGACCAATAATTAAAACGAAAATGGAGAGATGGTCGGATTACGAATCAGCTATGGGAAGACAAAAACATTGTCAGTTGGTGATGGATCTGACCCCCGCATTGTGATCGGTTAGCAAGAGTTGCAATGCGTCGAGAACTTCCTTTACCTCGGAACCTACATATCTAGGAAAGGCGACGCGGAAGTAGATGTACGAGCGAGGATAGGCAAGGCATCAGCAGTGTTCCAAAGACTACGTCCAATATGGTTCAGTAACACCATCAGAAAGGACATAAAACTACGTCTTTACATGCTAATCGTAATACCAACAGCGATATATGTCTGTGAAACGTGGAAGAATACGGCGAGGATATCAACAAACTTTCACCGACGATGTCTCCGGTTCATATTGGGCATATCGTGGAGAGAGAGCACATCACCAATGAAGAAGTGATGAGGAGGGCAGGTCTGGATAGCTTGCATTACATAGTTAAGTCTCGACGACGAAGACTAGCGGGACATATCCTACGCTTACCAAGAGAGAGAACAGCACATGTAGCAATGGAGTGGGTGCCTGAAGGTGGAAACAGAAGGAGAGGAAGGCCGACTAAGACCTGGCGCAAGACATTTAAAGAAGATCTGGCAGAAATGGAAATTACTTGGAATGAGGCCAAAGAAATTGGGAAAGACCGTTGTAGATGGAGAAAGCTCGTCGCCCGGTGTCCCGAAAGGAACAGGATGAACTAAGTCTAAGTAAGTATTAATAGTTGTTACTTTTAGTTTTATTTTAACTATTATTTTAATGTTCAATTATTTCACTATTTGTTGTCCATAAAGTTTGATGCTTTAGACATCATGATATAGTTCTTTATCTAAAACTTAAATGTTATTATTTTAATATTGTAATTCAGAATTGTTTTAATAATTATAGTTTGCTTCTTGAGAAGAGAAATGTGTCGACTTGGATGAAACATTCAAACCGACTCTAGTCAATTCCACCATCTATCCGATCTCAGTTACAATGCAAATCACAACATTTGCAGTCAACTAAAAGGTTTGTATGTCATTGTTTAAAGCACACCATCTGTTATAAACTTTAAGATTTTTATGTCACCATGCAAACCACCACATTTGCTCTCGATTATGAAATCTTAGATTTTTTTTTTTTAGAAAAGCGTGTTGTGTGACCAATAGATAATTATGTATGTGTCAGTGAAATAAATGGACTAATGGCTGACGTCAATCTCATACCACCATATGTATAATGTGACAGGGCGCAGTGGTTTGAACCATAAGATACAGTTACCAAAACTGAGGAAAAGCCCAAATACATTCGTAGGGGTGATGGTATCGATATTTGTTTTATTTGTAATTTTAGAAATAATGTACAATTCACTACCAGTTTGTGTATTGCAGTATGAATGTTATTGTCTTTACAAAGTGTTTTGATGCATGTAATGTTTTGAAATGTGTAGGATTTAACATGTGAATACATAACTTTGATGATGTCTGTCTCAAAACTTGAAATCGTCTGGTGGGTTAGTTCAACCATTGATAATTTCAGAACAAATTGACTTAAACGGATATCATTATTAAAGTGAAATGTTACCATTGTACAAAATGCTCATAACTTTGTCCCGCTAAAATATATCTTAAGGAATGAACAGTTGCGATGTCGGGTATAAACTACCTCAACACTGTACACAAGCAGGAAGATGTTGTTTTTCCAACGCACAACAGCCGAGTGGAATAGCGTGCCCCAAGAAGTGGTATCTACGACCACCCTGATTTGTTTAGTCCAGGCTCAAGCGCTATCTATGACTTGTATAAACACCCCTCCCATCCCATTATATAAACACCCCACCCATCCCTTTGTATAAACACCCCTCCCAACCCATTATATAAACACCCCACCCATCCCTTTGTATAAACACCCCTCCCAACCCATTGTATAAACACCCCTCCCATCCTATTGTATAAACACCCCTCCCATCCCTTTGTATAAACACCTCTCCCATCCTATTGTATAAACACCCCTCCCATCCCATTGTATAAACACCCCTCCCAACCCTTTGTATAAACACCTCTCCCATCCTATTGTATAAATACCCCTCCCATCCCATTGTATAAACCCCTCCCATCCTTTGTATAAACACCCCTCCCATCCCTTTGTATAAACACCCCTCCCATCCCATTGTATAAACACCCCTCCCATCCCATCCCCATCCCATGTATAAACACCCCTCCCATTGTATAAACACCCCTCCCATCCCTTTGTATAAACACCCCTCCCATCCCTTTGTATAAACACCCCTCCCATCTCATTGTATAAACACCCTCCCATCCCATTGTATAAACACCCCTCCCATCCCATTCCTCCCTTTCTACGTCCCACTAAATCGCACTACTACATCTCTTCTCTTTCCTGTTGTCAAAGATTACCCCCTGAATTACACCATCTTTAACTAAGTGAAGGTGGTCATTAAACAGAAGAAGGCGTGTCACATATACACTGTTTGACTGGAACTACGTTCTTTCAGGGTCAACCGTTCATGGAGAGTGTGCGAGAGAACCGGGCGCTGCTCTACAGTCTCCTGTCCTCCAGTGTGGCGATGGTCGCCCTGGCCAGTGGTCTCCTGCCCTTCATGGCCACCTACTTTGAGATAGTCGACATGGGAACAGAGGTGAGTGGTTCAACGTTCCACCCCATGGGTGGGCATTTGTTACTTCAGAAGACCAAAAGCAATCTGGAAATGTTCATGATTATTCACTAAATGCAGCTAGTCACAATTTGCTTACACAGTTGAACACACAGGCAGCTAAGACATTCCATGATGTTGTAGCTCTGTACCTTCCTGTTCCGGCACCAGGTGAGGGGGTTTACATAGTAAATATATCCCTTACTATTTGCACATGTTTAGGTTTTATTCACAAAGGACAGCCATATTTCTGTAAACATTTACATGCAGTGCTTGCAACCACACATAATTGCAGTGACCGCTTAAAATTGTTGGAATTGTATTTTGTAACTGTACCAAAACATACTTCCTGGTTTGACCACACTCTTCCCCACTAGGAATAATATACAAGGCCGAGGTAATGTTTTGGTTGTACCCAGTCATTATTAAAAATATCCCACCAGGCAACTAAATTAGAGGAACAACATGCTAAGAGGGGTGGTTAACTTAAACTTCTTCATGATCCAGCACCAGTGAGCCGTACCAGCCTCAAGTCCAAATTCCGCATAATGCTAGATAAATATGGGGTGGGAGGAAAAGATCTTTACACAAGAACTATAAATGAGGTAGCTTCGGAAAATGCTCAGATTTTGGCACACAAACGTTAAAAACTGGCTATAGTCCGGTCACACAAGAAATCAAATAAGGTAAATTTAGTCATACCAGAGCAGAGTGTAGGCAAGCCAGCGGTGAGTATAATTACACAAGCAGCTAGTATAATTACACAAGCAGCTAGTATAATTACTCAAGCAGCTAGTATAATTACACCAGCAAATGTAATTTATACACCAGCAGCAAGTGCAATTTTGCCAGCAGCGAGTTTAGTCAGGACAGAAGATAGTATCACTAGACCAGCGATTATTGTAGTCAGACAAGTAGCTAGTATAATTACTCAAGCAGCTAGTATAATTACACCAGCAAATGTAATTTATACACCAGCAGCGAGTGCAATTTTGCCAGCAGCGAGTTTAGTCAGGGCAGGAGTGAGTATCACTAGACCAGCGATTATTGTAGTCAGACAAGCAGCGAGTTTAGTGAGACCTGGAGCCAGTTTAGTGAAACCAGGAACTAGTTTATTGAGACCAGCAGCTACTTTACCAGGACAAAAAAGGGTTAAGTACATAATGGGGATATGACTGAGACTCTGACAGTGGCGGTGTCGACAGTTATATCTTAGCATGTTCGGCACGAGTTGATGATTAGTATATATATATAGGTCCGACAGTGGTTATAGTAAAGGCACTAGGCAGTGATGGTGTCACTTTGTTATGTCACAAATGTTGTGATTCCTATCCAGGTACAATTAGGTGATGATGATTGTTATAGTGAAGGGACTAGGCAGTGATGGTGTTACTTTGTGATGTCACAAATGTTGTGATTTCTATCCAGGTACAATTAGGTGGTGATGATGGTTAGAGTGAAGGGACTAGGCAGTGATGGTGTTACTTTGTAATTTATATTGCTTTTGTGTGAACTAAAAACAGTAATACAGTTCTCTGGCTCTGCTGTGCTGTCTATAGGATATAAATAATAAACGTGTATTATGTGGATATATACGTGCTAACACATATTTTTTCTTTTTCTTTTCAGTTGCATGCTGGTGCAAATAATCATGCGGGGGCATGGCATGGAGACATGCATTCACGTGTAGCTGTCGTTAATCCTTACACAGAGTAATTGCCAATTCTCAGCATGTTTAATTTATTATTTGCATTGATTTTTAAAATAAATGTATGTTTTAAACAATGTATACGTATTGGATTGTGTATAATGTTTGGGTAGTAGATGCTAAGTGTGTAAATATACTGTGTTGTAATGGATTTCTCCGAGATATCTACAAATGTCAAATACAGCTGTATAAGAGAAATAGACTCTGAAGATTAAGCACTAACATCAATTAGTGTCTACACTGCTGTCTTGCACACTGACCCTCTGACAATGTAACTACCAGTCCTATCCACTAATGAATGGTCCTAGTCAAGATGACCACTAATGGGGTCAGGGCTCAATAAAACTGGCCGGCTGGATATCCAGTTATTAATAGTGGGCAGGCAGTAGGAGAGACCCCCACCCATATGGTGAATTTGATATATTAGCTAGTAGTCATTTACTATAGTCATAATATTATTGTTAGGAATGGTGGTCATATACAAAGCAAAACGTTTGCGGACCTATTGTGTGCAATTAGCAGTCCGTGGTTATTTGACTCTTGATTACCGTTGTTTACAATTAGTAATGTTGTAATACAATTTCATTAACTTGTCCAGTTTCAATTGATACTTCATTCTTGTTTATTGAGCGGACACATTTCAGGTTCGGTACCAAAGTCGGAATTTGGGCTAGATTACCGAAGTGTATGAAGTAATTCAGCAAATGCAGGCTACCAAATATAGTGGTATATTCACTGGGTACATGAAAATCGATGAAAATGTGGTCGCTAACATGAAGACATTATTATCGGAAGGCAGTTCTTGAATGTACGCACACACCGGTAATCTCCCTTCGTCTGTCTATTTCCCAAGATCCAGTGATTAGCGGGCGAGGTATTTGATTAGTTTTGGCGGTGTGGTGTTTATTTTGTGAAGAACATTCGTGGAATGGTGGCGCCGCCTATTGGCGTAAGTCGGTTAAAATTCCGACGGTACATGATTAAGAGACCTAGCGCTTTTATGGTTCGAGGCGATAGAATGAGGTGTTATAATAAGAGAAAGAGAGGTATAGGAATTTGACAAATCGGTATCTATCCGACATGGGGTAAGGAGGTGTTGGAGTACGTATAGGGCTGTATTATAGTGGTGTGGAAAATCCCCCGTTAAATAAAAGAATCGACGCCTTGTTATGTGTTCGTGTAAGCGGTGCTCGTCGCCTGATCGCGCGCTGGCCGACGCCGACATGTTTATCGTTCGTGCCGGCGGCCAGTGGCTTTAACTGGTCGATCAGGCGTGAAATATACATAAACCGGCAATGATGACGAGGGAAGTGAGGACGGTATAGTAAGCTAAATGAACAAGTAGGAATAGACTTACCAGCGTGCTACATACAAGAACGACTTCTTTATACATAATTAATTATAATATTTATACATAATACATACAAAAATAGTGCTTAAAAAGCACGATTCCGTTAAGAACGACTTAAGCTAAGATAATAAGTATTCCCATTCATAAACATCATATCAACAAAAAAACGATATGTACGGTCGACTAGCACTGTTCGTTCGTTACAGCAAAGAACCAAACAAATAACAGGGGCGCTTCTCACACAAAGTCCTTCGACACCAAGGTTGACGACGACGGGGAGCGCTAGTCATTCGTCGCCGTGTCGTTCTACACGAGTAGAGGGGCCGTGGTGACCCCGTCGTCGAGTGGCACAGAAGTACGTCTGCGCGGCTCGCTCCTGGACGTACGTGAGCATGTTCGGGTCTTTCAATTGAAAACCCAGGTTCCGGCTGCTACCATTCCGTCGGTCCATCAGCACGGCGAGGAAGGAGTCTTTGTCGACGTCGTTTTGGCGCTTGCAGTGGCGCCATCTAACGGACTCATTTGTTATTTCTCACTAATCGTTTTCTAAAGTTCTGGGTGTCACCACAGGCGGCCGGATGTAGCGGCCCATTGTATGTTACATTGCATTGCTTGTTACTTCTTATGTTAAGTTTAGCTAGCTGTCTTTGATTGTACGTCGTCCAATGAAGACAGTATAATAAAAAAGCAATGCAAGGCGCTGCCGACAACGTTTTCGAGACAGGCTCCGCCGGATCCAGGAGCGCCAATTCTTCGACAGTGGTCAGTACCATAACCGGGACCCACGCCAGGGCTGAAGCGGCTCGGGCGCGCGCATCGTTCGCAATTAAAGAAATGGACCTAAAAATGACAGCGTTGGTCTACAACGGGAAGCAGCTGCTGCCGACGCGTGAGTCGAGGCACTAGAGGGAGGACTAGAGGGAGGACTCCGAGGAGTGCCTTATAATAAAGTTCAATGCACAAGTGACCATGACGATGATCTGTTGAATGACACATTCTCATCACACCTCAGGCAGACAATTTCTCATGTTGTCAGGAATTCCCACAGTGACAAAGACCACGGGTCAGACGCCAACGAACACGGCCAGTCTTTGAACCCATCGGCTCAGTCGTACATCCCACCACACAACGCAGCCCCAAGTAACACAAGTCAGACGCCTGCAATGATAGACTTCGCCAAGTACATAGCACGTCGCGATCTTGTGAAGACAGGACTCACACAGTTTGACGACCGGCCAGAAAGCTTTAGGGCGTGGCAGTCGTCATTCACCAACACGATCAGAGATCTGGACGTTACGCCTAGTGAGGAGCTGGATCTGCTGACCAAGTTAGTAGTAAGGTAGGTGGTCCAGCGTGCAGCATCCGTTTCCTGGAGCAAATTCCTATCTTTTAACATGGGATTTCCCCCAGGGCGGTCCAAGGTTAATCAGCGCGTACGCTGGAGCGCTCCGGAGGAAATCCCATGCTAAAAGATAGGAATTTCCCCCAGGGCGCTCCAAGGTTAATCAGCGTGTACGCTGGAGCGCTCCGGAGGAAATCCCATGTTAAAAGATTGGAATTTCCCCCATGGCGCTCCAAGGTTAAAAGATAGGGAATTTTTACCCCATGTTAAAATATAGGAATTTCCCCCAGGGCGCTCCAAGGTTAAAAGATAGGAATTTCCCCCAGGGCGCTCCAAGGTTAAAAGATAGGGAATTTTTTCCCCATGTTGAAGGATAGCAAATTTTTCCCATGTTAAAGCATAGGAGGTTTCCCATGTTAAAGGATAGGAGCTATTATCGTAAAAGTATACGATCATATTTTGACTTGGAGGTCCCAGTTTATCCCTACGTATTCCCCATGTTAAAGGATAGGAGCTATTACCGTAAAAGTATACGACCATATTTTGACTTGGAGGTCCCAGTTTATCCCTACATGTTTTATCCCTACATAGCCCATGTTAAAACATAGCAAACTTTCCCCATGTTAAAGGATAGGAAATTTCCCCCCTGTTAAAGCATAGGGGCTAAAGCCTATCTGACCTACAGCTCATAACCACTGATGTACAACATTCATACACCGACCTACGACACATAACCAGCACTAAACATTGATTTACAATCCACAAACACCGACATTCATCATAGGTCAAACATATTGGCTAGTTTTATTAGGTAGTGATTAAATTCGTGTCTTTTATAAAACCCGTACTCGAGACTCGTTTGTTTGTTGCGAGCGTGAGCGCACACTCCCTGTATTACGTCAAAGCTATCATTGTGATTTGGTTAGCCAACATTTGTAAGAACTATATTGAACTCATGGTGTAAACTAGTATAAACTGGTATTGAACGCTCTGTGTGTTGGAAGAACAGCCGGGTATCGACATATAACATTTATACTTACCAGCCGTATCTCACTTGAGCGTCGTTTGAAAACTGATCGCAAAACTGGTTCCAAACTATTTTGAAGTGATACTCCCTGTCCAAGTGATAACGACTCGGTGGCCTTGACACTAAAGTCAACAAACCTCTTTTTTTCGAATCAGGCGCGTAACAAAGTGAAGTGTTATGATAGAACAGTACAAGTGTACAGGAACATAATAACCTTTCAGATAAGATGCACCAGTATTTATATAGTTTATCGTATTAATGGCCAAGTGTATAAAGACCCATTAGAACGTTTTTATCTTTATTCCATACTGTAGTGTTTAATGTCGTGCTTCTTCGGTAAACCTTTCAAACTTGCTTATGTTGTAAAACACCTAACCTGGTATTGGTAACCGAAAATGGACCCATAGAGATATACATAGATACATACATATACAGACGAATATAGAGGCATACATAGATGGAGGTCATTAATTCAACTGCAGTGGTGAAAGACTGTTTGAGTGTTTTGTTAGACGCAGGTGTGAAGCTATCCGACGTGACAGTCGAACAGTTGTGTAATATTAATACTTGGTTGCAAGAAGCCGTTTCGAAACAGTGGCGAAACACTATGAAACAAATGGTTCTGACAGTAATGGAGGGTGACCTGTAAATAACTTTCTTTTGTCTTGTATACGGTTAAACTTTGCAACACTCTGTATCAATGTATAATCTCTGGTTCTTGTAGTTATGGAGTGTGACATGTAAATACGTTTGTGTTGTTCACGAATAAACTGTGCAAACCTTATCTTGTGTCTTTACTTAACCAAACTAAGACCAACGACTTCCACGAATCAAACTTTGACTAGTGAGATGCATGAACCAATCATTCAAACAAACTAATCGGACAAACGAAACACCAAACACTTAGAGCAACGAGCGACAAGAACCAAACTTGTCGGACAAACGAAACACCAAACACTTAGATCAACGAGTGACAAGAACCAAACTTGTCTGACAAATGAAACACCAAACACTTAAATCAACAAGCGACAAGAACCAAACTTGTCGGACAAACGAAACACCAAACTTAACGGGTTACTGCGTCAAATTCCACCAAAAGGGAGCAAATAGACGGGTTATCGCGTCAAATTCCACCAAAAGGGAGCAAAGCAAAGCAAATAGACGGATTATTGCGTCAAATTCCACCAAAAGAAAGCAAAGCAAATAGACGGGTTATCGCGTCAAATTCCACCAAAAGGGAGCAAATAGACCAGTTATCGCGTCAAATTCCACCAAAAGGAAGCAAATAGACCAGTTATCGTGTCAAATTCCACCAAAAGGGGGCAAATGGACGGTTTATTGCGTGATATTCCACCAATTCGACGGAATTCCACCAGAATAGACGGGTTACCGGGTGAGATTCCACCAATTCGACGGAATTCCACCAGAATAGACGGGTTACCGCGTGAGATTCCACCAATTTGACGGAATTCCACCAGAATAGACGGGTTACCGCGTGAGATTCCACCGATTCGACGGAATTCCACTGCAATAGACGGTTTATCGCGTGAAATTCCACTGAGTCCACTGCAATAGACAGGTATAAAACGAGTTGTACAAACAAAACTTAGACCGACGTGTTCCAAGAACCATTCCGTTCTTTACATTTGAACAGTAAACACGTACATCATGAGCTTATCGACTCGTCTACCAGCTGCCAACAAGCCTACACCAGTATCACGGGCGACCTTCCAGTGCCCCGATTGTAAGAGACATTTCACACGGAAAGATAGCTGGAAACGACACATTGCCCACAGTCGCTCTAGGTCATCGACAAACACTACGTCGACAGGCACTACGTTGTCCAATCCACTTGTCCCGGCGCCCACTTCGACATCTGTGTCTTTGATCCTAGCAACAAACTCGACATTCTCGTCTCCATCTCAGGCGCCTACTACGACACATGTGCCTCTGGCCTCAGCGACAAACTCGATATTCCCGTCTCCATCTCAGGTGACCATGGAGTATACAAAGAAGATGGCCCTGGTTGATCCCGTATTTTAGAAAACATTCAACCGCAACGTCCTTCGACTGCTAACCCTATCGAAAGTGTCTTGCAACAACTCGACAACGAAATGCAAGGCATATTAGAACGAAGTGATATACACGAGAGGGAAAAAGTTGTGTTGTATAACCAGGTATTGAGTCGGTACAACGATCTTTCCGACAAACGTATCCAAGAACCCGTGCGTGTGGTCATCAAAAAAATTCCCAGTGAAGGGGAAAACAAAGTACAACCTGCTAACGAAATTGAAGTCGTCGTCGTCGTACCGGAAGTCACTTGACTGTCATGGCGGCCTCTACTAGGGTCGCTACGCCGGAAGTAACGTCGTAACGGAAGTTACTTGACTGTCATGACGGTCTCTACGGTTCCATCCTTCCCGGAAGTGTGTCGACGAATAGAGATCTGTCATGGTCGGTAGATGGCGTTATTCTGAGTAGTTACGTTGATGTCCGTTGGGTGCCATTGGATGTCGTCTGTCTCATGAACGTGCGATATATCGAGTTGACATTTAACATGGAGAAAATGACCTATCATTTAATATGGGGACAACTTCCTATGGTCTAACATGGAGAAAATGGCCTATCCTTTAACATGGGGACAACCTCCTATGGTCTAACATGGAAAAAATGGCCTATCCTTTAACATGAGAACAACCTCCCTCGTTGATCTAAGTGTTTCGTTTGTTCAACAAGTCTTCTCACTCGTTGGTCTAAGTGTTTTGTTTGTTCGACAAGTTCGTTTCTTGTCGCTCGTTGATCTAAGTGTTTCGTTTGTCCGACAAGTTCGATTCTTGTCGCTCGTTGATCTAAGTGTTTGGCGTTTCGTTTGTCCGACAAGTTTGTTTCTTGTCGCTCGTTAATGCGCCGAATTGTGGGAAAGAGGTGCGATGTCACGCGATAACCCGTCTATTCTGGTGAAATTCCGCCAAATTGGTGGAATCTCACACTGTAACCCGTCTATTCTGGTGAAATTCCGCCAAATTGGTGGAATCTCACACGGTAGCCCGTCTATTCTGGTGAAGTTCCGCCAAATTGGTGGAATCTCACACGGTAACCCGTCTATTCTGGTGAAATTTCACCAAATTGGTGGAATCTCACACGGTAACCCGTCTATTCAGGTGAAATTCCGCCAAATTGGTGGAATCTCACGCGACAAACCATCTATTTGCCCCCTTTTTATGGAATTTGACGCAGTAACCCGTTAAGTTTGGTGTTTCGTTTGTGCAACTCGTGTCTGTAGTTTGATTCGTGCAACCTGTTGGGCTAAGTTTAGTGTTTCGTTTGTGCAACTCGTGTCTACAGTTTGATTCGTGCAACCTGTTGGGCTAAGTTTAGTGTTTCGTTTGTGCAACTCGTGTCTATAGTTTGGTTCGTGCAACGTGTTGGTCTAAGTTTAGTGTTTCGTTTGTCCCACTAGTTGGTCTAAGTACAATTCGTGCAACCTATTGGGCTAAGTTTAGTGTTTCGTTTGTGCAACTCGTGTCTATAGTTTGGTTCGTGCAACGTGTTGGGCTAATTTTATTGTTTCGTTTGTGCAACTCGTGTCTATTATGCCACGCGATAACCCGTCTATTTGCCTGAAAGAGGAGGGATGCCACGCGATAACCCCAAAGCACTACCAGTTTAACCAACTCACCTCAGGTACAAAATTACTGCGCGTACCATGACGTCACTGACCATGACGTCACATGGTGGGATTACATTTCTGCGCGCACGTTCAAAACGATGGCTAACCAAATCACTACCTGTTTGACCAACTCACTTCGCGCACAAAATTTCTGCGCGTACCATGACGTCACTCACTGACCATGACGTCAAATGATGGAATTATATTCAAGCGCGCAAGTTCAAATCGATGGCTAACCAAATCACTACCTGTTTGACCAAATCACCTCGCGTACAAAATTACTGCGCGTAGCAGTTTGATGACGTCATACAGGGTGCGCACGCTCACGCCCGCAACAAACAAACAAACAAGTCCAGAATATATGTATCTATGTATATGTATGTCTCTATACCTGTCCCTATGATCACTGCCCTTGGTATCCTTGCTGTTGACAATACGGATAGTCTCTTTAGTTGTGAAGTGTAAGGCTATTAGTGAGGTTCCCAACGTATGCTTTGCATTACACTACGAAAAAGACACAAGATAAAGTTTGCACATTTTATTCGTGTACAACACAAACGTATTTACATGTCATGCTCCATAACTGCAAGAAACAGAAACTGAGCATTAATACAGAGTCTTGTAAAGTTTAATCGTGTACAAGACGATACCACAGCTCACTACTTCAGTATTGCCTGCCATACGGCGAGGAGCCCTTGTGGGTCCAACAAAGTTGGTTCGGATACTTGGTTGCGGTATTGTTCCAGACAGTCAACAAGTCTTTAATCAACCTCATCCTCAATTACTGTCAGAACCATTTGTTTCATAGTGTTTCGCCACTGTTTCGAAACGACTTCTTGCAACCAAGTATTGATATTACACAACTGTTCGACTGTTACGTCGGATAGCTTCACACCTGCGTCTAACAAAACACTCAAACAGTCTTTCACCACTGCAGTTGAATTAATGGTTTCGACAGCTTCGTCATAGTGTATGCAAATTTGAATGTCATCAGATAACATACAATCGTGATGAAATTTACTAGGATGATCTATCTCGCAACCACGGCATTGTCGTCTTGAGAGTTCAAAGATGCTACATGCTATGTGACGTGCAAGCGTCTTCTTCATTTTGGTCACAGGGAAATCAATGGTAAAGTTCGGACCAGCAAAGTCAGGAGCGGAAGTTGCGACATTGGCAGCATGGGTAGAAGTTGTGACATTGACAGCGTGGGTAGTTGTGACGTCGTTAGGAATGGAAGTTGGTGTCGATGATGTTCTGTTGTCGTTAATCGTCTCTGTCGACACAGAGACCATTCGTTGCAGCTTTGGTGGTAGCGGACCTTCAATGTAGTCCTGCAAGAATATTTCAATAACATTGAAAAATATTCAAGATTGCATGGGAATAGTACACCGTTGCTAGAGGACGGTGA
Source organism: Paraescarpia echinospica (assembly GCA_020002185.1). Taxonomy (NCBI): domain Eukaryota; kingdom Metazoa; phylum Annelida; class Polychaeta; order Sabellida; family Siboglinidae; genus Paraescarpia; species Paraescarpia echinospica. The sequence goes on from CM034543.1 coordinate 48,324,197, forward strand.
TACAAGGATAGGTAGGAAACAATGATAAGAAGTAACGTGATAGGAAGTAAGGTGACAAGTTATATGGATACAACAAAATTAATTGTCGACAAAAATTACCCGTGGACGCAACTGTATAGGGAGTTAAGACGTTGGCAGATATGTTGATATGAAGAACAACGTAGGGGAAGCGATAATCTTGGAAGGAAAGACGTAACAGAATATTGTGTACCCGGATGTTAACAAGTAATAGACGAGTCCAACCATATAGGAAATAATGACTGGGGACGTAATTTTAGGGGAAGTATAGGTACGGAAATACCATTTTAGCGTAAGTATAGACACCGAAAGACGATTTTAGGTGAAAGTATATAGTAAAACAATATAAAGTATGACTTACCACTGATATATCCAACTTGGCTTCGGCGGCCGTCCTCTTCCGGCGTGCACAACATCCGCTGACAATGTGTCGCTTCCAATTGTCGCGCCGTGTGAAATAGGTCTTACAGTCCAGGCAGGTGAAGGGTCTTCGCGATGATGGTAGTTGTCTCGGTATCGGTAGGGACTCCTCATCGGCAGCGATCGTTCGAATCATATCACTCGAGTCTGATGTATCGCGAGGGCAGTAATATGATATCTTCAACATGATGATGTTAGCCGTGGTGTCGTTGTGATACGAATGATGGTCCGACTGGTAGAGCTCCGCGTTTATATAGTTAATGAATGTGCCGAAAGGTCACGAGGGCGTGCCGAACGAGCACAGACCTCAGAGTAGAAAGTACACTTACGAATTGCAGAAAAGATCAGACTTGTGAATCGAATACCAGTTCAAACCAATTTGCAAACAGGATTAAAAGTGTGTTGGAACGTTTGTTTGAACGTTTGTCAGTGTAAGTTTGCAAAGTTGTATGTTTAAAAGTGTATTTGAAGGTGTGCTTATATGTTGAAGGTTAATGTTGGGTGGTCTGTATGTATGTATGTATGTATGTATGTATGTATGTATGTATGTATGCATGTATGTATGTATGTATGTATGTATGTCTCTATGTCTCTATGTATGTGCTTATGTATGTCTCTATGTATGTATATGCGAGGTCGTTGTCGGTTACCCATGCCAGGTTAGGGCTTTTATGATAGACTATTGTTTGAAAGGTTTTTACCGAAGAAGCACGAATTTAGATACTACAGTATGAAAACAGATCAAAAACGATCTAATGTTAGTTTGTACATTTACCTGTTAACACAGTAAACGATATAAATACTGGTACACCCTGTCTGGAAGATTATTATGGTCATATATTGTTCATCATAACGCTTCACTTTGTTACGCGCCTGTTTCGAAAAAGAGGTTTGCAACCAATTTTTTTATTCGATAAGTTTGGTGTCAAGGCCACAAAGTCGATATCACTTGCACAGGAAGTATCACTTCAAAATACTTTGAAAGCAGGCTATCAACTGCACTAAACTTGGTAAGTACAAATTGCGTATGACAAATACTGTTACACGACAAAGGGTTTGACCAAAATATTACACAGATAGCAGGTAGTTTGAGTAATTTACCAGATAAGTAACTGTTTTATAATTCCCTATGTTTTAACACAGGACAAATACACGGATGTTTTTCCAACACATAGAGCCTTGGGCTTGGTTACCAGTTCATACCAGTTTGCTTATAGCGTGATATGCCTGTAGTATAGTGAACGATGATTTTACTCTGAAGGTCGTGATTGAATTTTCTAATAAAGTTCTTACAAAGGATGGCTAACCAAATGACTGTGATAGCTTTGACGTTATACAGGACGCGAGCGAGCTCGTGCCCGCAACCAATAAACAAGTCCAGACACGTCTCCAGGACACAGTAGCACACAGTAGCGTCGGTTTTGTAGTGTGTTCACAAAATTACCAAAGAAACTTCTAGAATGAAATTTTACAGGGGAATTTACCATAACGTTACATGATGGGGTTATATTCAAGCACGAAAGCTCAAAACAATGGCTAACCAAAACACTACCTGCTTGACCAACTCACCTCGCGTACAAAATTACTGCGCGTAGCAGTTTATAGTTTAATGATGTCACTGCATCATGACGTCACATGATGGAATTATATTCAAGCACGCAAGTTCAAAACGATGGCTAACCAAATCACTACCTGTTTGACCAAATCATCTCGCGTATAAAATTACTGCGCGTAGCAGTTTGATGACGTCATACAGGGTGCGCACGCTCACGCTCGCAACAAACAAACATGTCCAGACACATCTCGAGTACAGGTTTTATAAGAGACACGAATTTAGGTACTACCTAATAACACTAGTCTATTGTTCTTCCGACATACAGAGCATTCGTTATCAGTTTTGTTTGATTTATACTAGTTTATACTGGTTTGTTTATAGCTGGTGTTCAATATAGTTCTTACAAATGATAGCTAATACACCTGTACAGTTTTATCATAACGCTTCACTTTGTTACGCTCCTGTTTCGAAAAAGAGGTTTGCCGACTTTAGTGTCAAGGCCACCGAGCCGTTATCACTTGGACACGGAGTATCACTTCAAAACAGTCTGGAACCAGTTTGCGATCAGTTTTCAAGCGGACGCTCAAGTGAGATACGGCTGGTAAGTATAAATGTTATATAGATTTAACAAGATTTAACAAGATTGCCATCCAGAAAATTACTCTGGATGGCAGGTGGACAAGGAAGCCTTTTGGCTTATCGAGAGTCCAATACTTTTTATCTACATGTATCCCGCCTTTTTAAGGTGTGTGTCGATTTTATTTTTAAACATATTCACGCTACTAGCACCAACACAATCAGGAGATAATCTGTTCCATTCATTTACAGTCCTTTGTGAGAATGAGAACTTTCTTATATCTAATCTACACTGCTCCTTTACTAATGTAGCTTCATGTCCTCTGGTCCTTCTATTTTTCTTAACTGAGAAAAAAATGTTTCTATCAATATTTTCATAACCATTCAATATTTTAAACACTTCTATGTGATCTCCTCTCAATCTCCTGGTCTCTAATGTTGTTAAACCACATTCTTTTAGGCGTATTTCGTAACTAAGATCCCTCAGATTTGGTATCATTTTAGTCGCTCTCCTCTGTACTCTTTCTAGCATATCTATGTCCTTCTTGCGATATGGCCTCCATGCTTGTATACAATATTCTAAATGAGGCCTCACTATTGTTTTGTACAGCGGTACTATTAATTCTTTTTTCTTATACGCTATATTTCGCCTAATTAATCCAAGGATTTGATTTCCCTTTGACGCTGCAATTCCGCACTGCTCTGAAACCTTCATATCAGCACTAATGGTTAACCCCAAGTCCTTTTCTTTTACAGTAGTACTTAGAACAGTACCCCCCATTTTATATTTTACCTCTTCATTCCCATGACCTGTGTGGAGGCATTTACATTTCCCAAAATTGAACAGCATTTGCCACTTTTCAGACCATTTGATCAACCTATCAAGATCATCTTGTAAATGCTGTCTGTCTCCATCACTTTTAATCCTTCTAAACACTTTTGTATCATCCGCAAATTTTAACACCTTGCTTGTTATATCATCGTCCAAATCGTTGATATATATTAAGAATAATATAGGTCCTAGTACTGATCCCTGTGGTACCCCACTCAATACCGATTTCCAGTTTGAAGCCTCCCCATCAACTACTACACGTTGTCTTCTGTCATTCAGCCATTTTTCTATCCAGTTTATTATACCATTTCCTATGCCATGGGCCTTTAGCTTAAGGAGTAATCTTTGATGTGGTACTTTGTCGAAAGCTTTTTGAAAATCTAAATAGATGATATCTACTGGTGATCCCTCATCTACCCACCTAGTGATGTCTTCCAAAAAACATAACATATTTGTTAAGCATGACCTCGCTTTTAAAAACCCATGTTGAGATGGGTTTATCAAGTTATGTTTAACAAGAAAATCCACCATGTGATCTTTAATTAGTCTTTCTAATAATTTGCAAATCACTGATGTTAAACTCACTGGTCTATAGTTCTCTGACTTGTTTCTCGAACCTTTTTTAAATAACGGTATAATGTTTGCCTCTTTCCATTCTAAAGGAACCACTCCCTCTTCTAATGACAAATTGAAAACTGTTGCAAGCGGTACGCTAATTTGTTCTACAATTTCCAATAGTAGTTTGGGCGGAATCCCGTCCACTCCAGGTGATTTATTATCCTTCATAGCCCTTATTTTCTTAGCTACCATTTCCGAGGTTACAACTAACTGTCCTAAATAGTCTGAATCTGCCCCCTTGAACTTAGCCTCTGGTACTGGCAGTGAACTAATATCTTCCCTGGTAAACACTGAACTAAAATACTCATTCAGGTCTTCTGCCATTAAGAATCCCTCTGATATTGTATTTCCAGCACTATCTTCTAGAGGACCGACCTTATCCTGAACTTTCTGTTTGCTTCGAATATACGCATAAAAACTCTTACTGTCATGTTTTATATTACTAGCTAATTTTTTTTCATAGCTTCTCTTTGAATTTCTAATTTCAGCTGTAGCTTGATTAAGTGCTTCTTTATAAATGTTGTAGTCTTCATCATTTCCAGTACATCTATATGACTTCCACATCATTTGTTTATACTTAATTTTTCTAATGGCTTCTTTCGATAAGTGTTTCTTTTTAGACCGTTTCCCTTGTTTTTTGAAAGGTACAAATTTATCGACTATGCACTTAATTTCACTATTTAAGATATTCCAGCATTCGGTTGCTGTCTTATTCTTCAGTGTGTTATTCCAGTCTATCTCTGCTAAATATTTCCTCATGTCCTTATACCTTCCTTTGTGGAAATTTCTCCTATACTGCTTTTTACTATTCCTTTCTGATTTTACTTTGATGGTAAAATGTATCTGGTTGTGATCACTACTCCCCAGTGGCTCACATATCTTGACATTGTCAACTAATTCTTTCTGTGAGGACAAAACTAAGTCTAACACATTCTCTCCCCTGGTTGGTTCTAGCACATGTTGAGAAAGGAAACTATCTTGTACTAAAACTAAAAACTTGTGGTCCTCACTCCCCATACTCTGTAGAGATTTCCATTGTATATGCCCATGGTTAAAGTCCCCCATAATAATACAGTTCCGTTTGCTTATTTCCCTTATAGCGTTTTGTATTTTTTCATTCTCTTCTATGCTTATGTTTGGACTTCGATAAACTAACCCAACTGTTAACGTTGAGTTTCCTGTAACTATGTTACACCAAACAGCTTCTTCGCAATCTGCTTCTCTTTCTAATTTTATTTCATAAGCCTGGATAGATTCTTTAATATATAAAATAACTCCACCTCCCTTTCTTCCTATTCTATCTTTCCTAAACATTACATATTCTGTTAGTCCCAATTCGGCATCTGATATATCAGTGGTGGCCCACGATTCGGTTATACCTATTATGTGAGGGTCAATATCTTCTACCATAATGTTTAGTTCACTTCTTTTGTTTACTATGCACCTTGCATTTAAACAAATGCATTTATATCCTGATTCAGAACAGTTTTCCAGGCTGTTCTTTGCCGATTTATTTCTGCTGTCTTTATCTATGCCTCCAGTTTCAGGCTTCTCTGTGAATCCCCCCTGCGAATCTAGTTTAAATAGATGCAGCCTGTCCCACTGTCAACAGATTGCAGCAAGTTCTCTGAGAAAACTGCTGCCCCCTTTCCACTTATATGTAGGCCATCTCTCATGTACATATCTTCCCTCCCAACAAAGTATCCCCATAAATCTACGAATTCCACCCCCTCTTCTTTACACATCTGCTCAACTAGTGTGTTGATCGCCATATGTCAATACCCGGCTGTTCTTCCAACACATAGAGCATTCATTTCGAGTTTATACCAGTTTATTCCGGTTAATAGCGTCAGTTTTGTAGTGTGTTGAAAAAATTACCAAAGAAACTTCTAGAATGAGATTTTACAGGGGAATTTTCCACTCGCTATACGGTATATTTGGTCACCAACGAACCTATCTCTTAACATGGGGGAAATTCCATATCCTTTAACATGGGGAAAATTTCGGCGTATACATTTACGATAATAGCTCCTATGCTTTAACATAGGGACAATTCCCTATCCTTTAACATGGGGAAAATTGGTAGGACAGGTTTCAGAGGATAATTTGGGGTAAATTGGAAGCTCCTATCCTTTAACATGGGATTTAGCACCTATCTTTTAACATGGGGAAAATTTCGTCGTATACGTTTACGATAATAGCTCCTATGCTTTAACATAGGGACAATTCCCTATCTTTTAACATGGGGAAAATTGGTAGGACAGGATTCAGAGGATAATTTGGGGTAAATTGGAAGCTCCTGTCCTTTAACATGGGGTTTAGAACTTATCTTTTAACATGAGGAAAATTGGTAGGACAGGTTTCAGAGGATAATTTGGGGTAAATTAGAAGCTCCTATCCTTTAACATGGGGTTTAGCACCTATCTTTTAACATGGGGAAAATTGGTAGGACAGGTTTCAGATGATAATTTGGGATAAATTGGAAGCTCCTATCCTTTAACATGGGGTTTAGCACCTATCTTTTAACATGGGGAAAATTCCCTATCGTTTAACATGGGGAAAATTGGTAAGACAGTTTTTCTGAAGACATTTTAGGCAAATCGAACCCTCGAAAAATAAAAATATAGGTCAATTTCGTTATGTTTTAACATGGGGTTTGAAGGACTAAAATGTAGGGGTAAATTGGAACATCGATCTCAAAAAGTTGTCGTATACCTTTACGATACATTGATTTGACGTTTTGCCCTGTTTTCAAAGTCCAACTTACCCCTTTTAGACCTATACGAAATTGATCCAAATCGGATTGGAGCGGAGTGGTGCAAGAGCAAAATCTGGCAACATCCGGGTATTTCCCTATATTTTAACATGGGAACCGGAACTACTTTCTTGCTCTTGCTCCGCGCAGTGCAAAGCATGCGCGCTGAACCACCTACATAACTACTCAAGTTGTTGGGAAAAGAATCTTCTAATCACGTAAAGAGGCTGCGTTCGGCACATATTAACGACCCCGGCGTAGCTGTCAAGAAAGTCTGGAACATACTAAACGAGTGTTACGCATCTCCGGAAATCATCGAAAACGCACTGTTCAAGAAACTGGACAGCTTCCCCAAGATCTACAGTAAAGACTACGTCAGGTTGAGACAGCTCGGGACCTTCTAATGGAGCTCCAATCTACAAAAGAAGATGGATACTTACCCGGGTTACCTACCTGGATACAGCAAGCGGCATCGGCCCTATAGTTGAGAAACTTCCGTATGGTCTGCAGGAGAAATGGATATACCACGGCTCCAGGTTCAAAAACCAGCACAACGCCTGCTTCCCTCCATTCTCTTTGTTCATGGAGTTCATCTACCATGAAGCCCGCACCAGAAATGACCCAAGTTTCGCTCTCTCTAGCATCTCCATTGCTCCAGTGAAAGGAGAGAAACCCATCATCAAAACCACGTATGCGAGAACCCCCATATCTGTCCACAAAACAGATGTATCCAAGACTGCTGACCTCAGTGTCGACACCTTCTCAGGGCAGAATGACGCGCGGGAAAGAACTCCATTCACAACAAACCCCATTCACTCAGGAAAAGTAGGGGTTTCAGAGCTAAACCACTCGAAGAAAGAAAGGCCTTTCTCAGAGAGAAGGGAATTTGGTACAAATGCTGCACATCAACTTCTCACTTAGCCAAGGACTGTTGGATGGCAGTGAAGTGTAACGAGTGTGAAAGTGATCGCCATAACACAGCCATGCACTCTGGTCCAGCCCTCGCAGACATCCAAGGACTGTAGGATGGCAGTGAAGTGTAACGAGTGTGAAAATGATCGCCACAACACAGCCATGCACCCTGGTCCAGCCAACCCGCAGACATCCAAGGACTGTAGGATGGCAGTGAAGTGTAACGAGTGTGAAAGTGATCGCCATAACACAGCCATGCACTCTGGTCCAGCCCTCGCAGACATCCAAGGACTGTAGGATGGCAGTGAAGTGTAACGAGTGTGAAAGTGATCGCCACAACACAGCCATACACCCTGGTCCAGCCCCCGCAGACATCCAAGGACTGTAGGATGGCAGTGAAGTGTAACGAGTGTGAAGTGATCGCCACAACACAGCCATGCACCCTGGTCCAGCCCTCGCAGACATCCAAGGACTGTAGGATGGCAGTGAAGTGTAACGAGTGTGAAAGTGATCGCCATAACACAGCCATGCACTCTGGTCCAGCCCTCGCAGACATCCAAGGACTGTAGGATGGCAGTGAAGTGTAACGAGTGTGAAAGTGATCGCCACAACACAGCCATGCACCCTGATCCAGCCAGACATCCAAGGACTGTAAGATGGCAGTGAAGTGTAACGAGTGTGAAAGTGATCGCCACAACACAGCCATGCACTCTGGTTCAGCCCTCGCAGACATACAAGGATTGTAAGATGGCAGTAAAGTGTAACGAGTGTGAAAGTGATCGCCATAACACAGCCATGCACTCTGGTCCAGCCTTCGCAGACATCCAAGGACTGTAGGATGGCAGTGAAGTGTAACGAGTGTGAAAGTGATCGCCACAGCACAGCCGTACACCCTGGTCCAGCCCCCGCAGACATCCAAGGACTGTAGGATGGCAGTGAAGTGTAACGAGTGTGAAAGTGATCGCCATAACACAGCCATGCACTCTGGTCCAGCCCTCGCAGACATCCAAGGACTGTAGGATGGCAGTGAAGTGTAACGAGTGTGAAAGTGATCGCCACAACACAGCCATGCACCCTGATCCAGCCCCCGCAGACATCCAAGGACTGTAAGATGGCAGTGAAGTGTAACGAGTGTGAAAGTGATCGCCACAACACAGCCATGCACTCTGGTTCAGCCCTCGCAGACATACAAGGATTGTAAGATGGCAGTAAAGTGTAACGAGTGTGAAAGTGATCGCCACAACACAGCCATGCACCCTGGTCCAGCCCCCGCAGACATCCAAGGACTGTAGGATGGCAGAGAAGTGTAACGAGTGTGAAAGTGATCGCCACAACACAGCCATGCACCCTGGTCCAGCCAACCCGCAGACATCCTAGGACTGTAGGATGGCAGTGAAGTGTAACGAGTGTGAAAGTGATCGCCATAACACAGCCATGCACCCTGGTCCAGCCAACCCGCAGACATCCAAGGACTGTAGGATGGCAGTGAAGTGTAACGAGTGTGAAAGTGATCGCCATAACACAGCCATGCACTCTGGTCCAGCCCTCGCAGACATCCAAGGACTGTAGGATGGCAGTGAAGTGTAACGAGTGTGAAAGTGATCGCCACAACACAGCCATGCACCCTGGTCCAACCCCCACAGACATCCAAGGACTGTAGGATGGCAGTGAAGTGTAACGAGTGTGAAAGTGATCGCCACAACACAGCCATGAACCCTGGTCCAGCCAACCCGCAGACATCCAAGGACTCTTGGATGGCAGTGAAGTGTAACGAATGTGAAAGTGATCGCCATAACACAGCCATGCACTCTGGTCCAGCCCTCACAGACATCCAAGGACTGTAGGATGGCAGTGAAGTGTAACGAATGTGAAAGTGATCGCCACAACACAGCCATACACCCTGGTCCAGCCCCCGCAGACATCCAAGGACTGTACGATGGCAGTGAAGTGTAACGAGTGTGAAAGTGATCGCCACAACACAGCCATGCACACTGGTCCAGCCAACCCGCAGACATCCAAGGAATGTAGGATGGCAGTGAAGTGTAACGAGTGTGAAAGTGATCGCCATAACACAGCCACGCACTCTGGTCCAGCCCTCGCAGACATCCAAGGACTGTAGGATGGCAGTGAAGTGTAACGAGTGTGAAAGTGATCGCCACAACACAGCCATGCACCCTTGTCCAGCCCCCGCAGACATCCAAGGACTGTAGGATGGCAGAGAAGTGTAACGAGTGTGAAAGTGATCGCCACAACACAGCCATGCACTCTGGTCCAGCCCCCGCAGACATACAAGCACTGTAAGATGGCAGTGAAGTGTAACGAGTGTGAAAGTGATCGCCACAACACAGCCATGCACCCTTGTCCAGCCCCCGCAGACATCCAAGGAGTGTAGGATGGCAGAGAAGTGTAACGAGTGTGAAAGTGATCGCCACAACACAGCCATGCACCCTGGTCCAGCCAACCCGCAGACATCCAAGGAGTGTAGGATGGCAGTGAAGTGTAACGAGTGTGAAAGTGATCGCCATAACACAGCCATGCACTCTGGTCCAGCCCTCGCAGACATCCAAGGACTGTAGGATGGCAGTGAAGTGTAACGAGTGTGAAAGTGATCGCCACAACACAGCCATACACCCTGGTCCAGCCCCCGCAGACATCCAAGGAGTGTAGGATGGCAGAGAAGTGTAACGAGTGTGAAAGTGATCGCCACAACACAGCCATGCACCCTGGTCCAGCCAACCCGCAGACATCCAAGGAGAGTAGGATGGCAGTGAAGTGTAACGAGTGTGAAAGTGATCGCCATAACACAGCCATGCACCCTGGTCCAGCCAACCCGCAGACATCCAAGGACTGTAGGATGGCAGTGAAGTGTAACGAGTGTGAATGTGATCGCCACAACACAGCCATACACCCTGGTCCAGCCCCCGCAGACATCCAAGGACTGTAGGATGGCAGAGAAGTGTAACGAGTGTGAAAGTGATCGCCACAACACAGCCATGCACCCTGGTCCAGCCAACCCGCAGACATCCAAGGACTGTAGGATGGCAGTGAAGTGTAACGAGTGTGAAAGTGATCGCCATAACACAGCCATGCACTCTGGTCCAGCCCTCGCAGACATCCAAGGACTGTAGGATGGCAGTGAAGTGTAACGAGTGTGAAAGTGATCACCACAACACAGCCATACACCCTGGTCCAGCCCCCGCAGACATCCAAGGAATGTAGGATGGCAGTGAAGTGTAACGAGTGTGATAGTGATCGCCACAACACAGCCATGCACCCTGGTCCAGCCAACCCGCAGACATCCAAGGACTGTAGGATGGCAGTGAAGTGTAACGAATGTGAAAGTGATCGCCATAACACAGCCATGCACTCTGGTCCAGCCCTCGCAGACATCCAAGGACTGTAGGATGGCAGTGAAGTGTAACGAATGTGAAAGTGATCGCCACAACACAGCCATACACCCTGGTCCAGCCCCCGCAGACATCCAAGGACTGTACGATGGCAGTGAAGTGTAACGAGTGTGAAAGTGATCGCCACAACACAGCCATGCACCCTGGTCCAGCCAACCCGCAGACATCCAAGGAATGTAGGATGGCAGTGAAGTGTAACGAGTGTGAAAGTGATCGCCATAACACAGCCACGCACTCTGGTCCAGCCCTCGCAGACATCCAAGGACTGTAGGATGGCAGTGAAGTGTAACGAGTGTGAAAGTGATCGCCACAACACAGCCATGCATTCTGGTCCAGCCCCCGCAGACATACAAGCACTGTAAGATGGCAGTGAAGTGTAACGAGTGTGAAAGTGATCGCCACAACACAGCCATGCACTCTGGTCCAGCCCCCGCAGACATACAAGCACTGTAAGATGGCAGTGAAGTGTAACGAGTGTGAAAGTGATCGCCACAACACAGCCATGCACCCTTGTCCAGCCCCCGCAGACATCCTAGGACTGTAGGATGGCAGAGAAGTGTAACGAGTGTGAAAGTGATCGCCACAACACAGCCATACACCCTGGTCCAGCCCCCGCAGACATCCAAGGACTGTAGGATGGCAGAGAAGTGTAACGAGTGTGAAAGTGATCGCCACAACACAGCCATGCACCCTGGTCCAGCCCCCGCATACATCCAAGGACTGTAGGATGGCAGTGAAGTGTAACGAGTGTGAAAGTGATCGCCATAACACAGCCATGCACTCTGGTCCAGCCCTCGCAGACATCCAAGGACTGTAGGATGGCAGTGAAGTGTAACGAGTGTGAAAGTGATCGCCACAGCACAGCCGTACACCCTGGTCCAGCCCCCGCAGACATCCAAGGACTGTAGGATGGCAGTGAAGTGTAACGAGTGTGAAAGTGATCGCCATAACACAGCTATGCACCCTGGTCCAGCCCTCGCAGACATCCAAGGACTGTAGGATGGCAGTAAAGTGTAACGAGTGTGAAAGTGATCGCCATAACACAGCCATGCACTCTGGTCCAGCCCTCGCAGACATCCAAGGACTGTAGGATGACAGTGAAGTGTAACGAGTGTGAAAGTGATCACCACAACACAGCCATGCACCCTGGTCCAGCCAACCCGCAGACATCCAAGGACTGTAGGATGGCAGTGAAGTGTAACGAGTGTGAAAGTGATCGCCACAACACAGCCATGCACCCTGGTCCAGCCCCCGCAGACATCCAAGGACTGTAGGATGGCAGTGAAGTGTAACGAGTGTGAAAGTGATCACCACAACACAGCCATGCACCCTGGTCCAGCCAACCCGCAGACATCCAAGGACTGTAGGATGGCAGTGAAGTGTAACGAGTGTGAAAGTGATCGCCACAACACAGCCATGCACTCTGGTCCAGCCCCCGCAGACATCCAAGGACTGTAAGATGGCAGTGAAGTGTAACGAGTGTGAAAGTGATCGCCACAACACAGCCATGCACACTGGTCCAGCCCTCGCAGACATACAAGGATTGTAGGATGGCAGTAAAGTGTAACGAGTGTGAAAGTGATCGCCACAACACAGCCATGCACCCTTGTCCAGCCCCCGCAGACATCCAAGGACGGTAGGATGGCAGAGAAGTGTAACGAGTGTGAAAGTGATCGCCACAACACAGCCATGCACCCTGGTCCAGCCAACCCGCAGACATCCAAGGACTGAAGGATGGCAGTGAAGTGTAACGAGTGTGAAAGTGATCGCCATAACACAGCCATGCACTCTGGTCCAGCCTTCGCAGACATCCAAGGACTGTAGGATGGCAGTGAAGTGTAACGAGTGTGAAAGTGATCGCCACAGCACAGCCGTACACCCTGGTCCAGCCCCCGCAGACATCCAAGGACTGTAGGATGGCAGTGAAGTGTAACGAGTGTGAAAGTGATCGCCATAACACAGCCATGCACCCTGGTCCAGCCCCCGCAGACATCCAAGGACTGTAGGATGGCAGTGAAGTGTAACGAGTGTGAAAGTGATCGCATAACACAGCCATGCACCCTGGTCCAGCCCCCGCAGACATCCAAGGACTGTAGGATGGCAGTGAAGTGTAACGAGTGTGAAAGTGATCGCCACAACACAGCCATGCACCCTGGTCCAGCCCCCGCAGACATCCAAGGACTGTAGGATGGCAGTAAAGTGTAACGAGTGTGAAAGTGATCGCCATAACACAGCCATGCACTCTGGTCCAGCCCTCGCAGACATCCAAGGACTGTAGGATGGCAGTGAAGTGTAACGAGTGTGAAAGTGATCGCCACAACACAGCCATACACCCTGGTCCAGCCCCCGCAGACATCCAAGGACTGTAGGATGGCAGTGAAGTGTAACGAGTGTGAAAGTGATCGCCATAACACAGCCATGCACTCTGGTCCAGCCCTCGCAGACATCCAAGGACTGTAGGATGGCAGTGAAGTGTAACGAGTGTGAAAGTGATCGCCACAACACAGCCATACACCCTGGTCCAGCCCCCGCAGACATCCAAGGACTGTAGGATGGCAGTGAAGTGTAACGAGTGTGAAAGTGATCGCCACAACACAGCCATGCACCCTGGTCCAGCCAACCCGCAGACATCCAAGGACTGTAGGATGGCAGTGAAGTGTAACGAATGTGAAAGTGATCGCCATAACACAGCCATGCAGTGATAGGATGAAAGTGTATGATCGCCACAACACAGCCATGCACCCTGGTCCAGCCCCCGCAGACATCCAAGGACTGTAGGATGGCAGTGAAGTGTAACGAGTGTGAAAGTGATCGCCACAACACAGCCATGCACCCTGGTCCAGCCCCCGCAGACATCCAAGGAATGTAGGATGGCAGTGAAGTGTAACGAGTGTGAAAGTGATCGCCACAACACAGCCATGCACCCTGGTCCAGCCCTCGCAGACATCCAAGGACTGTAGGATGGCAGAGAAGTGTAACGAGTGTGAAAGTGATCGCCACAACACAGCCATGCACCCTGGTCCAGCCCCCGCAGACATCCAAGGACTGTAGGATGGCAGAGAAGTGTAACGAGTGTGAAAGTGATCGCCACAACACAGCCATGCACCCTGGTCCAGCCAACCCGCAGACATCCAAGGACTGTAGGATGGCAGTGAAGTGTAACGAGTGTGAAAGTGATCGCCATAACACAGCCATGCACTCTGGTCCAGCCCTCGCAGACATCCAAGGACTGTAGGATGGCAGTGAAGTGTAACGAGTGTGAAAGTGATCGCCACAACACAGCCATACACCCTGGTCCAGCCCCCGCAGACATCCAAGGACTGTAGGATGGCAGTGAAGTGTAAGACATCCAAGGACTGTAGGATGGCAGAGAAGTGTAACGAGTGTGAAAGTGATCGCCACAACACAGCCATGCACCCTGGTCCAGCCAACCCGCAGACATCCAAGGACTGTAGGATGGCAGTGAAGTGTAACGAGTGTGAAAGTGATCGCCATAACACAGCCATGCACTCTGGTCCAGCCCTCGCAGACATCCAAGGACTGTAGGATGGCAGTGAAGTGTAACGAGTGTGAAAGTGATCGCCACAGCACAGCCGTACACCCTGGTCCAGCCCCCGCAGACATCCAAGGACTGTAGGATGGCAGTGAAGTGTAACGAGTGTGAAAGTGATCGCCACAACACAGCCATGCACCCTGGTCCAGCCAACCCGCAGATATCCAAGGACTGTAGGATGGCAGTGAAGTGTAACGAGTGTGAAAGTGATCGCCACAACACAGCCATGCACCCTGGTCCAGCCCCCGCAGACATCTAAGGACTGTAGGATGGCAGTGAAGTGTAACGAGTGTGAAAGTGATCGCCACAACACAGCCATGCACCCTGGTCCAGCCCCCGCAGACATCCAAGGAGTGTAGGATGGCAGTGAAGTGTAACGAGTGTGAAAGTGATCGCCATAACACAGCCATGCACTCTGGTCCAGCCCTCGCAGACATCCAAGGACTGTAGGATGGCAGTGAAGTGTAACGAGTATGAAAGTGATCGCCACAACACAGCCATACACCCTGGTCCAGCCCCCGCAGACATCCAAGGACTGTAGGATGGCAGTGAAGTGTAACGAGTGTGATAGTGATCGCCACAACACAGCCATGCACCCTGGTCCAGCCAACCCGCAGACATCCAAGGACTGTAGGATGGCAGTGAAGTGTAACGAATGTGAAAGTGATCGCCATAACACAGCCATGCACTCTGGTCCAGCCCTCGCAGACATCCAAGGACTGTAGGATGGCAGTGAAGTGTAACGAATGTGAAAGTGATCGCCACAACACAGCCATACACCCTGGTCCAGCCCCCGCAGACATCCAAGGACTGTAGGATGGCAGTGAAGTGTAACGAGTGTGAAAGTGATCGCCACAACACAGCCATGCACCCTGGTCCAGCCAACCCGCAGACATCCAAGGAATGTAGGATGGCAGTGAAGTGTAACGAGTGTGAAAGTGATCGCCATAACACAGCCACGCACTCTGGTCCAGCCCTCGCAAACATCCAAGGACTGTAGGATGGCAGTGAAGTGTAACGAGTGTGAAAGTGATCGCCACAACACAGCCATGCACTCTGGTCCAGCCCCCGCAGACATCCAAGGACTGTAAGATGGCAGTGAAGTGTAACGAGTGTGAAAGTGATCGCCACAACACAGCCATGCACACTGGTCCAGCCCTCGCAGACATAAAAGGATTGTAGGATGGCAGTAAAGTGTAACGAGTGTGAAAGTGATCGCCACAACACAGCCATGCACCCTTGTCCAGCCCCCGCAGACATCCAAGGACGGTAGGATGGCAGAGAAGTGTAACGAGTGTGAAAGTGATCGCCACAACACAGCCATGCACCCTGGTCCAGCCAACCCGCAGACATCCAAGGACTGAAGGATGGCAGTGAAGTGTAACGAGTGTGAAAGTGATCGCCATAACACAGCCATGCACTCTGGTCCAGCCCTCGCAGACATCCAAGGACTGTAGGATGGCAGTGAAGTGTAACGAGTGTGAAAGTGATCGCCCCAACACAACCATACACCCTGGTCCAGCCCCCGCAGACATCCAAGGACTGTTGGATGGCAGAGAAGTGTAACGAGTGTGAAAGTGATCGCCACAACACAGCCATACACCCTGGTCCAGCCAACCCGCAGACATCCAAGGACTGTAGGATGGCAGTGAAGTGTAACGAGTGTGAAAGTGATCGCCATAACACAGCCATGCACTCTGGTCCAGCCCTCGCAGACATCCAAGGAGTGTAGGATGGCAGTGAAGTGTAACGAGTGTGAAAGTGATCGCCACAACACAGCCATGCACCCTGATCCAGCCCCCGCAGACATCCAAGGACTGTAAGATGGCAGTGAAGTGTAACGAGTGTGAAAGTGATCGCCACAACACAGCCATGCACTCTGGTTCAGCCCTCGCAGACATACAAGGATTGTAAGATGGCAGTAAAGTGTAACGAGTGTGAAAGTGATCGCCACAACACAGCCATGCACCCTGGTCCAGCCCCCGCAGACATCCAAGGACTGTAGGATGGCAGAGAAGTGTAACGAGTGTGAAAGTGATCGCCACAACACAGCCATGCACCCTGGTCCAGCCAACCCGCAGACATCCTAGGACTGTAGGATGGCAGTGAAGTGTAACGAGTGTGAAAGTGATCGCCATAACACAGCCATGCACCCTGGTCCAGCCAACCCGCAGACATCCAAGGACTGTAGGATGGCAGTGAAGTGTAACGAGTGTGAAAGTGATCGCCATAACACAGCCATGCACTCTGGTCCAGCCCTCGCAGACATCCAAGGACTGTAGGATGGCAGTGAAGTGTAACGAGTGTGAAAGTGATCGCCACAACACAGCCATGCACCCTGGTCCAGCCCCCGCAGACATCCAAGGACTGTAGGATGGCAGTGAAGTGTAACGAGTGTGAAAGTGATCGCCACAACACAGCCATGAACCCTGGTCCAGCCAACCCGCAGACATCCAAGGACTGTTGGATGGCAGTGAAGTGTAACGAATGTGAAAGTGATCGCCATAACACAGCCATGCACTCTGGTCCAGCCCTCGCAGACATCCAAGGACTGTAGGATGGCAGTGAAGTGTAACGAATGTGAAAGTGATCGCCACAACACAGCCATACACCCTGGTCCAGCCCCCGCAGACATCCAAGGACTGTAGGATGGCAGTGAAGTGTAACGAGTGTGAAAGTGATCGCCACAACACAGCCATGCACCCTGGTCCAGCCAACCCGCAGACATCCAAGGAATGTAGGATGGCAGTGAAGTGTAACGAGTGTGAAAGTGATCGCCATAACACAGCCACGCACTCTGGTCCAGCCCTCGCAGACATCCAAGGACTGTAGGATGGCAGTGAAGTGTAACGAGTGTGA
This sequence comes from Paraescarpia echinospica, assembly GCA_020002185.1. NCBI lineage: Eukaryota > Metazoa > Annelida > Polychaeta > Sabellida > Siboglinidae > Paraescarpia > Paraescarpia echinospica. The sequence goes on from CM034543.1 coordinate 48,341,702, forward strand.
AAGTGATCGCCACAACACAGCCATGCACCCTTGTCCAGCCCCCGCAGACATCCAAGGACTGTAGGATGGCAGAGAAGTGTAACGAGTGTGAAAGTGATCGCCACAACACAGCCATGCACTCTGGTCCAGCCCCCGCAGACATACAAGCACTGTAAGATGGCAGTGAAGTGTAACGAGTGTGAAAGTGATCGCCACAACACAGCCATGCACCCTTGTCCAGCCCCCGCAGACATCCAAGGACTGTAGGATGGCAGAGAAGTGTAACGAGTGTGAAAGTGATCGCCACAACACAGCCATGCACCCTGGTCCAGCCAACACGCAGACATCCAAGGACTGTAGGATGGCAGTGAAGTGTAACGAGTGTGAAAGTGATCGCCATAACACAGCCATGCACTCTGGTCCAGCCCTCGCAGACATCCAAGGACTGTAGGATGGCAGTGAAGTGTAACGAGTGTGAAAGTGATCGCCACAACACAGCCATGCACCTGGTCCAGCCCCCGCAGACATCCAAGGACTGTAAGATGGCAGTGAAGTGTAACGAGTGTGAAAGTGATCGCCACAACACAGCCATGCACCTGGTCCAGCCCCCGCAGACATCAAGGACTGTAGGATGGCAGTGAAGTGTAACGAGTGTGAAAGTGATCGCCACAACACAGCCATGCACCCTGGTCCAGCCCCCGCAGACATCCAAGGACTGTAGGATGGCAGAGAAGTGTAACGAGTGTGAAAGTGATCGCCACAACACAGCCATGCACCCTGGTCCAGCCAACCCGCAGACATCCAAGGAGTGTAGGATGGCAGTGAAGTGTAACGAGTGTGAAAGTGATCGCCATAACACAGCCATGCACTCTGGTCCAGCCCTCGCAGACATCCAAGGACTGTAGGATGGCAGTGAAGTGTAACGAGTGTGAAAGTGATCGCCACAACACAGCCATACACCCTGGTCCAGCCCCCGCAGACATCCAAGGACTGTAGGATGGCAGTGAAGTGTAACGAGTGTGATAGTGATCGCCACAACACAGCCATGCACCCTGGTCCAGCCAACCCGCAGACATCCAAGGACTGTAGGATGGCAGTGAAGTGTAACGAATGTGAAAGTGATCGCCATAACACAGCCATGCACTCTGGTCCAGCCCTCGCAGACATCCAAGGACTGTAGGATGGCAGTGAAGTGTAACGAGTGTGAAAGTGATCGCCACAGCACAGCCGTACACCCTGGTCCAGCCCCCGCAGACATCCAAGGACTGTAGGATGGCAGTGAAGTGTAACGAGTGTGAAAGTGATCGCCACAACACAGCCATGCACCCTGGTCCAGCCCTCGCAGACATCCAAGGACTGTAGGATGGCAGTAAAGTGTAACGAGTGTGAAAGTGATCGCCATAACACAGCCATGCACTCTGGTCCAGCCCTCGCAGACATCCAAGGACTGTAGAATGGCAGTGAAGTGTAACGAGTGTGAAAGTGATCACCACAACACAGCCATTCACCCTGGTCCAGCCAACCCGCAGACATCCAAGGACTGTAGGATGGCAGTGAAGTGTAACGAGTGTGAAAGTGATCGCCACAACACAGCCATGCACCCTGGTTCAGCCCCCGCAGACATCCAAGGACTGTAGGATGGCAGTGAAGTGTAACGAGTGTGAAAGTGATCACCACAACACAGCCATGCACCCTGGTCCAGCCAACCCGCAGACATCCAAGGACTGTAGGATGGCAGTGAAGTGTAACGAGTGTGAAAGTGATCGCCATAACACAGCCATGCACTCTGGTCCAGCCCTCGCAGACATCCAAGGACTGTAGGATGGCAGTAAAGTGTAACGAGTGTGAAAGTGATCGCCACAACACAGCCATGCACCCTGGTCCAGCTCCCGCAGACATCCAAGGACTGTAGGATGGCAGTGAAGTGTAACGAGTGTGAAAGTGATCACCACAACACAGCCATGCACCCTGGTCCAGCCAACCCGCAGACATCCAAGGACTGTAGGATGGCAGTGAAGTGTAACGAGTGTGAAAGTGATCGCCATAACACAGCCACGCTCTCTGGTCCAGCCCTCGCAGACATCCAAGGACTGTAGGATGGCAGTGAAGTGTAACGAGTGTGAAAGTGATCGCCACAACACAGCCATGCACTCTGGTCCAGCCCCCGCAGACATACAAGGACTGTAGGATGGCAGTGAAGTGTAACGAGTGTGAAAGTGATCGCCACAACACAGCCATGCACACTGGTCCAGCCCTCGCAGACATACAAGGATTGTAGGATGGCAGTGAAGTGTAACGAGTGTGAAAGTGATCGCCACAACACAGCCTTGCACTCTGGTTCAGGCGTCGCAGACATCCAAGGACTGTAGGATGGCACTGAAGTGTAACGAGTGTGAAAGTGATCGCCACTACACAGCCATGCACCCTGGCCTAGCCCCCCCCGCAGACAACGAAGGTTTCTTACCCTGCTTCAGAGAATCAGGGTAAGAAACTTTCAGCTTTACCACCGCTCATTGAATGCAATGAAATACTCAACAACACATCTGAAATACCAACGCCAGAGGCAGCCCTTCACCACCCTCATCTGAAAGCGGTGGCCCACAACATACCAGAGCTCGACCCAAACGCCCAACTCCTCCTCTTACTGGGGAGAGTCATTGTCAGACGGTAGATCAACGGACCACATGGCGCTCCTTTTGTTCAGAGACTCGACTTGGGTTGGGTTCTGGTGGGTGAAGTCTGCCTAGGAAATGCACAGAAGCCAAGTGTGAACACCTTCAAAACAAATGTGTTGGAGAATGGACGCCCCTCCTACCTCACTCCGTGTGAGTGTTTAATGCAACTGAAAGAGAAAGTGAGCTACGGTGGGGAGCTACGAGATGGTCTCTCCAACTCATTCGAAGCCAACCCAGAGAGCGCTACAAAGCACAACATTGGACACACAATGTTCAACAGGACTGAGCACGATAACACACTGCTCTATCCATTGAAGACACACTCTTTCTAAAGACTATGGATACGGAGCTCTACATAGATGAGGCACACAACTGGTTAGCTCCTCTCCTATTCAGAGTGCCCAGAAGACCACTTCCTAACAACCGTGAACAAGCGCTCACTCGTCTCACCTCTCTGCGTCGCACCCTAGACAGATAACCATAGATGAAAGAGCAATTCGTCGCCTTCGTAGGAAAGATCTTCGAGAACAACCACGCCGAACCAGCTCTTCCGCTGAAAGTGAACGAGGAGTGCTGGTACCTGCTAACCTTCGGGGTCTACCATCCACGAAAACCTGGCCAAATCAGGGTGGTATTTGATTCCAGTGCACAGCAGTATGGTGTTTTTCCCAACAACGTGCTCATCACAGGCTCAGACCTCAATAACAGTCTCCTAGGAGTCCAGATTCACTTCAGAAAACAACTAGTGGCAATCTCTGCGGACATTCAACAAATGTTTCACTGTTTCTTCGTCAGAGAAGACCGCAGGAACTACCTCAGGTTCCTATGGTACTGAGACAATGACTTATCAAAGGACATCAACGAGTACCGAATGAAGGTTCATGTCTTCGGCAACAGCCCCTCGCCTGCCGGCGCCATCTACGGGCTCAGAAGAGCTGCACAGGAAGGCGAGCATGAGCACGGTTCCGACACCAAGGTCTACGCTAAGAGCATAAAAGACAAGGACCTCTGTGGAGAAACCTCACCTGTGCGACAGAGTCTAGGGATGTGCTGGGAAATAGCAACGGATACGTTCACCTTCAGAGTATACGACAGTGGCAAGGCATTCACACGCCGCTGCGTCCTGTCAACAGTGAATAACTTCTTCGACCCTATAGGCCTGGTAGCTCCAGTAACCATACAAGGCAGAGCCGTACTGCTGGAAATCTCCAATGATACCCGTGAATAGGACACTCCACTCCCCGAAGAGAAGCTGAGAGAATGGGGGGAATGGAGAGATTCACTCCAGGGTCTGAAACAACTCCACATCCCACGCACCTACACAGCGAACTTTCTCTCCAAGGCGAAACGCGCAGAGTTATGCATGTTTTCAGATGCATGTTTTCAGACGCATATACCAAAGTCATCGGTGCAGTGGCTTACCTGAGAACTACCAATGAAGATGGACGATGCGATGTCGGTTTCATTCTGGGGAAAGGTAAGTTGGCCCCACACTCTGTGCCTATCTTCCCCCGACTTGAATTATGCGCTGCAGTGTTGGCAGTGGAAATGAAATAGACTTTAAGCCAGACGACGTGGAGTTCTATTGCGACAGCAAAATAGTCCTCGAGTCCAAGCGTTTCTACCTGTATATACACAACTGAGTTCAACGCATCCGCCAGTCAACAACGCCAGAGCAATGGCTTTACGTCCACATAGAGCACCCTCCAGCTGACCATGCATCCAGGTCAGTCCTGGCATCCCGCCTCGCCGAGTCGACATGGCTCACTGGACAAGCCTTCTTGCACAAGCCTTGCGATGGTCATCAAGAAACTCCAGAATCCTTTGAGCTCGTAATTCCAGAGTTAGATGTCGAAGTACGACCCCACGTGTCAAGCTTCGTAACGCAAGCTAAAGAGAGAAACCTGGCCACTGACCGGTTCAAGCGTTTCTCGGCATGGAACTCATTGTTGAGAGCTGTTGCATTCCTTATCCACATTGCCCGCTCTCACAAGTCAAGAGACCAGCCTAAAGAATGCAAAGGTTAGCATCAATGCAACACATCCCGTTCTCCAGAAGAGTTGTCTCAGGCCAAGAGCGTCATCATCAAATCAGCTCAGAGGGAAATCTACTCGGAAGAGCTCACCGCACTTGTTGAAGAGAAACCCATACCTAAGAGCAGTTCACTCTTCAAGCTAAATCCTATCGTAGAAGAAGATTTCATCAGGATCGGAGGACGGCTAAAACACGCACAACTGGACAGCGATGAGAAAAATTCACTTGTCTTACCTAAGAAAAGTCAAGTCTCCACACTGCTAGTACAGTACTATCATGAGCAAGTGAAACATCAAGGCCGCCACTTCACCGAAGGAGCCATTAGAGCGGCAGGCCAGTGGATCGTTGGGTAAAAGAAGCTCGTTGGCTCCCTCCTGAATACTTGTGTCACCTGTCGGAAGCTCGGTGGCAAGATACAAGAAAAGAAGATGGAAGATCTTCCACCTCAACGTCTCAATACATCTCCTCCCTTCACATATGTAGGACTGTGTGTCTTCGGCCATTGGGCAGTCACAGCACGAGAGGCGGTCAAGTTCAGAGTAAACGCTGGGCAGTGTTGTTCACCAGAATGAGCACTAGAGCAGTCCATATCGAAGTCCTCGAGCTGCATCAACGCATTCAGTAGATTCTTCGCCATTTGGGGACCAGCAAAACAACTCAGATCGGATCGTGGAACAAACTTAATTGGAGCATGCAAAGAGCTGGGTCTAAGGAAGGGGCGACAACCCAGCGTTCAGGGGTATCTGGGTGAACAAGTCTGCACATGGGAATTCAACCCTCCTCATTCTTCGCATATGGGAGGTGTCTGGGAGCGTATGATTGGAGTGGCACGCTGAATCATTGACTCTTCTGCTACAGGAGACCACTCACCTCTCACACGAAGTCTTGTGTATCCTTATGACCGAGGTGACAGCTATCATGAACGCCAGACGCCTCGTTCCTGTTTCTACGGACCCTAACACGCCATTCATCCTGACTCCTGCGATGCTACTCACACAGAAGGTTGGTGCGTCCCCTCCTCCTCCGGGAGGCTTCATCGACAAAGATCTCTTCAGGATCCAGTAGACGCAAGTACAGACCCTCGCCAACAAGTTCTGGACTCGCTGGAGGCGCGAGTACCTCCCTACTCTACAGAGTCGACGGAAGTTAAAGGACAGCCAAATGATCAGAAACGAGTGGCCTATGGCACTGGTCACTTCAACCTTCCCCAACAGAGACGGGAGGGTGCGCAAGGAAGAAGTCAAGATCACGGCCCAGGGCACCCAAAGAACAATCCTGAGACCCATCTCAGAGGTCATTCTTCTCGTACCTAAAGATGACTGAATCAGTGGACATCTCACGACGCCAGGCGGGGTGTGTCCTGCCTTTGGCCAAAGCTAATGGTGTTTGTAAAAATCAGTGGCGCCATCTAACGGACTCATTTGTTATTTCTGACTAATCGTTTTTAAAGTTCTGGGTGTAGTCACAGGCGGTCGAATGTAGCGGCCCATTTTGTGTTACATGTGGACTGGACAGTTGCATTAATCGCTTGCCTCATGTTATCCAGCAAAAGCATTGCTTTTTATCTCTTCTGTTGAGTTTAGCTAGCTGTCTTTGATTGTACGTCGTCCAATAAAGACAGTATAATTGGTCAATCTCAAAATCCATAAGTATTTTCCAATTGTCAACAGATGGGTCAATGCGCCATAGGGAGCTACGGTGGATTAACAAGGTTGTTAAGATAAGTTTTTAAATGACGACGGAATTATGTATGTTCAACTGATCTAACACTAAGAGGGAGCATATTCCAAAGAGTTGGTGCAGCAACAGAAAAAGCCCTAGTTCCAATGTTCGCAATTTGGCCATATCCATTTCGCTCGGTACAAACATTTATATGAGATGTTCTATTCTCATTCACCCCGCAAGTTTCGCCATTGACGCAAGGATTTCTCAAACATGAAAGGAAATTTTGCTTAAATAGTTGCTTGATGCATATTTCCAGTGCGGCCAATGTAGTTTTCTATGACCACTTTTTCAACGTTTAGCACTCTTCCAAATTATACCCTCCACCAAGGACCCAGCATTTGTCTGGTGCGCGAAGAATAACGATATATACTTCCATCAACAGCAAGCTCAGCGAATGTAGTACCAGCTAGATATGTTGATGATTGAGTTGCGGGTCTTTCAAGTGCCCAGTTTCTTCCTTCGCAGCGTGGTCCTGTCCGATCCGCTAGACAGTTACACGTATAAGTCGCTCCACTGATAACACATGTTCTTCCATTGTCACATAGATTGCTCGCACATTGAGCTTTAGACCATTTGCAGTAGATGAGTACAATAGCCGGGACCAATACCACGAGCCAGGACTGCATTTCCTCTTTTTATCTCATTAACGAAGCGCCCATTTCCAGGTGTATGATATTGTTCAACGTTGTTATTCGTCAGTCAGCTAGTTGTCGTCGTCGTGGACTGTGGTTGCGATGGTTGACATCTTCGTGATTTGTCGAGTGACGCCATCTGGAGCACAATTAATCAACGATTTTTTTATACATCAACAACATTTAACCATTCCTTTAAGCTAAATTATGAAGTAGTCATGACGTCACAGGTTCAGAGTCCGCCTCCGCGCTGGCGAGGCGGCGTCATGGTCGCGCGTGTGCGATTCATCATGGGAAAAGCTACAAGGAACTGTTATGCCACATCTTATTTGCTGATCCTTGGTCCCTCTAAAAATAAAACTATTGCGCCCGCTTCAAATTTTTTTGTTGGGCGCCCTTTACGCAGTTACCTATAATTGCAAATATCACTAACATTGTCGTTTATGTAATGTTAGATGGGATATATATATGAACTATAGCGTTTGACGGTATAGTGGAGTGTCTAAAAGGAATGGTTATGGAGTTCTGCAGGGAAATACGCTCGCACCGTTTCTTTTCGCCTCAATGTGTACTAGTCCTTTGCCATGCACTGAAAAAGCCACAGATAGACGGGAAGAGAGACCGGACATCAATTCACAAGATACAATATCGTGTCAAACCGGCAGTAATCACGGAATTTGGAATTTGCCAATAACATCGCACTCTTGACAAGAGTGGAAACCTCGAGTGCAAATATTGGTTTGAAGGTCAGTTCTAGTAAGGCCGAGTGTATGGTCTAGAACCACCATGAAAACATTAACATTGTGACCAGATAAGTAACGTTTTAGAAAAAAATACAGAAGAGCCAATTTTAAGCAATTGATTGCTTCCTATAATAATTCATATTGAACAATCTGCCTATTGATATGCAAATAAATGTTAAATGCTCAATCATAGCATTTGTTGCAGTCGTACAGTCCTTAAGCATCCAGAAAATAAATGGAATATAGAATCGCTCGTAAAATGCAACTGTATTTGGAGATAATGGTTATGATAGAATCATTTAACTGGATTAATTAGGATATATTGCAAACTAAACATGCCAAATCATAATATTTGTTTTGCTCTTTGATGGTATGAGTCATGTACATAAACAGCTTCTACAACGACGTTGATGAGACCGTAATAAAATAAAACTTCTACACAATAATGATGGGAGACTTAAATGCACAAGTAGGGAAACGAACAAACACAATGGAAAGGGCAACAAAAGAAGAATCACTGCCGGGTGAACAGTATTCTCCAAGCACCGCGACATCTTCAAGGGTAACTTTGAAACCTGCTTGAAGAGACAAGTGTACAACTGATCGTGCAGCGGCACAAATAAAGATGGAGAGAAGTATGTTAAACATCTCATATCGAGAGAGAAAATACAAACATCTGGGTAAGAGAGAATACAAAGTTCACAGAAGTGATAGAACAAATGAGAAGACAGAAGTGAACCTGGGCAGGGCACATCAGAAGACAACGAAATAACCGACGGACATCGCGTATCACCACCTGGAGACCCTACGAAGGGAAACGATCTAGATGAAGACCGGCGAGACGGTGGAGAAACGAACTAGAAAAGTACAAGATGGGCACCATCTGGCAGAGGATAGCGCAAGACAGACATATCTGGAAACGACACTCCCAATCACACGACACTACGGCTGCAGAATCATGATGAATTTTCACCATGACCTTTCAAATCGAGCAGCACCTTCTCAAGAGATTTGTATGGTCTCATGGTCCCACTGTGCCAAATTTGGTACTTTGGTCTACCTTATCACGATATAACTAAAATTTCGACTTACAATTTGTCGCTAGTAAATGACCCAATGTAGACACCGCATTTGTAGCGGTTTGTAGTGCTAAATATATCATTATAATAATTATATAATATTATTTACCATGTTCTTCGCGCATTTTGGTACGCGCTTACACCACTAGTGGCTTGGGCGGGTCTAGTATTTTAGGCCAAGTACGGCCCGCACTTAGTAGTTACTGTCCAGACCCAGTTCAGGCCCTGTCCAGGCCCGAAAAAATATCCTCGCACAAGCCCGCAAACTAACATTGAAGCCCATGCTCTTATATGGCGCAGTAAAAGCAAGTAACTTTAATCCCTGGCAGATCTGTTCAATCGAACACCACCTCGACTTCTCTGTGAACCATTCAGTCACATTGCAATTAGTGCGCGAAGACTATGTGTACACCAATATCCACCACTGTCTACAGCCAGGTAATCATTAATAATAAATAATAATAATAAACATTCTTTGTTCACGATAATCTTATAAAATAAACATGTTGTCTTCCTAAGTGATGTGAGTTTTAAACATAAATATACAGGTAAAATTATATAAAACTACTAAACAAATTCAGGCCCGTAGCCAGGGGGTTCACGGGGTTCACGTGAACCCCCTTTTTGTGAACCCCCCTTCTCCAAAATGTGAACCCCCTCAAAATTGAATCTTTAAAATATGAACCACTAATTGTATTCCACTTTTCTCAAAAGCATTAACCTCCTTCTAAAAGCTGCTTCAAACATTACAAGGAATGCCAAAAAAGCCTAATTTGTGCAGAGGATAAAGGGAGAACCGTTATCTATTAAGTGATCATCACTGAATGTATATGAGTGCCTGGCTGGCGGGTGTATCCCCAATGTCATGTATGAAAAGGACAGTCACTAGAGGAATGTGTGTCAAAGGACCATTGCATCCAATATTATTAGCCATGCAGAAGGACTTCACACTATCCCAGGGTATCCTGTCATGTAAACGCATGTGGTAACAAATACACAAGAATTTATCATGAATCCTAATTGTAGTCACTCAGAGGTTACAGATGCTGACAAAATACTGGTGAATGAACGGGTTGACGATGATTTAATAATTATGAGCACATAAATTAAGCCATATAAAATAATTAATTATTTCATCAGAACTCTGTTAAAAAGTGAACGAAAGGTGCTGTTTTTTATTTTTAGTATGCTAATTAAGGTAACTACCGACTGTCAAAGAGGCTATTCTTAACTTAAGGTGTGTAGCGAGTGTATTTCTTACAAGCTGCAAACCCGGTAGACAAACACATATGGCTTAACACAAATCATAACTTTCAACTATTGAGCTGGAACGCGAATTTCGATGAATAATTGTATTTAAACAATACAAAATAAAGTTTAGCTTTATATATGTTTTAATGCGCGTGCTGATGAGAAATTGGTTGCCGAAATACTGTGGTTGCTACTTGCATGTTTGTAGATCTCAGAAAGGGAAGCCTTGTCGCTGATGAGTGGGCAAGAATGTGTGAAGGGCCTTTATTATAAATTATTATGTCCAGTTTGTGTTCAGTATAGTTGTCAAATACAGTTTGTGTTTCCTGGAGTCAGTGTAGTGTACAAGATATGATACTTGACTGTTTTTCACCTAGAAGTTAATTCAAATTCCACTAGAGGATAATAAATAATTTTTCGAAACTTCTATTTACCGGAAATGTTTTATAAAGGTTTGTTAATTTACTAACTGAATTATGTTTATGATAAATTATAGAACTGTTGCACATCAGGTCAGATAAATATAATGTATTAATTGAGTCAAAACCAGATTGTAAATGTCACACTTTAACTGTTGATTAAACAAAATAACTTGGACACACCCACACTCCTCGGTGCCTCGTTTATTATATTAATATAAACATATTCAAAACATTTGCACACCCGGCAAAGGGTTTCGAGTAAATAATTCAGTTATATTAACAACATACTATTCCTGCGTGTTGGATTTTATTAATACAATTGGGTGTAAATTAGGCTTAATCAGGCACCAAAATGGGACCAATCTCCACAGACCACATATGTGTCCCACTTTGTTTGAAAACGCACCCCCAGGATTACCTCGTTATGGGTCTGCTGGGGATGTTAATGTGGTGTTTGTATATAAGGTGAAAGAATATAAGACAAAACCACATGGTCCACCAGTCTCACACCCACTTCATTGTTCTTCCAGTTAGAAATGTAACCTTCTGCATTATGAGCCCCACGTGAACATGTGCGGACATCTGCATTGTGAAAAAAACATGAACTTGTGGCGCTCCCTGGAGTCTGAATTGATAAAATGTGAACCCCCAATGTAAAAAGCTGGCTACGGGCCTGAAATTCATTATATAAAAGAGTACCTTGTGTAGTTTTGGGCTGCTGCTGGCAGAAGCTTTGAGAATGGCGCGTTAGAGGATCCGAACAAAATGAGATTTTAATAGCAATAATTCATGCTAGATACACCACTTAGGCGATTAAATAAAAAGGTGTGCGTGGATCACACCCTCGATTTTGCATTTGAAGGTAATTATGAAGGTCAGAAAACCAAACTTGGGACACAATAGTTTAATTAATTAAATAAAATCTACCCGAGCCCGTCTTTTCCTAAAACCAAAGATTTTATTATTGCCGATGCATTGTCTGATTTGGTGATTAACATAATGTGGAAGTAAAATAACTTGCCCAAAATATAGATTGTATATCTAAGAAGAGATGTGATAATCATAGAGAAGAATTTTGGAACGCATTTGGTCAACTGCCTGATGTTCTGGGGACAGAGACAATTCAATATATCATGGAGGAGTTAAGCAAGAAGCACTGTAGCACTTCAAACTTCACGATGTGATTGACATAGAGGTTTACATGGAAATTTTGGAGATCATGCTGGGCATCATCATGGCTGACAGGAATGGAAACTAAAAGTATTCGCTGCAAAGTTATGACTAGACTGACTATCTACGATCACACAGACTATGCCCGGTGGCAAAATGTCTATCTGGCAGACATGAAACAACCGATGCTGCTTCTGACATTTATGAACTATTTATTTATTTATTAACTTTCATCCATAATGTATTTTAGCTAATTTAATATCGTTTTTAACTCAAACTATATACATATTTCATTTATTTTACAGCCGATGCGTTTAATGAATTTTTTTTTTAACTTCTTAATTTGCTTTATTTCTTCTTGTATTTTAGCTTATTTAAGATATTGAATTTAATGTAATGTATATCAATTTATCATGACCTATATTTTACTTTTGTAGCGCCTTTGAGCAAGTATTTTACACAGATACACGGCGCATAATAAATTAAACACATTCTAGAGGACTTTTCAATGTTTGGCCGGTCCACTAAAATACATAAATACGGTTAGTCCATGAGCCAGCGGTCATTTATTTGCTTGAAATGACCAGGTGTGTGGTAGGTATTTCTAAATAGCCCTACACTTAGAGGTATAGTATAGAGGTTCCCGAGCGGTGGACTGACGTGCTAGGGGTGATGAATGCCCTCAGGTGTGAATAATAAAGGATGGGCTAGGGGTAAATAGTAGTACATTCACCAACATAAATCTTCCTAACTATAGTAGATATGATACCATTTGAAAGATTCTTGAATATTCTTACCAACGATATCATAAGTTATGTGTAATTGTGGTGTAATGACGTCAGTATGATATATGAACTATGCTTTGAAATTACTCTACATTTTAGTCCGTAGTTCACGTATATGAAACCCTCTAACCTAGCAAATTTCCGCAGCAGCGTTTTTCAAGACGGTCACAACATACACACGTGAAATCCAGTGGTTGTCCACCTGGGAATGGAAGTAAGCCTGTATTAGGCTGTAGTTGTTACGGATTTATTACAGCAAGCGTGATTAGGGAATTCAGGGGATAGGATAGATATCAGTCCACTTCATCAATACATGTCAGTCAAACTGTAGCACATTAAGTATTATTGGAATTATATTTGAATTGTCGTTCCAAAGATGTCATAAATATTAAGTAATGGTGATGTAATGACGTCGTAACGATGGGACAGTGCATATAAGGTATTTTCCAAACACTTGGTGTTTACACGATACTTATTTTGTGTTCTGTTCAATACGCAATAAGTAAGCTGTGTAATATGTATGCGTAATATTCGTAATATTCTCTTTTACAAATTGTATTTGTAGTATGCCCTTGGCAACGTTTATGCAACTCTTTCACCACGACTAGTACATGTTTATATGATGATTTCTATATACACAGAGCACTATTTTTTTTAATCAAATATGATTAATAACAATTATTTCTTAGCGCAGTTTGGTGGTCTAGAGAAAAATTTCTCTATCAGATATTAAAAACAGATGAAATGATTGAAGATGGGGATATCGAACCATTATAACATTCACCATACTTTGATGCTGACAATTTAATAAACCACCTATTGAACAAACAAAGTAAATTGATCATGCTCAGCCTAAATTGTCAAATGCAAACATTGATTAAATTAAAATAAATCTAGATACACTCAGAAGCAGTACATGTGAGATTAGTGCTCTATGTTTACAAGAAACATGGCTCGATGAAGAGGCTGACACTTCTTTATTTCAAATAGATGGATATACATTAATAAGCCAAAGCAAAATTTGTAATGCACGCGCTGGCTTGGCAATCTATCTCGGCAACAAATACAATTACAAATTTGTAAATATCCATGCTAATACAGACACTTGGTAATGTCAATTTATAGAAATAGCATATGTTGTGCCATGAAGAAAAACATGATTCTTGGAAATATATATATAGACAACCTAGAGATACAATTAAAAACTATAGAATATATACAGAAGAATTTGCATCAATTTAGTCAATTTACAAATATCAAAAAATGAAATTATAATTGCAGGTGATTACAATATTGATTTGCATATAATTAACGAAACATCCATCAGATGTGAATATTTTGATGCAATCGTTTCACATGGTTTCTTCCTTAAAGTTACATTACCAACACGCCTTTCAGAACAGCAAGGAACACTCATCGATAATTGTTTATGCAATTAAACACTCTTGTGTTTGTTGAAGTTGAAGCGACCACTTCGGGCGATTTTGAATGTGCATCATTTGGAGACTCTTGGACAGGACGGGGAGCGTCTGGGACTGAACGAGAAGATGTCGGGACATCAACGATTGAATCTGTTGATTTTAAGGTCGTATCATAACCACGTGTTCATTGTGCCCCGAATTCACTCTATGACTTGACTAGACATGTTTGGCATCTGCAGAGAAGAAAACACATGTTTGTTAACTACATGATACATCCCTCAAATTATTAACATGTGCTTCATTTCTTATTCCTGGATGATCCATACAAAATCACAAATATAGACACCAGATATAAGGGATCAACGGCTTATAGCGTCACTTCCGAAATACACAGACAACGTAGGGTGAACGAAATTGCCCCCGTTTCCACACGGCGGCCGAACCAGTACTGCCGGCACCAGGCTTCGAACCCCGGTTCCTCCATGCGACAGTCCAGCACTCAATCCTTCGACCACTGTGCCCCACAAGTGTTCTATGTCTACGGGACCTCAGACTGAAATAGATATCAATAGCTCGCGGGATGGTTGACAGTCAAAATGTTAGCAACCAGAGTAGTATCAACATGTAAAAAACTACTCTTGACTTCATCTCCTGACTATTGTACTGGCGGCCATTTTGACTCTTTCTAAGGCCGCCCATTTATATCTAAGCCGCAAGGTCCTATCACGTTTTGCAACGTTTCCGACATAGATCTAGGTAACATACAATTTACCTAAATATAACATCCCACACATGGTGATGTTACGTTATCGGGAATATCGAAATAGTTATTATATTCCCCTCTGATTAATGGGGAACGTCGCATGAAGAGTGTCAATCAGAGATTGTCTGTACACTGGAATGTAATTTACCGATACTCCCTGGCGGTCTGGACTGTATGAACTTACAAAACGTTACCGTGAATACAGTAAATGTGGTCCAATGCTTGCTATTTACTATGATATCACGAGAGGGTAAAACGGCTTCCCTCAGTAGTGAGATAACACGACATACGGGGCCGCTGTCACAAAGTGGTTTGTATAGAATTTAATCAGGCTTTAGAACAGTGGTTATGGGGTAAGACCACATTTAAATTTTACATAGGCGGCCATTATAACGTTTCCTTCATTTCCTGCTACATTTTACGAACAATTTTCTTGAAAATTTCACAGCATATTTAACCTCCATTGACACAAGTGCTGTGGAAAACTTGTAAAATTCTCATACCTCAGTTTTCAGAAAAATCCACCCAAACCTGACACCCCTCAATTTCGCCCCAATCTGGTGACGGATTTTGAAATATTGGTGCGTTCTGCAAAATAGCCACTGTGCGAATACGCGAGCGACTAGCGTATGTTTATTGCTACCTTGTGAAAGATCTGATGTAGTAGTACATTCAGTATTCACTGGACTGACATGTGCCATGCCAAAGTCCTCGAACAAAATTCACACATGACACCAAAACGGTATTTTCAAGGGCACTCTTTCGGTGGGTAATGGCGGACGAATCCTTAATGTGGTCTTACCCCAAATAGATCTCCTGAATCTTGCAAATCTTCACGAAAGTTAGATTTATATCAAGCTATACATATAACTAGATTAACCACAAAGGGAAATTTACACTGTCTCAGTAACAATTAAAATATGCGTCATCAAACTGTGCACACCTCCAAGCTAAACAGCGCCTTGAGTTGGTTTAAACATGCTTATTCGGTACTTTATATTACATACGACGTTTGCCTGGTATGAATGGTACTGAGCACAGCATACAGGCCAACACAGTATCTTACCGATATGGGAATCAAATTAATAGAATATTAACGAAATAATTTTTTTTGTAATTTTTCATAAAATGTTGTATCCTTTTGCAAAAAATACACAAAATCATTATTTTAAGCAGCATTTTATTGCACATGCACTTTGCAAATCTTCACGAATTTTTTTATTATGTAATGCCCACAAACTATGCTAAATAATCTGATGCAATCGTGAACTATATGTCACTCGTGTACGACACCAGTAGGTGTCAAAAGCACAAGCCAGGCATTTAAACAATATTCACAATATTGAAAGGCACAGAGGCGTCTTTTGATGGTAACTACAATTATATTGTAGATAACGGGCTAAAATGCTGGGTGTAAATTGAGGTATATACATAGTACATTATGAAACCAAAACTGAGATGCCCAGTGGAACGTGAATCTTGCGTCACACAAATTGTTTTCCTAACCCCCCTTAAAATAACCATACTTTTACACAGGCGCAGATCTCTGCTTGATACAGAGTGTCCAAACATCGCCACACGTCAATTACTTGGCCATTATATATTTCGCTGATGTACACACATTATTGGAAACAAGAGATACTACTGGCAAAATAGTTAATTTCAGAAAGAAACAAACGTTTGACAAGGACATCCAAGACACGTGATAAAGGTTGTTGACAGTTGTGGCACCCAGTATCTCTCCAAGTACATCAACGAGTCCATTGTCCTAATCATATTTTATTCAAACATCGCCAAATTCTTACAAGGGTACTAGCAAACATTTCTGATGTTAAATATACGGATATAACGTACAAAATACCAGTGGTAAAAACAGCTTCTTGTCAGAGTAGTTGACATCAGCCTACAATTAGTTTAAGCTGCCTTGCCTTGTGCAAACTTCGGTATGATTCGGTTATATTACAGCTGAAAAGCACATGATCGTTGAAAATGATAGCATGCCAGTCCATGTACACAATTTCAACATTTGACCCTTCTCTTAGGTGACCAGTTTTAATTTTTATGGCTAAAAATGAACTAATTTGGATCATTGCGGTCGCTGCACATTTGGAGAGTCACACACTGTTATGATATTCTCTGTTACATTCGTGGTATATTTATGTAGATTCTCAATTGTTCTTCTTGTCTCAGTTAGTGTATGGATGTTGCTATAAAAAAATAGGTGCTAGATGCCTGATTAGTAGAAGTGTGTGGACAACTTGCTTCCTATTGTGGCCAACATTTCACTAAAATTAGGGCCGCGTTAGGGGGGGGGGTGGAATCAAAATGTTGCCTGCTTGCCCATTATTGCTTATTGTGCGATCCAAGTATGATATATATAAGTGCCATATAATTAGGAAGGACAAGTTGGAACAGCAGAAACACCCACGTTAGTATTAGACCAAAATTATCACTTTATTTTCCATGCATATCACATAATAACTGGCTTATTAATTACTTTTAAAACTTCTTTTAGATGTAATACTAACAGTATGCAATAGCTGCACGAAATTCTGGTCTACACCAGCTTCCAAATACAGCCGAAAAAACCATCACCCGTCGCTCAAATCACATTTTGGCAGTTTTTGTGATAAAACGGGCGTATTTCTAATTAGGGGTAAGACCACATTTAAATTTTACATAGGCGGCCATTATAACGTTTCCTTCATTTCCTGCTACATTTTACGAACAATTTTCTTGAAAATTTCACAGCATATTTAACCTCCATTGACACAAGTGCTGTGGAAAACTTGTAAAATTCTCATACCTCAGTTTTCAGAAAAATCCACCCAAACCTGACACCCCTCAATTTCGCCCCAATCTGGTGACGGATTTTGAAATATTGGTGCGTTCTGCAAAATAGCCACTGTGCGAATACGCGAGCGACTAGCGTATGTTTATTGCTACCTTGTGAAAGATCTGATGTAGTAGTACATTCAGTATTCACTGGACTGACATGTGCCATGCCAAAGTGCTCGAACAAAATTCACACATGACACCAAAACGGTATTTTCAAGGGCACTCTTTCGGTGGGTAATGGCGGACGAATCCTTAATGTGGTCTTACCCCAAATAGATCTCCTCAATCTTGCAAATCTTCACGAAAGTTAGATTTATATCAAGCTATACATATAACTAGATTATCCACAAAGGGAAATTTACACTGTCTCAGTAACAATTAAAATATGCGTCATCAAACTGTGCACACCTCCAAGCTAAACAGCGCCTTGAGTTGGTTTAAACATGCTTATTCGGTACTTTATATTACATACGACGTTTGCCTGGTATGAATGGTACTGAGCACAGCATACAGGCCAACACAGTATCTTACCGATATGGGAATCAAATTAATAGAATATTAACGAAATAATTTTTTTTGTAATTTTTCATAAAATGTTGTATCCTTTTGCAAAAAATACACAAAATCATTATTTTAAGCAGCATTTTATTGGACATGCACTTTGCAAATCTTCACGAATTTTTTTATTATGTAATGCCCACAAACTATGCTAAATAATCTGATGCAATCGTGAACTATATGTCACTCGTGTACGACACCAGTAGGTGTCAAAAGCACAAGCCAGGCATTTAAACAATATTCACAATATTGAAAGGCACAGAGGCGTCTTTTGATGGTAACTACAATTATATTGTAGATAACGGGCTAAAATGCTGGGTGTAAATTGAGGTATATACATAGTACATTATGAAACCAAAACTGAGATGCCCAGTGGAACGTGAATCTTGCGTCACACAAATTGTTGTCCTAACCCCCCTTAAAATAACCATACTTTTACACAGGCGCAGATCTCTGCTTGATACAGAGTGTCCAAACATCGCCACACGTCAATTACTTGGCCATTATATATTTCGCTGATGTACACACATTATTGGAAACAAGAGATACTACTGGCAAAATAGTTAATTTCAGAAAGAAACAAACGTTTGACAAGGACATCCAAGACACGTGATAAAGGTTGTTGACAGTTGTGGCACCCGGTATCTCTCCAAGTACATCAACGAGTCCATTGTCCTAATCATATTTTATTCAAACATCGCCAAATTCTTACAAGGGTACTAGCAAACATTTCTGATGTTAAATATACGGATATAACGTACAAAATACCAGTGGTAAAAACAGCTTCTTGTCAGAGTAGTTGACATCAGCCTACAATTAGTTTAAGCTGCCTTGCCTTGTGCAAACTTCGGTATGATTCGGTTATATTACAGCTGAAAAGCACATGATCGTTGAAAATGATAGCATGCCAGTCCATGTACACAATTTCAACATATGACCCTTCTCTTAGGTGACCAGTTTTAATTTTTATGGCTAAAAATGAACTAATTTGGATCATTGCGGTCGCTGCACATTTGGAGAGTCACACACTGTTATGATATTCTCTGTTACATTCGTGGTATATTTATGTAGATTCTCAATTGTTCTTCTTGTCTCAGTTAGTGTATGGATGTTGCTATAAAAAAATAGGTGCTAGATGCCTGATTAGTAGAAGTGTGTGGACAACTTGCTTCCTATTGTGGCCAACATTTCACTAAAATTAGGGCCGCGTTAGGGGGGGGGGTGGAATCAAAATGTTGCCTGCTTGCCCATTATTGCTTATTGTGCGATCCAAGTATGATATATATAAGTGCCATATAATTAGGAAGGACAAGTTGGAACAGCAGAAACACCCACGTTAGTATTAGACCAAAATTATCACTTTATTTTCCATGCATATCACATAATAACTGGCTTATTAATTACTTTTAAAACTTCTTTTAGATGTAATACTAACAGTATGCAATAGCTGCACGATATTCTAGTCTACACCAGCTTCCAAATACAGCCGAAAAAACCATCACCCTTCGCTCAAATCACATTTTGGCAGTTTTTGTAATAAAACGGGCGTATTTCTAATTAGGGGTAAGACCACATTTAAATTTTACATAGGCGGCCATTATAACGTTTCCTTCATTTCCTGATAAATTTGACGAACAATTTTCTTGAAAATTTCACAGCATATTTACCCTCCATTGATACAAGTGCTCCGGAAAACTCGTAAAATTCTCATGCCTCAGTTTTCAGAAAAATCCACCCAAACCTGACACCCCTCAATTTCGCCCCAATCTGGTGACGGATTTTGAAATATTGGTGCGTTCTGCAAAATAGCCACTGTGCGAATACGCGAGCGACTAGCGTATGTTTATTGCTACCTTGTGAAAGATCTGATGTAGTAGTACATTCAGTATTCACTGGACTGACATGTGCCATGCCAAAGTGCTCGAACAAAATTCACACATGACACCAAAACGGTATTTTCAAGGGCACTCTTTCGGTGGGTAATGGCGGACGAATCCTTAATGTGGTCTTACCCCAAATAGATCTCCTCAATCTTGCAAATCTTCACGAAAGTTAGATTTATATCAAGCTATACATATAACTAGATTAACCACAAAGGGAAATTTACACTGTCTCAGTAACAATTAAAATATGCGTCATCAAACTGTGCACACCTCCAAGCTAAACAGCGCCTTGAGTTGGTTTAAACATGCTTATTCGGTACTTTATATTACATACGACGTTTGCCTGGTATGAATGGTACTGAGCACAGCATACAGGCCAACACAGTATCTTACCGATATGGGAATCAAATTAATAGAATATTAACGAAATAATTTGTTTTGTAATTTTTCATAAAATGTTGTATCCTTTTGCAAAAAATACACAAAATCATTATTTTAAGCAGCATTTTATTGGACATGCACTTTGCAAATCTTCACGAATTTTTTTATTATATAATGCCCACAAACTATGCTAAATAATCTGATGCAATCGTGAACTATATGTCACTCGTGTACGACACCAGTAGGTGTCAAAAGCACAAGCCAGGCATTTAAACAATATTCACAATATTGAAAGGCACAGAGGCGTCTTTTGATGGTAACTACAATTATATTGTAGATAACGGGCTAAAATGCTGGGTGTAAATTGAGGTATATACATAGTACATTATGAAACCAAAACTGAGATGCCCAGTGGAACGTGATCTTGCGTCACACAAATTGTTGTCCTAACCCCCCTTAAAATAACCATACTTTTACACAGGCGCAGATCTCTGCTTGATACAGAGTGTCCAAACATCGCCACACGTCAATTACTTGGCCACTATATATTTCGCTGATGTACACACATTATTGGAAACAAGAGATACTACTGGCAAAATAGTTAATTTCAGAAAGAAACAAACGTTTGACAAGGACATCCAAGACACGTGATAAAGGTTGTTGACAGTTGTGGCACCCAGTATCTCTCCAAGTACATCAACGAGTCCATTGTCCTAATCATATTTTATTCAAACATCGCCAAATTCTTACAAGGGTACTAACAAACATTTCTGATGTTAAATATACGGATATAACGTACAAAATACCAGTGGTAAAAACAGCTTCTTGTCAGAGTAGTTGACGTCAGCCTACAATTAGTTTAAGCTGCCTTGCCTTGTGCAAACTTCGGTATGATTCGGTTATATTACAGCTGAAAAGCACATGATCGTTGAAAATGATAGCATGCCAGTCCATGTACACAATTTCAACATTTGACCCTTCTCTTAGGTGACCAGTTTTAATTTTTATGGCTAAAAATGAACTAATTTGGATCATTGCGGTCGCTGCACATTTGGAGAGTCACACACTGTTATGATATTCTCTGTTACATTCGTGGTATATTTATGTAGATTCTCAATTGTTCTTCTTGTCTCAGTTAGTGTATGGATGTTGCTATAAAAAATAGGTGCTAGATGCCTGATTAGTAGAAGTGTGTGGACAACTTGCTTCCTATTGTGGCCAACATTTCACTAAAATTAGGGCCGCGTTAGGGGGGGGGGTGGAATCAAAATGTTGCCTGCTTGCCCATTATTGCTTATTGTGCGATCCAAGTATGATATATATAAGTGCCATATAATTAGGAAGGACAAGTTGGAACAGCAGAAACACCCACGTTAGTATTAGACCAAAATTATCACTTTATTTTCCATGCATATCACATAATAACTGGCTTATTAATTACTTTTAAAACTTCTTTTAGATGTAATACTAACAGTATGCAATAGCTGCACGAAATTCTGGTCTACACCAGCTTCCAAATACAGCCGAAAAAACCATCACCCGTCGCTCAAATCACATTTTGGCAGTTTTTGTGATAAAACGGGCGTATTTCTAATTAGGGGTAAGACCACATTTAAATTTTACATAGGCGGCCATTATAACGTTTCCTTCATTTCCTGCTACATTTTACGAACAATTTTCTTGAAAATTTCACAGCATATTTAACCTCCATTGACACAAGTGCTGTGGAAAACTTGTAAAATTCTCATACCTCAGTTTTCAGAAAAATCCACCCAAACCTGACACCCCTCAATTTCGCCCCAATCTGGTGACGGATTTTGAAATATTGGTGCGTTCTGCAAAATAGCCACTGTGCGAATACGCGAGCGACTAGCGTATGTTTATTGCTACCTTGTGAAAGATCTGATGTAGTAGTACATTCAGTATTCACTGGACTGACATGTGCCATGCCAAAGTGCTCGAACAAAATTCACACATGACACCAAAACGGTATTTTCAAGGGCACTCTTCGGTGGGTAATGGCGGACGAATCCTTAATGTGGTCTTACCTCAGTTGTCTGACAGAGAAGTGCTGTTGGCTGTTGCTGCACTGATGCGACAGCGAAACTCATGATGGGAACTTCGGTTGAGGTTCGTAAATAAATAAAGTTTCCTGAAAATGTGCAATTATTGAGACATATAACCCCTTCTGTCCCTCGTGCTGGTGTTAGTAACCCAGTAACAAATGTGCAAATGTAAGCTTAAACCCGCCAAATAGTGTTAGCGATGGGGCGATAATCGGGTCTGTCAAGTGATGAGACGTAAATTTTATTTAAAAACTGAATGTCGAAACTCAAACTGTCTTGTTGTTATGTTCTTTATTATCTTGTTGTGAACCTGATTTCCTGGTAATATCACACAGCTGTCCACGGTTATCGCAGGAGTGTTTCTGGAAATTTGGTTAGTGGGGTTATTGAATTCATGATACAAATTTAAGACTGCTGTATTTGACAGTGTACAGAAGGGGTTTGTCTAAAAGGCGCACGACCACACACGACAACGAAGTTGACGAACGACCACGCACGACCATGTAATATAATGTGTTGGTAGATAGTTTGGCCGTTGATGGTATATATATAGTTTGTGTGTGCATTATTTAAAAAAATTAGTCTGTATTTCATCCAGGTGTTACACAATTTAGGCATTTTATCCGATCTTCTGGATGAGCATTTAGTTTTTGCACAATAGTGCCACCTGGTGAATGGAACTCGGCGAGTTACCACAAGCGATGATAAAAGTTGCGAATTTTGTTACTCCAATGTGAAGAACATTTCTGAAATTTGGTGAGCTGCACACACATACCTCCTACGTGTCACCAACAGCCTACCAACACTACATACATTTTGGTCGTTCGTGGTCGTGCCCCTTTTAGTCATACCGTACAGAAGTTCATTATTTCAGTACAATTCAAATAGCGTGAGTCACAATGTACTGTCGGCTCACATCCTCGCAAGCCATGGATGTGACTACATACATAACCCCTGGCAGATCTCCTATGCACTGTATGGAAGTTAGCCAAATCAAACTTATAATTGACTTTGCTGTACCACTACCACCTGTGAGAACAGTGCGGACACCCGTCCGACTTACGCCCCAATTCCAGAAATCCCAATATAATTACCCATTCGACCTTTCTCACGAAAGAAGCTGAGCAGTATTGCATATTCAAGTAATTACATCTACTGCCCAGACAGTCCATAAAGACCACTGGAATTTGCCGGCAAGAGTTATTATTGGCTGAGCATATATTCCAAGTTTCAGCAAGCGATCTGCCGGGGGGACTGAGACCGATGTAATAAGCAGCACTGGTGCGTGAGGATGTCGGCTCATAGACATGGCACATTCTGAGGACTAGACAAAATGTCATCCTCAAGATGGCGCTTCATACATTGTTTTGAGCTGCCAAATTAGGAACAACAGCCACATATTGCATTATCCTGTTGTAATTCAACCAAAATATCTAGGTCAAGAAGTTGTGCACATATTTAAGTTTATTGACATATTATTTTTGTTGAGTGGCCATAATTGACTACTAACGCATTAGAGCATTTGGACTCTCGACTGAGAGAATCCGGGTTTTAATCCAATGGTGGATATTTGAGTACGAATAATCTTCATGCATTAATTCCAGCATGGCTGTGAGTAAAGTGTAAAGCGCTTTGAGCAGTCCTGAGAACTGTATATTGCGCTATACAAGAACTTACCGTTACATACAAAATTGCACCCGTTTTTTAAACTGTTTTCAGGCGCCACTAGAATGAGAAGTTAAACTATAGGTTATTACAGACACAGTTTACATGTAAATACTTAGTTTTTTACAGTTCTAAGTGCTCAGATATGGCCACGTAATCATCAATTGGTTAACATTTTAATAAAATCTGAGACACCAACTGTTTGACCATTGGTTGATTTGACATGGTATGACCTATTTGCACTAAGTAAATAGTTCCTCTGCCTGCCAGACTGGCTACATATCATTAGCAAGTTAAGGTGGTATGCAAGCAAGTGGTCCAAGACTGTGTATCAAGTTACCGACAAACCTACTGTTGGGAAGCAAAGCACAGCAAAAAAGCATTCTCTGCAGATCTTAAAGTTGCATTCTGAGATTGTCCATCTTCTAAATAAAAGTTTCCAGTGAATCAATGTGCCCCTTACACTATGTATCACTTTCATCAACTGCAGCAGTGACTGTTTTTACACAATATGTAAATTTAAGGTAAAACGGCACAAAAGGTGAAAAATATATCTGCATGCTATACATTTATTATTCCACTGGCTGGACATGGCGACTGGTAATTTAGCAAAAGCATAATTTAACAAATAATGTATCAAATGAAAAAGTGACATTATATGGTAGCAAGTATTATCAAATAAATAAATATTATTTATGTATACGTATACAGTTTCTTCAAAATGGCTCAGAATCCAACTTTAAGATATAAATAACTATCTCAACTGGATAATTAAAAAAATTGCAGTAACAGGACCAGTTTGTTTGCTAGACGAAATGAGTGTATCTGTAACGGTAACACAAACAGGAATAAAAGTAGTTATACAAAAACATAGTTATAAAATGGGACAAAAGGTGTACATAGATTAGCTATAACACCCAATTATAGCTGTACATATATTGCAGAATTTGTTTTAGGATGCAAAGTTGAAAGCAAACGAAGCCTGCAATGCTGCTGAACAGTTTGCCAAGATCTACTATGAAACGTTTGACAAGAGAAGACATGTATGTATAACAAACAGTTTCTCGTTAATGACTGCAGGCCAGATCTGGGGCCGAGTACATTTTCATGAGTACAAGTACGAGTACTTTGATGATGGATAAGTATGAGTACATTGCTAAAAGCTGAGTACGAGTACAAGTATGAGTACATTCTCACGAGTACGTGTAAAAGTACGAGTACATTAAAAAATATATAAATATTAAATAATAATGTATTTTAAAATTATTAGTTACTCTAATTTATTATATGACTTAGCACAAGTTAATATGCAATGGCAGTTGATCAATTTAGTTATGAGGAAAACTAAAAAACCTCTATTTCATCAACAATGAAATTTACTTCATTGGCATTAATTTCAGTGGCATTGTATGATCTTATCATCTATTTGCCATTGCACCGAATGAACATGAGTTGTTTACAGGTTGAGTCTTTCAGGCTGCACCGTTCAGGGCAGAATACTTTCTCGGCTATACTAAATACCCTTTCAACTGGGGCTGATGAGGCTGGAATGCTGAGATGGTGAGGGACCAACTGAGCCAGAGTTGGAAAACTCAGAACTGCATTGGGTCACTGTGACGATCTGTACATGGCTAACTGAGGTATTCGTTCACCTCTACAATCAGCAATCTGCTGATATTATAAGTTTGCAATTCATATTTTCTGATCGTAGACTACTAGTTGTTGAGAGGGTTAGCACATGTCCGCATAACAGGCTCAGCATCACCTTTGGACTTTTTAGCCAGGCTGCTGGCATGGGATTATACTAGTGTAAGAGGCAGTCTGACTTAACAAGATTGCCACCCAGAGAATTAACTCTAGGTGGCAGGTGGACAAGGAAGCCCTTTGGCTTATCGAGAGTCCGACCCTTTTATCTATGTGTATCCCGCCCGTCTGAGGTATGTGTCGATTTTATTTTTAAACATTCACGCTACTAGCACCCACACAATCAGCAGGTAATCTGTTCCATTCATTTACAGTCCTTTGTGAAAATGAAAACTTTCTTATATCCAATCTACTCTGCTCCTTTGCCAATGTAAGTTCATGTCCTCTAGTCCTTCTATCTTTCTTAACTGAGAAAAAAATATTTCTATCAATATTTTCATAACCCTTCAATATTTTAAACACTTCTATCTGATCTCCTCTCAATCTCCTGGTCTCTAGTGTTGTTAAACCGCATTTTTAGGCGTATTTCGTAACTAAGATCCCTCAGTTTTGGTATCATTTTAGTTGCTCTCCTCTGCACTCTTTCTAGCATATCTATGTCCTTCCTGTGATATGGCCTCCACGCTTGAATACAATATTCTAAATGAGGCCTAACTATTGTTTTGTACAGCGGTATTATTAGCTCTTTTTCCTTATACGTTATGTTTCGCCTAATTAATCCAAGGATTTGATTTCCCTTTGAAGCTGCAATTCCGCACTGCTCTGAAACCTTCATATCAGCACTAATGGTTAACCCTAAGTCCTTTTCTTTTACAGTAGTACTTAGTACAGTACCCCCATTGTATATTCTACTCTTCGTTCCCATGTCCTGTGTGGAGGCATTTACATTTCCCAAAATTGAACAGCATTTGCCACTTTTCAGACCATTTGATCAACCTGTCAAGATCATCTTGTAAATGCTGTCTATCTCCATCACTTTTAATCCTTCTAAACACTTTTGTATCATCCGCAAATTTCAATACCTTGCTTGTTATTTCATCATCCAAATCGTTGATATATATTAAGAATAATATAGGACCTAATACTGATCCCTGTGGTACCCCACTCAATACCGATTTCCAGTTTGAAGCCTCCCCATCAACTACTACACGTTGTCTTCTGTCAATCAACCATTGTTCTATCCAGTTTATTATACCATTTCCTATGCCATGGGCCTTTAGTTTAAGCAGTAATCTTTGATGTGGTACTTTGTCGAAAGCTTTTTGAAAATCTAAGTAGACGATATCTACTGGTGATCCCTCATCTACCCACTTAGTGATGTCTTCCAAAAAACATAACATATTTGTTAAGCATGACCTCGCTTTAAAAAAACCAGAGCCACCTTACTTCACAAGACTGGCAGTTCTTGTTCTTAGCAGTTAGCACAGTCAGCCACTGTCAAATGGCATGGTCTCCAGACTACATCAAAGGCATTTCCTGTCTAACTGGTGGGTTAACTGCTAATTGGCTCTTTATGGGAATCCTGGTGACTTAATTAAACAAACAGGTTTATGGCCTGAACTGATAGCCTACAATTATTGTTTGCTTCACAGGGTGTTTCTGACTGGGAAAAGATGCTGCCTGTTGCCATGTTTGGGTATCATAGTCATGGTTATCAGAGAATGAGGATGTACTATATGTAGGGATGGTAAGGTGGTATTCTGTCAGAAATAACAAAGTATTAAAAAAATAGTTGAACAATTAAATATTTCAGGAAAGTTTCATTTTATAACCAAGTATATTTATTTTCCTCAGTATATATTGAGAAAGTACTCAGATGTACTCGTAAAATCTGAGTACAATGAGTATGAGTACAAGTCCGAGTCCATGACCCACAAGTTTTATGAGTACAAGTATGAGCCCATGACCCACAAGTTTTATGAGTACGAGTACTTCAAAAATGTACTCGAGTACACGAGTACCGAGTACTTCGGCCCCCAGGTCTGCTGCAGGCAATGTTTTATCTCACAACAGGTTCATCAAAAGTGCTTTCCCAATTTAGTTTTTGCTTATCTTATTTCAAACTAATTCCATAAAAAATCACACCTGTCTAATGTTGACTACCATCTACGACATATTTTTATGGGAATATCTTACACAAATGTCAATAGGACCTTTATTTAACAATAATTTATTGTACTTATGATAGTAAAACTAACTTAGATAATTATTTCTTTTTAAATATCAGCAGTATTTGTTACCTTAAAATTGACGTAAATATGTGCAGAGTTAAAATAAGCAATTTATCAGTTTCTGGATATTTCTGTACTTTTTTCCCAAGTCTAGCAAGTTTTTTACTAGCTCTTGTAGTTGCATAAATGCTCACTTGTCAGAATTAGCATTGTGACATTAGTCCGCTACATTTTCATAAATGCGTCTTCTGTGATTGTATCAAGTTACACAAATTTACACCGAAAGCCCGCTTCGGCTGCAGCATTGTCCTTCACATGTGCCCAGTAGCAACATTCACTCTATCACGTACGCACATACCACACACATACACACTCCCCGCACACATGTACGCATACACCACACACACACACACTCCCCGCACACACCAAACACACACACACTCCCCGCACACATGTACACACACTTCCCGCACACATGTACACACACACTACACAAACACACGCCCCGCACACATGTACACACACACCACACACACACACACTCTCCACACACCACACACACACACACACTCCCCACACACATGTACACACACATCACACACACACACACTCCCCAAACACGTACACACACCACACACATACACACTCCCCGCACACATGTACGCATACACCACACACACACACACACTCCCAGTAGCAACATTCACTCTATCGATTTCATGACGTTAGCAGCTAGCACCTATTGAAAGTGCTTTTTATGCAATAAAACTATTTTTTTATAAAGACTATTCATCATATATGTTTAATAATGCATTTTCATCAATAATCAAACGGTCACATTGTATTAAGTTGTTTTGGAAATATGGCAATTTGATGCTAAATTGCACTCTTTTTGAACAGTACTAAACTGACACATCCACACACACCACACACACACACACTCCCCGCACACACGTACGCACATACCACACACATACACACTCCCCGCACACATGTACTCATACACCACACATACACACTCCCCGTACACACACACCATACACACACACTCCCTGCACGCACGTACACACACACACACACTCCCCGCACACATGTACACACACACCACACACACACACTCCCCGCACACACACACCACACACACACACTCCCCGCACACATGTACACACACTTCCCGCACACATGTACACACACACTACACAAACACACGCCCCGCACACATGTACACACACACCACACACACACACTCTCCGCACACCACACACACACACTCCCCGCACGCACGTACACACACATCACTCACACACACACTCCCCAAACACGTACACACACACACACCACACACACACACACTCCCCGCACACACACACCACACACACACACTCCCCAAACACATACACACACACACACCACATACACACACTCCCCGCACACGTACACACACACCACATACACACACTCCCCTCACACACGTACACACACACTCCCCGCACACATATACACACACACCACACACACACACTCCCCTCACACACGTACACACACACCACACACACATACTCCCCGCACACATGTACACACACTCCCCGCACACACGTACACACACACACCACACACATACACTCCCCGCACACACGTACACATACACCACACACACACACTCCCCGCACACACGTACACACACACCACACACACACACTCCCCGCACACCACACATACACCACACACACATACTCCCCGCACACATGTACACACACACAAATACATACATGCACACTTGCACGCACACACACACACACTCCCCGCACACACGTACACACACACACTCCCCGCACACATGTACACACACACCACACTCACACACGTACACACACACACTCCCCGCACACATG
Source organism: Paraescarpia echinospica (assembly GCA_020002185.1). NCBI lineage: Eukaryota > Metazoa > Annelida > Polychaeta > Sabellida > Siboglinidae > Paraescarpia > Paraescarpia echinospica. The sequence goes on from CM034543.1 coordinate 48,371,539, forward strand.
TACACACACACCACACACACACACGTACACACACACACTCCCCGCACACGTACACACACCAAACACACACACTCCCCGCACACATGTACACACACTCCCCGCACACACATACACACACCACACACATACACTCCCCGCACACACGTACACATACACCACTCACACACACTCCCCGCACACATGTACAAACACACCACACACACACTTCACGTACACACACACTCCCCGCACACCACACACACATACTCCCCGCACACATGTACACACACACAAACACACACACACACAAACAAACAAACACATACATGTACACACACACAAACAAACACATACATGCACGCATGTACACACACACAAACAAACACATACATGCACACTTGCACACAGTTTTACATACACACCTCGATTATAGTTAGATACTAAATAAGCAATGCTTAACTACAGTTGTGATTCATTGTTGAATGCAGTTTGCCATATTATTATTTTGTTTACTCATACTTTACTTGCTAGTTGCTGTAACATAAATATTTACATTTCCCTCCTGCTCGTTTACATTTCTCTGAAACCATTGAGACTGTAGTAAATATTAAACAAGGAGGATATTGTCGTAGCATGTCTTTATTTGAACGTACTATAAATACGAGGTCTTTCCACTTCAATGGTCAGTGACATGTAAACACTTCTTGTGTAGAGTTTCCCTGTCTGGGGATGATGAAACTCTAATGTGTCAGACAGTTGGAGCACTGCTCTTTCCTTTGGTGTGTTTATTTCAGAGAATCACTACAATTTTCAATAATACAATCACATTAAATCAATACTCCATAACGGTGTAAGTAGCTAATGCACTAAACAGTAAACACAAAAATGTCCCATAGTTTACTGTTACAAGGAGTATTTGGGACTGTGAGAATGCTAAACTGACCCAAATTCTGAGTTGGCTGTATTACCAAGGAGACCAGAAAGTGAGATCCAACTATACTAAGTTTACATTTAGATATAATGTGTTCTTTTTTGACATATCTTCAACATTGTACAGAGACACAAAGATTTAATAAAAACGTGAAATAGTAATTATTGTTTAATTAGTGATGAGAACTGCTTGTGGATGCAAGATGACTCAGAACTGCTCCTCTAAGGGAGACGACAGTTTATACTGAGGCTGCCTATTCTTTACGTTTTTAGTATAATGTTCTTAATACTAGAATTAGTATGTTGAAGGTAAGCCACCCACCAAATTGTATTTCATAAGCATGAAAAAGTGTTAACAATTTTAATGTTTCAAACATGAAGTGTTCAAATTGTAAACAGTAACTAAATAAGCAAATTTCTTAATTCACAACTATATAAATTCGACTCACTTCCACGTTTCGACTGCCAAACAAAGGCGGCCATCTTCAGGAACTGATCTTCCTCTACTCGCCAGATGGCATGACGAGCAGGCTGTCCCACACGTGACTCAATCGATAGTCCCCCTCATCTCTATTCATTGTAGATGTAGTCTTTCTGATCCAGATGGCCTCTTTGATCCATCACGCCCCTCTGCCTGTCTCTCTATCAACTACTCTTGCACCTTCCCAGTCTGACACAGTTTTGTCTGTCCACATAGACTGGGAGGGTGCAAGAGTAGTTAATAGAGAGACAGACAGAGGGGCGCGATGGATTAAGGAGGCCATCTGGATTAGAAAGACTACATTTACATTGAATAGAGTCATGTGTGGGACAGCCTGCTCACCATGCCATCTGGCAAGTAGAGGAAGATCAGTTCCTGAAGAAGGCCGCCAAGGCGGTCAAAACGTCGAAGTGAGTCAAATTTATATAGTTGTGAATTAAGAAATTTGTTTATTTAATTATTCTTCCAACTTAATGAACATTTTCACGAATGTAAACAGTAATGCTAAGGCCAGTTTGGATAACCAGAAGGAACTTTAATATATGTTTGCATAATTCACACTTTCAAGATGGCTGATTCAGTAGACTTCCTACTGATAATCACCACCCCTGGCTTAGGGGCTTTGTAAATTTATATAAACAAATTCCAATAATCCAAAAAAAATTGGATGTGGGTGAAGGGTCCATTTGGAATAAAAAAATTGGAAAGACCACAGTGAACATGAAATGAGGACAAATTCTGCTCTTTATATACATTTTCAGTTGTGCCTGTAAACATGTAGTTGTTGATATAATAAACCAGTTGCAATTCACTGACATGTAATATGTTCCAACCATTCTTTTCAATAGAAAGAACTGGGAACCTGTCTGTTTTAGGAACACCGTCACTTGAAGACATACATACATGTTAATGTATCACTGCAAGTTGTAGACATTTCCAATTTTTTTGGATGAGGGGTGGGTGGCATCGATCCTATCCAAATGTTTTATGGATTACTGGAATTTTTTTTATTTACAAAGCCCCTCATCATGATATCGCAATGGACAGCTTTAAATCTATATGTTTGCTCATTGTCTATTTCTCTGATCCTTTTGTTGTTTCTATCGCTCTCTCCATCTGTTACTACTGTCTTCTCTAATTTAAAACTGTCACAGCTTGACTGGAGAGTGATAATATGTCCATAAACTTGGAGCTGTTTTCATTTCTGCTCTGGTGAAAATCCTGATTGCTATTCCCTGACCCTCCCTGCAAAGACTAGATTCGTTTATTGTGGGCCACTTCCCCAAATTCCTCATCTGACAGTCATACAGCGAAGTCAGACATCGTAGGATGCATTAGATGGACTGGACGAAGTGTGTAAGTTTTATTGATCACCTAAACGGAAGCTAGCGGTTTATTAATGTGCTGAATCTGTTCCTAGGCCAGGAAGACTCCGCTATTAATGTAGTTACTGCTGGTATTTCTGGTAAACGGACTGTGGGTAATTCGTGGCTTCTACAGGGCTGCCGTATACATGGTACTGCTGGCCTATTGACCTGTTGGAATGTGGATTTATCCAGCCCCAAACATGCAAATCTGAATGTGTGTAATATCATTGGTTAATGCCATAATTAATAAACGAAGGGCGTGCGAATGGTCGGATGGATGGGTATTTAGCATTTTTCCTGGATTTGCTGTTTCATGTTGGGCATGATGAATGAGTGGGGAAATGGGAAACAAGGGAAATGGGAAATGAAAAACAAGACTGACAAAAGTGAAATACAGCACGTAGGACGTAGTGCAGCTGATTCAGCATGCCCAACATCAAATTTCAATTCCAGGAAAAAACTAGTTACCTGTCCGTTGGACCGTCGGCATGCTCTTTGTTTATATGTTACAGTGTTAACTAATCACACTACTCGCGTCAGATTCAGGCATTTTGGGTGTTGGGGTAAATTCACATTTTTACTGGTCATTATGCCAGGGTACTGATGTATTCAGCAACCTCTGGCTCACAAGAATGTTGTGTGTGCCAGGATTTCTCATTGCACATCCTCTTTCTTCTCTCCATCTTCCTTATACCCTCCATGTCTTCTTCCTTATTCATCACCTACCCTACTCTTGCCCATCTTCTTTCTCTGTGTTCCTTCTCATTTCCTCCTTTTCCTCATCCTTTTCCTCCTCTGTCTCTCACTTCATTTTCCTCCACCCTCTTCCTTGTTTCCTCCCTCTTCATCCTTCCTCCTCATCTTCTTCATCCTACCTCTCCCTCCTTATCTTCCCTTTTCTACCTCCTCCTCCGTTGGAAACATAAACATTAATTACATGTTTGCGTGATGCAATCACGTGCTTGTCCAAGTTCTATGTCACACTAACCATTACAATGTTTTTTTATTTATGAAAGATGCAGATCCTATAAATACTTATTTTACCTTCTATGCTTTATAACAAGCTTAATCTAAATTACTTGTATTTAATTAAATTTATACATTCGAAGGTTTCAAAGAACTGTTAATGGAAAGCAACATATTTTTTAATTAATCTCTGTCATAATCTCATATTTAAAAAGTCCCTTTGACAAAGAATTTTTTAGTCAAAGTATGAAATGTGAAATAAAAGTTATTGAATTGTTTTGTGATTTATGAGCGTTTTGTGAGTGTTCATTTGTTGCTGATAATAAGCTGGATTTTGCATTTTTAGCTTTTTTATTTAATAATTCATGGCAGAGTTGTGCTTTAAATATGAAACCCAAGGTTCGAGTCAGTCGATGACAGCAGCTTTAGCTGTGTACTCATCCACTGTTTTCTGCTTACCGGACAGGCGTGGTGTCCCCATGAAGCGGCTCAAGCCATCACCTGCTTCTTCTGACCACAACCCCCTAGCAGTGGACCGTCCAGCCCTCATCAGTAGCCACGGCTGGTGGCATTAGAACAGCTGATGAACTCTGGTGAAATTCAGAAAATTGTGTGGAAGTCGATAGACTCAGTCGACCACTGTGGTGCTGTGTTTACATGAAGTGGCAGTGATAAAATGGATCTAACAAACAACGGTGATGCACCACGGGAAGGACGACGACATGTGCCAGTAGGTGGCGCTTCTGTTGTTTTTAGCGCAAACGTCTGCGGTGGCGGCGATTGTGTTGGATGTCGCGTTAAACCTGAGAATGCCCACGAGACACAAACAAATGACTCATTGGATGATGTGCTGGAGACCCGACTGGTGGCCCCACCTGGTGAGGCAGAATCATGCATGGAGTCGTTCACGTGTGAAGATCTGTATCAAGCTATGGTTGACGACGATGTGCAAAGAATGACGGAGATTTTAACATCGGGCAATGTTGATGTGAATGTGATGTTTCATTTTAGCCACAATGATAGGAAGAGGTTGAGTGAGCGATTACTGTCGATGAATGTAGGTCAGTGTATGCCAGAGTACACCGTTCTCCACGTGTGTTGCGTTTGCGACAACGTTCGCATGCTCGACACGCTTCTGAGCCACGCACCTGACTTGGATGCATTGGCAACAACAGGCGAAAGTGCGTTACACATGGCGTGTAAGTACGGTCATATGACGTGTGTGCAGCGACTACTACAGTGTGGTGCCACAGTCAACGTGCGATCGGATGACACCGCCGAAGACACGCCCCTTAAAACCGCAGTCACATGCTTCATGTTGACAGACAGTGACGACACCAAGGACACTTATCTTTGCATCGTCAAGGAGCTTCTTGAACACGGCGCTGACGTCAACATGGTTGACGCGGTCGACGTTTCACCGATACATGTTGCGGTTACGTCACATGACACCCGCATGACAAAGATGTTACTATCGGCGGGGGCACAGGTCGGGGGGTGGGGGCAACATGGTCGCGCCCTCTTACAACAGTGCATACAGAGTGACGACGGACTCCCAAATCTTCCGCTGTTGATCTCGGCGGGTTGTGATGTGAATGCGGCATCACGCTCTGGTTATTCTCCACTGTATGTCTCAGTCCAAGACGATAATCTCGTGGCGGTGCTAGATTTGCTTCAGGCTGGCGCAGATCCACGCTGCTACGTCAACGAGTGGTGTCCAGCGATACTAGCCACCATCAACCGACAACTCATCATGTTACTCCTCTTTCTCCTCCATGGCGCCACAGTCGACACACGCGACTCATTCAGTGGCGCCACCTTGCTGCTGATAGCGACCCGCAAGGCGTCAGTCGCCGGGGTGCATATGTTGTTACAACGGGGCGCGAACCCCAACCTTGACCACCGCCTGGGTACATGTCCACTATGGGCGGCAGTCAAGATTCGCCACATCCAGCTGGTCAGTATCCTCCTTCAGACGAACTGTGACCTTGAGATACTCAGCCTTGAGATGTCGCCATATCGACCTTTGACCCCATTGCAGCTCGCATTAGAATTGCGCCATCTGCACATCGCACGGCTGCTTTTACTTGCCGGGAGTCAGTGTAAGCCATCGTGGGTGCGAACGACTACCAGGGGGCCGGGACTTGAACACAACCGGGTTGCGGTTCGCTGGATTGAGCGATGGATCGAGAATCCGTGTAGACTGGACGTGTTGTGTCGACATAGGATACGTGGTGCGATTGGTCTCCACATTGTGGAGAAACTGTGTCATCTTAGCTACCCGCAAAGTCTTAAAGACTATATCCTGCTCGAAGACATCACATTCATCCGGCGATTCGCACTGCCGATGTAGCGACATCGCATGAGTTAGAACAGTGTCTGAAATGTTTTTTGTTGGTAGGTGATGCCATGTATGGCATTATTAAACCATCCTTAAAACTGTATTTGTCCATCATGGCTAGCTGCTGGTTTTTTGGTGCTTAAATCTGTAACGTGTAATTTAAGTAGTATGCACTATTGGTTAAATTATAGAATTAATTTTGTTGAAATGTCGAAAGTTTGATGATTTGAGAAAACCATGACTAGCGGGTACTTCAAGTGCCTCGTTTGGTGAATTTCAAAATGAACTTAATAGTAATTTTAATGTTTTAATTAAAGCTAAATAACAAATGTTCACAAATGAGTTAACGTGAGTCAGTCCTTCAATTACCTAGAACTCTAAATGAGTGACAAGTTGAATAGCAGAGACACCATTAAACTGGCGTCTTGACAGCCTTTTCACAGAAATGTCTCAACACCAGGTATTTGAAAAATGTCTTGGTGTCGAAGCTATGTAGTTTGGAGTGGCTTGGAGTTAGTCTGCACACCATCTCACATCTAGGTAATTTATTGATCGGTGGTCTGGGTATATGTGATGTACAAATAACAAAGACACTCATTGTATTCCCAGAAGGCTGCCAGGTATCCATTCTGGCTAGCAGAGTTGTTGTTTCGTTTTATTCCTTCCTAAAATGACGTTGAGATAAAGAATAAATTTAATGTGTGTGCCTATTAATGTCATGAACTATACATATGTATATTATATATATAATATATATATATATATATGTTCCCATTTTAAATGGTGTTCTGTCTTACACAATTTCATGTGTATTGGATGTTAATGTTATCAGATACAGAAAACACAGATTTTATGACATGGTCGTCTCCCATTTTGAGGATGCTGCCAGGATATATACAGTATTGTATGTTGTATTAATTCTGCGTTTATAAAAAATATGTTTTGCTAATGTGCTGCTGTGGGTGATAGATATTTTTTACTCATTAGATTTAAAAAGTACTGATCAGTGACATTTGCCACTAATACATGACTATGTTTGTATATACGTAGACACTAATAGTGTACACATGTCTATGTACTGCCCTCATTCATGCACACTTACACGCACGCACACATACACACACATACACACACACACCCGCACACACGCACTCACACACCCACCCGCACACACACAGACACACACACTTGCACATACTCACACGCAAGCACACACTCGCACATACTCACATACACACTCGCACATACGCACACACTCACACACATACACACTCTCGCACACATGCACGCACACACTCACACACGTACACACACACGTACACACTCACGCACACACACTCACACACACACACACATCCTCACACAGACACACACACACAGACACACACACACAGAGGTGTGAAGTATACCACTTTGTATGCTCATGCGTCTTTTTCTTTCTCTTCAGATAGACACACACACAAATACACGCACACACACACATGCACACCTACACATCCACACTCACTCAGACACACAACCATCCTGAAAAACAGAGAGGTGTGAAGTATACCACTTTCGATGTGCATGCTTCGATTTCTTCCTCATCAGATAGACATGCTCACATACACACACGCGTGTGTGCACACACACTCAACTCGCACACACACCATCCTGAAAAAATACCGAGGTGTGAAGTATACCACTTTGGATGCTCATGCTTTTTCTTTTTGGAGATAATCTGATGGTCTAAATAATCTCATGCTTTTTCCACACATACTTCCCCTCATGGCTCCAGCACAAGGCTTGTGCACCAGATCGTAACCTACCACCATTACGTAATGAAAAGTGCTAGAATTAATGCTGTTTATGGAGTATTACTTGGCACTTCTGTCAACAGCATACACTCATGCCATACTACCATACACTCATGCCATACTACCATACACTCATGCCATACTACCATACACTCATGCCATACTACCATACACTGCCCATTAAAAATACTTGGTCTTGCAGGTTTCTTGTTATGATATTGTACAATCATGGTACTTACGAGTTGCGATAATACTTACAATGTGTTCTTACCTTGTTATGTCCCGATGCAGATATTGTAATGATTGATTGTTCAAGTTCTTGAGGTTGTTTTTACTTTCGGAATGCAACAAAGGAAACCCTGATTTTAATGACAAGACCATGCATGTGAAATTATGTTAATGACTTGTTTCATTTTTTATTTGATTGTTAAATTATCATAACTACATCATCCTACAGCGATATTGAAATTGTTCACTGGCTTTTGCTACTTTTTGTAGACTGTTGAAATTAAACCAACATTTGCAACGATTGTTCTGTGCATTGTGATTGTATTACTGAACTCTCATGTGTTACATATTGATGTAGATTGAAGAAATTGCCCAAGGAGGTAAAATAATGTCTGGTAATGTGTGTTTAATAACATTATTAATTTTCTTGTTGTCACAGTTGACAAATGTGATGTAATTGTTTATAGATTCCAAACGCTTGTAAAGTACAGGTGTATTGAAACAAAGTTGGGACAGTGGGTTCAAAAGCAGCCACCCAACGTCACCACTGATAGTCAGCAGTGACATAGAAGCTTCTTACTGGGGACAGATTTTTGAACTGTGGCCATATTTGTTATTTTGATTTTGTTGAACTCGTGCTGTTATCTCATTTAAATTTCACAGGGATGGCCACCATATGCATGAGATAGAGGGTGTGTAACTGAAGAACCCCTTGATCTTCTTCTTCCCTTTGCTCCATTGAAGGGTAATGGGGTCCATGTCACTCAATTTGCAGCTTCTTCTGCTTTTCTTGTCAACCTCTCCATCTTTCTCTGTCGTCCACAATTATTTTCCACCCTTGGCTGTTGTCACCTGCCCTCCCAAAGTCCCGTTTCATGCTTTCATTTCATCTTAGCCTTGGCCATCCTCTGTCGTTTGCAACCCTCTTCTGCTTGCCATGCTTTTTTGACAGCCTGTCTTCACTCATTCTTTGCCCATGTCATTCTGTTACCAACTACTGTCATCTTTAGGTGAAGGAGCCCTTGATATCCCTAGGATACCTGATTCCCAGATAATTTATTAAATGAAGTGTTAGAAACTACTCATGTGTGCCTACATTTCCAGAAAACCATTCTGAAATCAAACAAGTGTTCTCTGGCTAGCATTGCAATGCTCTGTTTGTATCTTCATTTAGTTTTAAATCATCTGTCCGGTAACTCCAGTTACATTAGAAATGGTAAGCTGGATAAACCAAGTAAATGTGTTTTATTTGTAGATATTTTATTGCCCAGTCCTTGTTGTGACTTGTTGCTCAGTCAGTATTGTGACTGATTGCTCATCAAGTATCATGACTGATCAGTGCGGTGACTGCAACTATGATTGTGACTATAAGGATGACTCATGACTGATTTTGACTGATTATTATCATGATTGTAACAGTGATTCTGACCATGATTGTGACTATAATTATGAGCATGACTGATCATGACCATGAGCATGACTGATCATGACCATGATTGTGACGATAATTGTGACTGATGGTGACTATGATTGTTGTGACTGATTATGACCATGCTTTTGTTGGATTATTACTGATTGTGACTAATTATGATCATGACCCTGATTGTGACTTTAGGTCATCAAGAAGCTGTACCTGGACATGGCCACCCTGGTGTGGAACGGTACGTCAGTGACAGGGGCAGGAGAGATCTTACAGTTCCATGAGGGTCTGCCCAGCAGTGTACACACGGTCGAATGTCTCGACGCACAGCCCATCCTCAGTGAGTTCAGTGCATGCGTACACATGCATGCACATGCACACACAATGCAGAATACTAAGTCCTGCTGAAACTGTAAAAATCCAGCTGTTGCAGAATGTTGACCGTATTTATTCTATAAAGCATACAAGCCATAATTAGTGTACAACCCCCTTTTATGTGCATCTGACACCATCTCCAATGCCAACCTTGACTGTTGAATCCACCATTGTAATAACTAGCAATATCGCACTAGATTCAAAGCTCACTGATAAAAAGATATCAAAAGGTCCACCCAAATTATTAGACTTTACAGTGTTCTGGTATCCTTTTGCTCATATGTGGAATCACTTGCCACATTTGTAGAGATGTACTGGAAATGATAAAGACTACAACATTTATAAAGAAGCACTTAATCAAGCTACAGCTGAAATTAGAAATTCAAAGAGAAGCTATGAAAAAAAATTAGCTAGTAATATAAAACATGACAGTAAGAGTTTTTATGCGTATATTCGAAGCAAACAGAAAGTTCAGGATAAGGTCGGTCCTCTAGAAGATAGTGCTGGAAATACAATATCAGAGGGATTCTTAATGGCAGAAGACCTGAATGAGTATTTTAGTTCAGTGTTTACCAGGGAAGATATTAGTTCACTGCCAGTACCAGAGGCTAAGTTCAAGGGGGCAGATTCAGACTATTTAGGACAGTTAGTTGTAACCTCGGAAATGGTAGCTAAGAAAATAAGGGCTATGAAGGATAATAAATCACCTGGAGTGGACGGGATTCCGCCCAAACTACTATTGGAAATTGTAGAACAAATTAGCGTACCGCTTGCAACAGTTTTCAATTTGTCATTAGAAGAGGGAGTGGTTCCTTTAGAATGGAAAGAGGCAAACATTATACCGCTATTTAAAAAAGGTTCGAGAAACAAGTCAGAGAACTATAGACCAGTGAGTTTAACATCAGTGATTTGCAAATTATTAGAAAGACTAATTAAAGATCATATGGTGGATTTTCTTGTTAAACATAACTTGATGAACCCATCTCAACATGGGTTTTTAAAAGCGAGGTCATGCTTAACAAATATGTTATGTTTTTTGGAAGACATCACTAGGTGGGTAGATGAGGGATCACCAGTAGATATCATCTATTTAGATTTTCAAAAAGCTTTCGACAAAGTACCACATCAAAGATTACCCCTTAAGCTAAAGGCCCATGGCATAGGAAATGGTATAATAAACTGGATAGAAAAATGGCTGAATGACAGAAGACAACGTGTAGTAGTTGATGGGGAGGCTTCAAACTGGAAATCGGTATTGAGTGGGGTACCACAGGGATCAGTACTAGGACCTATATTTTTCTTAATATATATCAACGATTTGGACGATAATATAACAAGCAAGGTGTTAAAATTTGCGGATGATACAAAAGTGTTTAGAAGGATTAAAAGTGATGGAGACAGACAGCATTTACAAGATGATCTTGATAAGTTGATCAAATGGTCTGAAAAGTGGCAAATGCTGTTCAATTTTGGGAAATGTAAATGCCTCCACACAGGTCATGGGAATGAAGAGGTAAAATATAAAATGGGGGGTACTGTTCTAAGTACTACTGTAAAAGAAAAGGACTTAGGGTTAACCATTAGTGCTGATATGAAGGTTTCAGAGCAGTGCGGAATTGCAGCGTCAAAGGGAAATTAAATCCTTGGATTAATTAGGCGAAATATAGCGTATAAGAAAAAAGAATTAATAGTACCGCTGTACAAAACAATAGTGAGGCCTCATTTAGAATATTGTATACAAGCATGGAGGCCATATCGCAAGAAGGACATAGATATGCTAGAAAGAGTACAGAGGAGAGCGACTAAAATGATACCAAATCTGAGGGATCTTAGTTACGAAATACGCCTAAAAGAATGTGGTTTAACAACATTAGAGACCAGGAGATTGAGAGGAGATCACATAGAAGTGTTTAAAATATTGAATGGTTATGAAAATATTGATAGAAACATTTTTTTCTCAGTTAAGAAAAATAGAAGGACCAGAGGACATGAAGCTACATTAGTAAAGGAGCAGTGTAGATTAGATATAAGAAAGTTCTCATTCTCACAAAGGACTGTAAATGAATGGAACAGATTATCTCCTGATTGTGTTGGTGCTAGTAGCGTGAATATGTTTAAAAATAAAATCGACACACACCTTAAAAAGGCGGGATACATGTAGATAAAAAGTATTGGACTCTCGATAAGCCAAAAGGCTTCCTTGTCCACCTGCCATCCAGAGTAATTTTCTGGATGGCAATCTTGTTAAATCTTGTTAAATTTGCTGAGGTGGCTGTATCCAGGAACCAAAGACAATGGGTGTATGCCCCTGTACGCTTATTGCAATGCAGTATTTGACATATTTTTATGTCTTAAATATTCGTTATGCATACTGAACATTTAATAGAATGAATACGGTATTACGTAGCTTTTACTACGAGTAATCTAAGATGCAAATTGTAGCTTATTATCTAACAGGAATGGCAAGATTGGCAAGTTATTATAGCAAAACATTCTGTATTTATCATTGCATTAGTAAATCCTAAGATTTATCAGAAACGTTTTTGTGATACGAGGATAGCACTATAAATAGAGCATATCTGAAGATCACTCAATGTAATCTGAAATCTAGCATTATCCTTTACCTATATACATGATTACAATATTGGCAGTTTATTATATAACAAAATTGTTTGGTTTTGTTGCGCCACTCAGCTCTGAGTTTTACGAGGATATTGGCGCTAAAGAATATGTTGTCAGTAAGCCATAGTAGTGGCAATGGAAATGATCTTTTATGAAGATAGTGCTATGATCACTCAGCGTAATCTGCAATGTATATTGTACCATTATCTTATATGAAGATAGTGCTATGATCACTCAGCGTAATCTGCAATGTATATTGTACCATTATCTTGTGTAACATAAGTAATTAAAAAATGTGTACTTGACCAAGTTCTCTGTGTTTAATCAATGAACCACATTAGTTGCAATAGTCTCTCTGAGATAAGAGGAGAGCCCTGTGAGTAGAGAACATGAAAGGACTAGCCTCCAGCCAGATTATACCTACTCAGGTAACAAGAGTAATGTTGCTAATTACTGGTGCTGGGCATCAGAGAAGTAAACACATTCCTGTAGGTCCAGCAACTCAAAAAAGAGCAAGTGTAACAGTCTCTATTACCCCCTGGATATCTTCCCTAAGGTGGATATCCCCCCTCTCTATCACCTGGATATCTTCCCTAAGGTGGATATCCCCCCTCTCTATCACCTGGATATCTTCCCTAAGGTGGATATCCCCCCTCTCTATCACCTGGATATCTTCCCTAAGGTAGATATCCTCCCCTCCTCTCTATCACCAGGCTCTCTATCAGCAGGAATAGGCAATGCAGCTACCCCTTGGGGGTACTTGTGAATAGGGTTGTCGTTTGTTAGTGAGGTGGCTTATACTGATTATTTCAAAAGATTTAAAGTTATTTCGGTTGATTAGATTATTTACAACATATCTGCTCCAACGTTACAGAAAATTAACTGCATTTAGATATGAATATTTCTTCTTATTTCTGGAACTTATTTAAGGGGAGAAATATCTGTGGTGGGAGCATATGCTGTAGTGTATCTACCGGTATCCCTAGGGCATTGAGTAACTTCCCTTGAGCAGTGCTAGTACAAGTACTCCAATACAGTAACTAAGTAAAAGTAACTAAGAAAACCTACTTTAGTAAAAGTATTCCCCCAAGAAAGGACTTAAGTAAAAGTAAAAAAAGTACTTGTATCAAAAAGTACTTAAGTAAAAAAGTACACAAAAATATCCGGCTTTTTTTAGGTAAATACTCATACCACTACTACGTAATAATAATAATAAACATTATTTACTAAAGATAATCAAGCCAATGAGGCCTGTCCCATTTCCTTGTGTGAAAAGGGGTTTTGGCTGAGGACTAAGCTTCAAAGGACCATTGAATCCCTTTGGACAGGTAGCAATCACACTGTGCCATTATCACCTACAAAGTGTAGTCAGTCAAGGATTTACCAATGCAAACAAAAACCTGGTGAAGCTGCTTCATCCCTGGTGTTATAACATAAAAAGTAACTAAATATCACGAAGTAGAAAGTAAAAATGTACAGATAAATGTACTTCGTTACAAGTAAAAAGTAATATCTAAAAATGTACTTCGTTACAAGTATATTTAAAAAAAATGTACTTAATTACTCTAACGAAGTAAATGTACTTTGTTACATACCAGCACTGCCCTTGAGGAAACTACCTTATGGCAATTTCCCCTTTGCTGAAGATAAATAAACAGCCCCACCAGGCACCAGCCCATATCACAGCCATTTCTTCAGAAAATATTAAAATTCGTACTTCTAAAAGATATTCTACAGTTGTTATTAAACTTAATTCCCTCTCAAGAAACTTCATATGCAATCTGTATATATGATTATGTATAGTATTTATAACTGAGAAACTGGATCATCGATCCACTCAAGAATACAAATGTTATTCCAATGTTATTTTTAAGGAGACAGCCAACATTTCAATGGGACTACCAACTTTACAAAGTTGAAAATGCTGCTGGCCACCAGTATTTGTGGTCCGCTAGAGCGAACTGGCTATTAAGTGACACAGGCCAATTCTGCACACAAACCAAAACTAACTGTCTCAGTCATGTTCCATAAACTTTGTGATTCGGGCAGAAATGGATATCTAATCTAATCTTTCAATGTCTAATTCATTCCCGACAAATAATCCAAGACTAATTAAATACCAAATGTATGGTTGCCATTGACATTGTTTTTAGATAAACCAATTTTTAAACCTATTTTTCTAAAATATCGCTTTTAAAAGTTTGGCACATTTTCAGAAATAAATAAAAAAGTACTGAATATATTTTTTTTAAAGGGATACCATTTTAAAGCTTATAATCTGTAAAATCAAAAAGAGTATAAAACTCCATTTCATAATTTTGCAACTTAATACCCACTTTGTGGGTATTAAGGTCACGTTTCAACTACGGTCAAGATCGCTGACCATGTCCACTGTGTGTTACAGGTGCAGTCACTCAGACAACCATCTTAGTGACCGTTGGAGGGACGGTCAAGTATGAAGGCAACCCACAGAAGACTTTCAGCCAGAACTTCATGCTGACCGCTCAAGACAGTAGTTGGCGGGTGGTCACTGACTGCATGCGCACCTTTGATTGACCACCTGCTGACCACAAGTGTTGACCACAAATGTTGACCATAGAGACTGGTATTGAAAACAACCAGGGATGAAAGCAACAGTTGCCCCATCGCAAGGATGCAGCTCATGGACCAAGGCAGCTGAAGATGTGATGGGGGTCAGAGCACAGTTGACCTTCCTGTTGTGTTACATACCAATTTAGAACCTAGAAAATGGTATTGTAGAATGCAGTTGGTCGGGTATTTTATAGAAATAATAGAATGCATCAATATTTTAAAAGTTGTCACCAGATTGGGACGAAATTGAGGGTATCAGGTTTTCATCAGTTAATTAATGTTTCATGCACTGAGAAAGTTTAAAGAAAATCTATAGATGTCCACTAAGCACAGGATAAGTTAAAATGGCTGCCTATGTAAAATCTATTGTGGTTTGCCCCCAGCTCATGGTCCAAGGCAGCTGTGGAAGTGCTGTATGAGGAGGTTGGAGCCAGTATCCAGGCACCAATCATCTGTGAGATGCTTGCAAGACACCTAACTACAGCTGGTGCATATCAGTGATTAACTACCTACTACAGTAGCAGATGTCATAATCATGATCCTCTGAACTTTATAGCTCCCACATTTACGAGCGATTATTCACAATTGACTGCCATCTCTCAGGAATGCTTGACATTCAAGAGACTGGAGTTTATGTTGTCATCGTTATTATTCATACTAAAACTGCCAGGATTTGTTCGGGAAATGTATCCAATTATGTTGTTTAAGGTAGAGTCTATTTTAGATTGTAGGCAGAATGTGATCATAAACACGGACATTCCACGTGGCAGGTTGTTCAGATCTGATGTCTTAATCACTGACTGCATGCTGTTTGACCTGTTGGTTTCACATGTTATGATTTCTGGCTTGAAATCTGTATTTTTTATTTCAAATTCTGTATAAATCTGTGTAAATCTATATTTTGGTTAACCGGCTATGGCATTCCTATTGCAATATACCGCGCTGTGGAATATACCTAAATAAAAAATATGTTGTGTTTTTTCATCATAAATAGTATTTGCTGTTTGACCAAGTGCAAGATTTGTATCTGAATTTAAATTTGTGTGACAAATACAAGGAAATACTTGCTATATCATGATTTTTACATTTGAAGCAAATCCATACTATAATGGCATATGACTGTATTCCTAAAAAATCTATTATTTCGAGAAAATCCATGCAATATAGCCTATCTGATTTCAACGACCTTGCACTGACCTCTGTCTCATATATTAAAGAGTCGAGGTCATGTCTTGTTGTAGCTTGTGCCATCAGCAACTTGAAGAGAATTGCATACCGATCTAACATCACAATAAACAAGAATTAAGTGGGGTTTTGCACTGGCTTGTTTAGCATTTTTATTGATTTTTGTTCAGGCAGTTCCACGGTGTCAGACCTACATTTCACACAATTTACAGCTGTATGTTTTATGAAACAACTATAACATCAAATTGTCATATAAAATTTGTTCCTTATTGTTCGTTTCAGGTAAGGGGTTTCAGAAATGTCAGTTGTTATATTTTCTATATTGAATGACTATTGTGACTACTCTTACTGCTGTTTCATATGAAAGGCTATGTGCAGTTTTCTAAACATTCTGCCTTTTATTTGAGTGGAAAATGTGTCCGTAACAAATTTAATCTTCTATACAACCCCGTCTATATTCATGTATGTAATGGTGATAATAAAGTGAAATATATATTATATGAATTTCAACATTGAATTGTTGTTTATTCTATAAATTATATATTGTTAAAATCAATTTGAATGATTGTAGTCAGACTATAATTTTTATAATCAGGACCTTAAATTGAGGTTGTCTGTTTTGTTACCTGGAATCGGCCAGGGGTAGTAATTATTAGCACATAGATGAAATATTGATGCAAAGCTCACATTTGGTGAAAATACAGCGGTAATTAACAGAAAGTGCTAGCAAAGGTTGTATTGTTCTACAAACCTACAGATGCTACATAGAAAGCTCTATTACATTTGGGTTTCTTGTGTGGTAGGGCGGCCTGAGTATCGTGCATCGCAACACTCTGGCACGAACAGTCAGGGTTAGTGGCAAGGTGGTGGGAAAAAAGCAGACCAGTCTAGAGGATCTATACCGGCAACGGGCAGAGAGAAAGGGAAGGAATGTCTCCTCAGACCCCGAACATCCCCTGTTTCCATGTTATAAACTACTTCCTTCTGGCCACCGCTTTCAACTCCCTCACTGCAAATTGAACCGCACTCGAAACTCTTGTTCCCTCCTCAATAATAATAAAGAATGAGTAACTGACCTTCGTTCCCCTCCATCAGTCTTCCCTGCCAGTCTGGCACTGTGTGAGCCTGAGATGATTTAACTTTTCTAAAACTTGTATCTTATTTAACTTATTTATTTAACCGATATAACTTATTACTATTTTTTTATATTGCATGTACATTTGTTTTAATATGCTGCTCTACACTCCAAAAGAATTTCCCTCCCAAGGGACAATAAAGTATTGTGATTGTGATTGAATCAGTTGTACCTTTTGTGGTTTTGATTTTGAAAACCAAGGGACCATTTCACCAACAATCTTATGAGCTCTTAATCACCATTTTGCTCTTTAAAATCGATTTTGCTCCTTAACAGTGATCATGTGTACTGAAATCTGTCAACACCAGGATGCGCCACCAACACACTTGATGTGTCATGGAAATAGTGTCCTTGGTAAAATGGCGGCAGGTTCTGCATTTTGAAAATACTCCTAAATTTAACAAAGGATGTTGTTTAGTGGTGGATTTTCCTGATGAGTTGATTATCTCGGTGAAACAGTCCCCAGATTTGGTTATGCCAACATTGCAGTTAACTGCTGTCTCCAAAATTTGAATGTTTTGCTTTCATTTTCTGGGTGCAACTTTCAAATTGTGAACAATTGTTCAGGTTTACTAAATACAATTTAGTGGACAGTATGCCTTTAACATTTTTATTCCAGTATTAAAGACGTTACATTAAAACTTTAAACAGAGCGTCTTGGATTAACTATGACAACATGTGAACCAATCATCTTGTGGATTCGCACTAAAGTTTTGATTCATTTATCTTTATTAGTTATTAATGTGCTAACTTTGGAGTGTTGTAAATGCATCTCCATGGCACCGAGGTCCACCCGCCTCTTTCTATGTGCGTTCACTCACTTGCACCTTTGGCCTCTCATCTACCAATTGGCAATGTATGTCAATAAAAACAACATTGTTATTTAGAATATTTGTGACATGCTACCCATTTTAAAAGCCTTTCTACCTGAAAGAATTTAGCTGTGATTTCCAAATGGCACCACCACAATGGTAATAATTGATGGATTGGTTTGTTTCTCCACGGGTGGGTGGAAGCTGGTAATAATAGAACACTACCAATAGTATTCCTGTTGCCAGATATAAAATATGATAATTATAAACTTACACAAGTTATACATATAGCCTTTATATAAAAGTAGCAGCAGAACTAGTCTCAGTATTGTTTAAATTGTTTACATTTGTCATTAATGTGCAGAACATTGTACATTGAAATCTACTTAATTGGTCAAGTATACACTTCGTATGGGCTGGCAGCTCAAGTCTAACCAGGTTATCTCAGGTGGTGTTTACCATGGGCCATGCACAGCTAGATGATGTTTACTCTGGGCCCTACCTTCCCAGGTAATGTTTATCATATACTCCCAGATAGCTCGTGGTGATTCAGACAAGATTATATATCTTCAACTGTGGTTGCATCATTTGTTGTAAAGGAATTGACAAATGTCAAATACAGCACATCCTCGCAAGCCAGGTATAGTAGTTAACAGTACTCCAAGTATTATCGTTGATAAAATTTATACACATAGTATACATGGTTTCATCACTTATATTAAAAATTACTTAATTATGAATTTAATACATGCCATTGCACTATCCATAACTGTTATATATATGTAACACATAATAGTATACAATATTTTATGTAATTATGTATTAATTTTGTATTTTTGTACTTATTTACTAAAAATTGAATTATTATTACTATTTATTATTTGATTTATTTTTTATTAAAAGGGTGCTCCCACGTTAGCAACATGTTATGTCTTAATGGGAGTCTCCTTGACCATTACATTTATATAAATTATTTCAATTTGTACATGTAGGTATGATCAAAATAAACCTGAATGTTTCTAGTTGACTACCCTACTCCTGACAGATATCCTATGCAGTGTGCCGAAGTTCGTTAAATTAGTTCAACAGCTGTACTTGGACCTAGAACTGTCAATCCTTTTGTCCTGCTGTGGGAACCATGATAGACAAACGCCAGTGCTTCAGATCAAAGGGCATTTTTCTGGAAATCTTATATAGCCGCTTATATTGCAACCATTCTCATAAGCGGCTGAGCTGTACTGTGTTTTCAAATAATTACTTCTACTTCCCAAACATTACATGTAATATCAGCAATGAGTGACCGAAATGGAAATGACCAAATTTTGAAAGGTAACAAGACAACTGGCTCAGCTAAAATTTAGCAATTCACAAGAAGATTTACCATGGGTATTGAGACTACTATAACTAGCAGAGCCCTGGCGTGCGTGGATGGTAGTGTACATTTTTGAGTTATTGTCTAACAAGTACAAGTGGAATCTCATTAATTTGGACACTTTGATCACAGTGTATGTGTTCGGATTAAGACAAATCATGCACATAATGGGGGTGTGCATTAGTATTTGGAGATTTTATTTCTGTGAAATTACATCAGGATGCCAAGTTTTCTTGTTTTTCTGTGATCAGATTAACAAGGTTACAATGTACAATCTTTTAGCTATGTTAATTCAATTTGTTTAAAATTATTTTCCTTCTTCCAAATTATGCAAGTATCATAATAATTTATTTGGAAAAAGGCCTGTTTTGAAATTCAGCTTGGACATGTATTTTGAAAAGCACTTTAGACAGTTTTGCTTCACAATGGTGACATCCTTCTCTTACATAAGTGTAGTCTTTTGACACAATGACAGTTGTGCAAGTAGTGTGCTGTCACCTGGCTAGGTCATCTCATGCTGCTGGAGTTAGAGTTGACAGATGGAAGTGTGGTGGTAAAACAGCAGGTGTTAGAACTGCCAGCATAAAGGAAACAATTCATCAACAATCACTGGCTCCATCCCTGGTAATGCAGGCAGGCATACATGCATGAATGCACATGCTCAGAAACAGAACATAAGCCTACTAAAAGGCAGACAACAATGAGAAAGCATTGACAGTGCAATGCATTTACAATAATCCAAAGTAAGCGTATTAATATGCAGATGCAACTCATTTGTAGAACATAACATTTTCACACGGTAACCACCAGTTGGGGTATTAAATGACCAAAATAAGACCAAAATGGCAGTTTGTCCATCTTTTAGGTGATCCCTTTATGGAATCCCCGTTATCATTACACCAAGACTTGTCATAAATTACTTATATTGGGCATTTAGAGGTCAGCTGTACTTGTCAGTACAGCAGTGGACTGAGGAGGTCAAGGCTCACTGTGTCAGTGGAGAGGCTGGTCATTGGAAAATGTTATTGTGACCTGAGTTCAGGAACCAAACCCCATCTCTGGGGGGTGTTCTATAAGGGGGGCATGCTCAGTGGGGTGTCCACCTAATTTTCTGGAACAGATTTGTCAATAGGAATTTACTTTATCAGCAAAAATGCCCATCCTGTGTATGATGCTACATAATGCAGGTGTTTTCCCGGAGTATTCCTAAATGTAATGATGTAAATTTGAAGAGTTACATAAAACGTCCCCAGAATAATCACACAAAAATATGCATCATATGTAATTTACATCCATGTAATGTGCAGTAGACGTATCAACCATAAAACCCGTAAGAAATTAACCCTTTACCACTGGAAAATTTTGAAAAATTAAAGTCGTTACTTTTCCTCCCAAGTGTCATAGATTAATCACTGAAAATTTGACATCCAAGATGCAAACAGTCCAGAAGAATAATGGTGACGTTAGGAATAATGTTGACATATCCCCACATACATATGCTAGCTCGATGCAAAAATAGTACCATATTGCCCATTGATTATAACATAGAAAACATCCGGGCTATTTTCTACTCAGAGAATAAGACAGGCTTTGCAATAGAACCTAACCAACTTGTTTCTATATACGCCAACTCTATGAAATGTCTTACATTTTATGTGCAGAGGGGACATTTCTCTAGTAATTAACAAGGCAAAATTTGTATAACAGGATGCTGTCAGTGTCTGTAAAAATGGCATGCAAAAATCAGATCATTTTAAAATGGGTCGCACTCAAACGCATCTGAAGAGATACTCTCATGAATATTCTAGTTGTGCTGTAAAAACTTTCATGAGATCCAATTAATATATCCTAGTTAGCTCTGCAAGCTTCTTCCGAGTATTCGCAGCAAAGCACCAGAAAGGTAATCATACAGATTCATTTGTGTGTCCTATGTGTTTCTATTACTCATCTGACAGGTGTGCACAGTTCAAGGTAAACTCACCTGAGTTTCTAAGAAAACAACATATGTGGAAAAAAATTCCCAGTCATTCAATTGCAATGCGTTTTTTTCTAAAAGGCACCTCTTTTTCATTCTAACTAGATGATGTATTTGTATGGTTTGATGGAGTACTGTTGATGCTTTAGGAGTTTGGAATTTGGACAAACTTATCACACATGTGACAGTACTGTGTAATATAATATAGACACAGCTGAATACATCTGACACACTGGCCCACGTATAGCATGTCCACACACAATAAACAATGCACTGCTTGTGTTATTGCAGCAAAGATTGTCATTTTATTTCGTCCATCCATATATCATGCCAACATAAATCGTAAATCGCCATGGCAACATGGAGGCCGATAAGCAGTGATTGTCATTTTATTGTCCACCGTGACAGTACAATTGTTGATTAATAGAGGGAGCCACTCTGGTGTTCAGTGCCAGGAATGTTTTTCGTTTAGTTTGTAACAAACAAGGCACTACATCATGTTCTATGAATAAACATATTATATATCATTACAATTGTACAGCTGATGCAACATGTTAAGTTATATTTCTTGTGCAGAGTGACATACAGTTGTCATTAACTTGTTGCATATTTGTATACATTCATTTACATGTAGCACCGGTCATATATTAAAAGTTGTATACATTATATTGTATACATTATATATTAGGAGTAAGGATCTAAAATTACTAACGACACAAAAATATATCATACACAGGAAGTCAAACTGTAAAAAATTGTGTAACTGCCAAAACAACGTATCTGCATTTTTGCACAACATTTTTTTTACCGCCTTTGGAAACAAATCCTTTGTTAGCAGATACAAACTGTTTTAACGATTATAGAAACATTACATCAAAACAAAGAAAATAAAAAGGTAAAACTAATTTGTGGAAAAAAACAGAGATGTTGTTTTGGTAGTTAGACAACGATAATGTATAAACATGTATTCCAAAATAATCAAACCTCACAATTATGGTCACCCTAGTCAAAAATTGTTTCCATAACAACAGTGTATAGGAAATTAGTCCTTCTGATACCATCACCTTGCTATTAAGGTCAACTTGGCTCAGTTCCAAGGTTGACCTTAATAGGGAGGCCCCGTTGTATGGTCAGTTTTTGGTCACTACAGAGAGGTAACGAAAACTAACAGTATTTATACTCACTCATTAATTCAAGTAGTGTTCAACCCCATTACACAAAGCGAACCATTAACCTCGATACAAAGCATTTGTTAATGTTATGAAACCGCACAAATATCACCTTTATTATTTTATTTTAAAATGAGTTTTGCTAAACTTGGTGAAACTTAAACATGGCAATATCTGCACCCTCAAAGGCTGTATGTTTGTCCTCTATCGGGTGACAAAATAATTTCATAATGCCGTCAACGACACTTTTACAAGCTTTTCGGAGCTACAAGGGTGATTACACCAATTTTTTTTAATCAGCAAATTAAGGATTTTGTTCAAATTGCATGCAAACCACTCAACAACAATCCCAGTGTGACACGAAACCTGCATGAAACGGATGTCCCAGAAAGCCGGACAGATACACTCAGTTTGTGAGAGTTGATAAACATGCTCCATGCAGTGTGGCTATACCCACAACCCTGGACAGGCACATCCTTTCTTTGACCTAGAAATGTTTTTATCTTGACAAGAGGCAAGGCAGTGTTTATGCCAGTAACAGTTGACAGTAGGCGCCAGACCATGCATAGATCAGGAGGCAGGCGCCAAAAATAGCACAGAAGATCCATCATCATGTTGTAACACATAAAGGCTGACCCATTTGCTGGCTAGCTCTTGCACCAAGACAAATGTGAGATAAAAAGAATGATAACGAAAGGATGGAGGGGGTTTGGGGCCACACTGACAAACTAGACTGGGAAACACAAGGGGCACGCGATAACGTAGTGGTTAGTACATCCGCCTGACATGCCGGCACCCCGAGTTCAATACCTGGGCAGGTGTGGTATATTTAGTGTAAAAACCTGGGGCCGGTTTCATGAAGCGTACTTAAAGTTACGCAATTACTTAGCGTCACGTTTTTGCGTAAACTCCTATGCTCGCTTATATTAAAAAATCATGTCATTTACCAAGACAATCATTTTAGCGTTAAGAACATTCGTAGCTGCTTCATGAAACCGGCCCCTGGCTCTCAACATTGGGGACTGTGTATCCCTTGTGACTCGGAGATCATGTTAATGTCGGTCCCGTCTCAATTTGGGACATAAAGGAACCACTGTCGACACCCTGGAGTGACCACCCCAGTGCCAGCATATATACAGGTCGGTTTGGCGATAATGTTCTGAAAAAGGCTGACTAGTTGAATGAGACCTCATAAGACCATTAATTATTTACATTTTAACCACAATAATACAGACTAGTCAGTTAATAGAACGTTGCCAAGCGCGGGAAACAACTAGAACTAGAATAAATATAAAAAATTCTAAGTACTGAAAAAATACCTTATATTTTGGTCATTGTTTACCTGTCTAGAAACTTGTTGATTTCTGTCTAAAGTATCAGCATAACAACACAATAAGGGTCAAACAATTCACACAAAATGCATTGATCCACAGCAATGCTAGCACAGAATTTTCATGATCAATTCAACACCTTAAATTTCAGTGTGCCAGAACTTACACATATTGCAAAGTGTGGCCCTGAAAATACACCAATATTATCAAGTTGACCCCATTTTGACCTAAGATCAGTAATCCCAAACTTACTGCCCTGGGAATTCATCTCAGATTTGTTTATGTCAACAACAAGCCACAGCTCTGACAGAAGATTAAGAGGAAATCAATCAAAGTGGAACAGTGGAAAGTTGGTCTTATTTCTGGACTGCCATTTGCCAGTTTTGGGAATACAAATCAGATTCTATGCATGTTGACAAGATCTATACCAGAGCCCAGGACTGGTGGCCTTAGGTGACATATGTGTACCAGAAAGACTAATACACAAACACGGTCTTTGATCACTCTCAGGCCTCTTATACTTTCTTTTCTGTTACCATTGGATCAAAGCAGAACGGTTGTTCGAATTTGCATATTTTAAACAATTATTTCCATAAAATTTAAACGCTGAAGCTGACTGCATTATAAAGACAATGAACTTTCTATAATTGTATTAAAAGGTGGGTTTCACCAATTTCACCACATACTGATGGTGTCATTAACATAAATGTGGTTGCTTCTATAAATAGTATTAAGTGTTTTTCATTAAGAACTTTATAAATAATGCAAAACAATCTGCCATTAGGACATATATATTGTTATAACTTGCCATCACCACATATATTTTTTCTAGAAGTGCCATATTTAATTAATGTATTAACACAGCCTAATAATATCATGAGCAAAATAGTCTTAATGAAAATTACATTTTATGAGCTCACAGAAACCTTAATGAATTATTCCCTTGATTCTTTACATTTTACATTTATTTAATAGAGATATCTTCTTTTAAAATCTTCAAAATCCTTCCATGAGCAACAAATTAACTAAGATATTTAATAATGATCATTTCCGAATACAACACTGTAATTTCAGAGAAGGCCACTTTAAGTTGTTTCTAAAGTACTTCAGACCACCTAAAAAAACATAAGACCTATGGTCCAAAAAGGTAATTTTAACCATAACATGTTTACTTCCAACTACCAATAGCCCCCAATCAGACAGACATCTGCATACATCTACGTCGCAACATTTAATATTATTTTCAAATAAAGTGCATTCATTCGACTATATTCTCAAAAAAACAATTTGATCAAATTAGATAATCTCAACAAGTCATACAAAAATGCTTATTTAAAATTGGTGTCAAACATTCATAACACACGTGTGCATTCATTCAGTTTACTACTCTTGGTACAATAGTTACCTTGACCCAATTATTTGACCTCCACAATCAAGATGAGTCAAGTCAGACTTGTTCTGACATTGACAGAATGGCCAGTTTAGCTGGTAAAACATTCAACATGATTCAGTACATTGTATACTAATGAAATACTTGTTTCAGTTAGGGTGTATCCGTTGAAAGGAGAGGTTCCCTAATCAAATGTATTCGTTCCAACAAAATCATCTAGCTACACCACTTTGACTTAATTTTATAATTATCAAACATTCACACGGAATTATATCTATTTAGCAGTAGTGTCAAAGTTCAAACTTGCTAAACAAATATGACAAATTTTAATGCCCATCATTCACAAATTTAACATTACATATTTGGATGGAGAACAAAACACCTCTTAAATGCCAGATTCCATCAAAATGTTTTTTTTTTTATTATTACAAGAATTCATTACAATTATCAAACCTTATAACATAAGTTTGTAAAAGTGAAATATTATGATCATATCTATAATCATTACTGCACTGGATACACATTTAAGCAAACTTATTTCCCTAACTGCCAAAACCTAGATCCTTTGCTATAATTTGTAGTCACCTAAATACAATTTACCAAGCCACGTTATATACTGGTCAAGTGCTGACCTAAAATAGTATACAGAGAGTTCCATTAAAACCTTTTAGACAGTTAAACCTTAGACATCTCAATGCTCTAGTTAACACTGCTGTAAGACAATCTATTTATAACCGATAATGATCTAAAGGGACTCCTTTACACAAACACCACAGTGTGGCTGGATAGGTGTCTGACAAACAGTGTACATAGTGTTTTACCAAAGAAAGTCTGGAGGTTTTCGTGCCTAGTTATCTGTTCATAATAAAACTTGTTGCATAACGGAAAAAAACATTATCAGCAATTACATTCTGCTCCAACATTATTTCATTATGTCACATACCCTTGCTGTTACAATTTCAAAATTATATTTCAACATTATTTTGTTAGTTATACTGTCCAGGATTAATTCAGTGCTGAAAATGTCTTATAATACCATTGCCTATGAAGCATTAATTATTGTACTACAACAAAATTAAAATTAGTGAAACTTCAGTAGCTTGTGAACAGCAGTATTAAATACGCATGTGTTAACAATCGGTTTAATTACATTAGTTTTCATATCCTAAATATCTACCAATACTGTTCAAAGATAGGTCACACTTTAACCCATAAAATTAAATCAGGGCTTTATAGCTTCAGTTTAGATGCAAAGCGTGAAAATCATAGCCAAGCATGTTTAGTAGTGACATATATATCAAGGGCAGTTTTTGCGTGTTGATTAATAAAAATGCCATCGCACTGATATGCTATGTGTATTAACAATAACAGTTTCATACACAAGTGTGTTCAAGTGATACACAAAAATCATGATTTTGCTCATAAAAATACCACTAAATATATATACACGATATGTACCTTACATATAAATATAATTCCCGATTTCTCATCAGCGCGCACATTTAAAATAGGTGCTAAAAAACATTATGTTTTAATAAGATTCCTCTAAATATGAATTCCAGTGCAATTAATAAAAACTGTTATTCATAGCTGGCCAAATGAAGTAATTAAGGAACTTTATTTAACTGAAGTTGTCGATGGGTTTTCCGTTTGTTAGAAATAAATTTGGTACACATCTGAAATTGTTGAATGTTGAGCATGACCGCCTTTGATAGTCACTTAGACATCCTTCAGCTTGCTAAGGATAGGAATAAAAACTACTAAATTAAGAAAAAAAAACACTTCTCATTTACCTTTTGACAAAGTCCTGCTGAGAAACTGGGAATTATTTTTGTATGTCCTAACTGTAATCGCATTCAGTTGGCGGGGGCGGAATCGCCTCCCTTCAATAACGCAAACTCAGCTACAAGGGAGAAGTGGTCGGAAGGGTATTGGAAGGAAGGGAGCCGATCCTGCCCGATCTGTTCATCCGTTGGGAAGTTGAGCAATGCTTTGAGCTTGAGTGCGTGGTCCGTGTACCATATATAGTCCAGCGTGCGACACACATGCTGCTCACCTCCCTCCGGACCCGTCCGACCGCGGATCTTCCATGTCGTGTAGTTTGGCTCTGTGGCGCCATCTGGCGAAAGGTTCTTGTACGCGCTTGACAGTTTCAGTGAACTCTGTACAAATGCATTGTACACCGGTTCGATGCAGTCGGCGTTTAGGTCTCCACAAATGAGAAGCGCATCTGTCTTGTTGACTTTCTTCTCAAGGAAATCTAGAAGGAAGCTGCCCTGTTTGTGACGCAAATCCTCCCACCCGTATTTCGCCTTCAGATGGGTCGTCGCGATGCACAACTGTTGTGCGGATGAACTCGAACACAGCGCCCTAGGGCAGAGGGTGAATATCACAGATACCTGGTTCGTGTATATGTCATCGGCCTTCAACACGACCGTCTCCTTGTCGACAAACTCAAACTTGTTGAGTTTGTAGAAGACACAGCATCCGTCTGGACCATTGCTGTCTTTGACATAGAGCGCAGGCGAGTCGGGCTTCGGGCAGAATGCCCCATCGTACCCGATCGCACCCAGAATCGGGCAGAGGAAGCCGAAGTGGTCAACCTCCTGAAGACACATGATGTCTGGATCGTGCTCCAAGATCTCCTCTAGCATACGGAGACGGCGCAGGTTCCACTGGAGCGCTTCCGGAGGACACCGCACAAAGTTGTCTCGGCCCAGACACAAACCTAAAACACATGGTACAATATGATGACTTCTATCTGCAACATACAGTACAATACGAAAAGTTCTCTATGCAACACACAGTACAATATGAAAAGTTCTATATGCAACACATAGTACAATATGAAAAGTTCTATATGCAACACACAGTACAATACGAAAAGTTCTATATGCAACACACAGTACAATATGAAAAATTCTATATGCAACACACAGTACAATATGAAAAGTTCTATATGCAACACACACTACAATACGAAAAATTATATATGCAACACACAGTACAATATGAAAAATTCTATACGCAACACACAGTACAATATGAAAAGTTCTATATGTTCTATATGTTTTCACGAAGTAATATAAACCAAATCATTTTGTATACTATGATGCACTGTTTGTAAATTTGTTTTAAATTATTTTTGTAGTCATTATTTATTCGTTACAAAAATGAAAATATGGTAATTATATAACAATGTTTCTCAATTTTATTTATTTTATATTATCGGAGAATGGAAAAGAAAACTTAAATGAGGCGAGGATGACCTAAAGGGTGGAAGGACTGTGAGAGGAATGGCAGCGAAAGATAGACGGGCGTGGAGACAGTTGGTGGAGACAGCAGTGAAAGGTAGAGGGGAGTGGAGACAGTTGGTGGAGACAGCAGTGAAAGATAGGGGGGAGTGGAGACGGTTGGTGGAGACAGCAGTGAAAGATAGAGGGGAGTGGAGACAGTTGGTGGAGACAGCAGTGCAAGAAAGTGACGGGAAAATTAATTGAAAAGAAAACAGAAATCGAGAACCGGTATCGAGGCCAGCCTCACCCTGGACATTCAGGGAAAAGAAGTCTTCAGATGCTGGTGAAATGATATATTTCCTGCCGACTTAAAACTGTGACAGTGTCAGTTTCATAGAGTTGGTCTGGCTGCCCTGCGGCAACCGAGAAAGGTTTCATTCTGACATCACAACCTTTCACAGGTGTTCTGGATAAAAGTACAGCATGCCAGGCTTGTTACAAATTTATCTGAATGTACATTTTAACATAGAGCATTTAAATGTGCATTCAAATGCAACCAGTGACATTTTCAACACATTTTAATGCGTATATTCTAAACATATGCAAATGACCCCAAAGACTTGGTTTTTGAAAGCCCAATCACCTGTAGGCATTTCAAATGCTGAACTGTGTACCCGCTTGACTAACCATATATAACTGATATAGTTTTTATATTGATCACATCACTTGTCCCACATTCTCATTTTGGAGGTTGAAATTTGTTAAATATATAAACAGTTAAAGTTTATGGCTGAATTATTCTGAAAGTGTTATGAACATACCTACAAAATTAAAGTATTATTGCCAGTATCCCTGACAACAGATGGTAGCAAATTGCACATTGCACTGTAAAACAATAATGAAATACAGGCTGCTGAAATCACTTTCGGAAATAATAAATGATAAAATATGTTATTGTCCAATGTTTGTGCACCTAGTATACCTATTGCCTTTCTCTGTATCATACTTTACATTTGCATAGACAGTCTGTATCAATATGTTTACATCTCTACTAATACGTAAACTTCTAATTTTATAGGAACATGAAAACATAATGCATGCAAATTTGGTATTTACCCCTTATCATATAATAGGGCATACATATCTACACAATTTACATGTAAATGCTTAGCTTTTTTGCAGAAGTACTCAAATATGGCCACTTAATCATTGGCTAAAATTTTAATGAATTCTGCGACTCTAACGTTTTGACCATTGGTGGAATCGACAATTTTTTTCATTAAGACAAAGTCTGAGACTAACCTTGAGAGAGGACATTCCACTGCATTACTCGGATGTTGCATGCTTCCTTCGAGCCGCCCTTGTCTGTCTGTTCATCCGTCTGGCCACACAAGGGCCTCAGCTGCCGGTGGAGCAGCGGAGGGTAGTCCAGCAACAGTTGCTGGACACGGGTCAGCAGAGACGACCGCGTCCATTTCTGCTGTAGGTTGATATCTGGGAAGGGCTCGGCGCGGTTGTAGTAGTGTTCAAACACCGTTGGATCAAAGTCAGCCATGGACATCGCTACGAGAGACAGCACAACATCATATATCTTGATTGAATTTCTATTATTTACCATTACAATTATTATACAATTATCAAACTCAAGCAACAAGGTATCTTTACGTACAGCACAATCAAAGTACTAGACGAAATATTTACCATTGCAACATGTACCAGGTGGGAGTAAACATAAGTTTACACTTCAACTCTCCCGTTTCCAACTAACCATAAATATGATACATACACATTAACACAGAAGTATATATAAATGTATGCATATATATTTGTATAAATGGCTAGATTATATATATATATAATATTATGTGACCTGTCACAGCCAAGTGAGTATTAAGTCATAAAATAGTGAAATGGAGTTTTGTACCTTTTTTTACTCAACATATCGTAAGCTTTAAAATTATACCTCATTTGTTGAAATACCTTCAGCAGATTTTAGTAATTTTTTTAACTGAAGCAAGCTTTAAAAACTTACAATTTGACAATATACAGGTCATAGTGACTCAGTGTATATTGTAATTTAATAAATGGGTTCATAAATACATGTATTTTATTAGTTTAAGATTGTTTGTCGAGGAAAAATAATCAGGAATTTGAAAGATGAGAACACAAGGTATGTATTTTTTATTTATGTCAAAATCACAAAATTTATTGGACATGATCTGGACAGCTATTTTTTGGCTCGTGTGCAGAACATGCCTGTATGACTTGACACCTGTTTCACTGTGTTAGGTCACATACTGATAAATTAATTTTGGAACTTTGTAGGTGCATCTCCTCACAGATAGCAATGTCCAGTAGCATCTTCCTATGTTCACGAGACTAGTCAGTGGCCTCGCCTCAGATCTGCCAATTGGTGATGTATTTAAAAATAAAAACAATATTTCGAGTTTTTTTCAGTGATCAAATTGAGTTGTCAGTATTTCTCCAGGTGGCACCATGGTTTGTTGAGGGGAGTGGACTCTGCGTCTGGGATTGATAAGGTGCACTTACAATATTAAAAAATTAGTGTATACAAAATGTTTTATACAAAATACTACCAAAACAAATGTTTTCATTAGAGCAAGGCCAGTGGTGTATTTAAGAAGGATTTAATCATGGCACCTTTTGGAAAAAGTCAAATTTTCGTTTTTTTTGTTCGTTCCGACAGCTATTGCATTAATCTCGAGATCAACATATTCTGATTTGTTTTAACTTGATTGTATACATCTATAATAATATCTAGATGTAGCCGCATGGTGATATTTGTGTTCGAAAGTTTCTAAACACGGTTTTAGTACATTGGCTTCCTTGGCAACAAGTCACGACATTGATTGGCATAACAAGATGGCGTAAATTGTAAACACTGAGTTGAAAAGCGCGCGTAACACAAACACCCCAAAGTCAACTGAAACAATAGTGCTGCTTTTCAAAGTAATTTTATTTACTCAGGCTGCATTAAGAATAAACTAAATTACCCGCAACTAGAGCCTTATTTCTACCGCATTTAGTATTATTAAGTCTCGTTGAGCGTGGATTTCCTGCCTCAACTGTACACTTCGTGTAAACAAAGGCTATACATATAGCTCCATCCATATAGAAACGCGCAGGTCAGGCTGCTAACTAATTGATTGCCATAGTAGGAGCACCAACAAACCTTTATACTAATAGGCTTTTCGCACAGGACGTCTTTTAAAACCCGGAGTCGCCCTGGGTGAAAATCCCTCGTTAGCTGCACCATATAATAAAGACGTCTTGTCTGCACTTAAAATTTAAATAGATCATTTAACCTGATACCTGTGCGAAATCTGTCAATTGCATTGATTATAATATAACGTAGGTTAATTAATAAAAGAGAGAGGGAGAGACTTGGCTTGCAACTTGTTTCTTTTGTGAAATCCTATAACAGCATTGAACATTTTATTGTAAGTACACTTTATTTTTAAACATTTTAAAATCTACACCATATTGTTTTTATCTTTTGTATTGTTTTTAAGCCACTATTTATGTGGGTGATTCTGGACAGTCGTACAACGGCATCATTTTTTTAACACATTTTAAACTACCTGAAAATTGGCAGGAAACTTGTCATTATAAGATGGACCTACGGGTAACAACGGCTTTCATACTGATGGTCGCATTCTTGGTGGGACTTTGATATGATAATGGTTTTACATCAGCATCATTTCCTGATAGTATAAATGCTGGATTCCAGTTTGTGGGTGAGAGGAGGATCCAGACAGCTTTGCTGCTTGGAGCTGATATGTACATCAAGCGTGTCGTGAACAGACAGTCACGATATCCATCTGCGAACCAGCGAACAATGTCCACTTATCTGTTACTTGCACTACTGATGATATGGCGTGAGCATGCGTTGTAGTTGTACCGTAATTCGAAGGGCCCATGCAAATGTAAGCATATATCATGTCACTTACACCGTTGCATAATATGTCCGACTTAATTACTGAGAACTACGAAACATGGAAAAATAAGTTCTCGCCACATTAACTAAACGTATATTATACGTCGTTATGCGCAGTTGTATATTTTGCATTAGCACGGCTAAACGCGAGGGTTTATCGTTATGGCAACGCCGCATGTCGGCTGCTTTCACCGGTCACGCCAGGCAGATCGCAACAACCTTTGCAACAACCTTTCTACACCCCGGGGCACTGTCCATAACTCGACCTTAACCTTTAACCACCGACGCAACTCCTAACCTAGTTATCACGATCTCGCCGCAAACAAACTTCAGAAAGAAGAAACGACAAGTTTGCACCTGATGTAAAGTTACCGCAAACGGGACGATAAATGCGGATAATACGTACGTCGTTGGCGATTCGCTGCAGACGAGCAGAAGCGAGACACCGCCCCCCAGCCGAGCCGTAGGCCGCGGCTTCGCGGTGCCGCGCATAACATATTCCCGTCGTATTGATCATACGTCGAACTAGCCCCGCCGCAGTGATCGATTGGTCTGGCGTGTGCCCTCGACCCGCTAGCCGGACCCTCAACTGGACCGTTCGTTCACGAGACGTCACCACTGTTTAGAAGACGCTGGGTCACTGCTCCAAGGACAGAGTCAACACTGTCACCGCGAATGAGCGTCGCTGCCTCGTGCTAGAATGACACGCAGTCACCGAGTGGCTCCCATGCTGCCGCTGCGCCCGTCTCGACTGCTGTATGAAACTTTAGATGGATATTTATGAGGATGGTTGTCACCGTTTGAACCCGGGCTGTGAAGTTTTCTGCGCAGGGGCCTGTTTCGTTTGCCTGTTAGACCCGTTGAATGGAAATAGTATGGTCTTACTCTATGACTATGGGTCTACACGCATATGGATCTACATACGTGGATGTTTGTAGGAAATGTGCAATCCCCAAAAATCAACCACGCTACACGAGCCTGCAATGAGGAAGTGGCGCACACTAAAAGGCGAACCAAGAACGGGCGGAACAGGCGGCACAGGCGGGCCGGGCGGACCTCATCCACAATGATTCGCACAATCGCTGTGCTCCGTTTTTTACATTCGTTGCTTGTGCGTTCGTTTGTAAACATGGATGGTGTAAAGTGCATGCGGGCTTGTGTGTAGAATGGAATTCCATGGATAACATTAATTAAATGCTTTTGTTCAACTAAAGATCATTTAACATGTTTTAGCAACGGCTAACTCTTTGATAAACTGAATAGAACATCTGCAACATATGTTCAGTTAATAATATAATTATCATTGGTTTTGTTTTGTTTATTTCTATTTAGGCAATTGTGCACATCATGTCAAATAATATTATAGACACCTGTATTGTTTGTTGCAATGTTATTAATTTATTGCAATGCTCGAAGAAAAATTGCACTTAACATTTCTTTTACAATTTCTTCATTTATTAAAAATGATTAATAATCCTAATATTCTAAGAAAAGTATGCAAGTGAAATGGACTGATGCAAAGTGAACAAATTGTTATAATATGAAAAGTGAATAGATTGCATGCGACCAGTTCCGCACATATGTATATATATATATATATATATTTGTATTACCTGCACGATAAAACAGCTGGTTTACTACTAAATGTTGTTAGATTACATTCGACTATTGTTTTTAGTAAATCCAATTGAGTTCCAACGAAATATGCCCCTACACTATAGATCAAACATAACCAAAAGACGATGGAAGCCTTCGAATACCTCACCTTGCTGTGTAGTAATTATTTCAGTATATATTTGTTATAGTAAGTAGGCTGTTTATCGTCATCATTCTTTTAATTTTCTAAAAATACAAATTATACCATTCATGAAATTAAATACACAACTGCTACAATAGTAATACGAGATATACCAATGTTTACAGATGCACTCGCAAAAGACAGCAACAACGCATGTAAAGACGGAACAGATATATCGTGCGCATCCTTGTGAATGTGGTCCTCCAGGTCCGCCCGTTGTTGGTCCGCCTTGTAGTGTGCGCCTGAGGAAGTGCACGTAAAGGTCCTCAACCAATTCGTTTGTCTATCGCCAATCCGGTTCTTTTAGGTCCATATGTGTAGTGAATAGTTTAACTAGTGTGCACAGTCGGTTTAATTAAAAAATGCGTACTTGTTTTTTTAATCGTCAAAAGAGTTGTCGTTACACCGGGTATAGCCGGCGAAAGCCAATTGCGCTGTCCACCATTTCGGTCACGTGCTTTACGCGAGATCGGTATCACACGCATTCGAAAACAATAACAACACACACGTGCTCTGGTGTATCAAGACGAAGATTCCAGACCAAAGTGGTTCTACGAAGGTACGTATTACACTATCGCAACTAGCAACACAAACGCGTAGCCGTGTATTAATTCAACAAGAATTGCAATTTGCGAACGTCTACACTCGACTCGAGGCTGACTAACTTCTAACTCTAACTAATTACTAAAGTCTAACTCTAAGCCGGCTAAGCCTTACCAGTCACCATATCATTATCAGCTAGATATTCCGTCAGAGACTGTGACAACGAACATAATATTTGATATGTATTGTATTTGGTTGCGTAGGATCTTGTTAATAAGCTATGTTATTGTGACAATATATATAGAGAGTAGATGACGTGAGGGTGCGAAGTGACAAGTACCATTAGTTTGGCAGTAGGCCCCTAGCTGTTGATCGTGCAAGTAACTTAGTCAGGGAGCATCCGTAATTTCGTGCAACAGAACGTCAAACACGGGAGTATTATATTGATGATTATAATTATTAAAACAGTGTTTTGTGACTCACATTTTGATACTATTACTGCAGAATGTTGTTGATTTGCATTGTATTTTATGCAAAATAATTAAGATTTTTATATTCACAACCATGATGGTGATGATGATTGTATTCAATATAAAAATGTAAACGTGTAATTACATAAAATATAAATACAGCTAGAGTACACCACAAGAAAATGTTCGCACTTGGTTCCATTGTGGTCCTTGATGCCTGGCTGTAGACTATGTAATTGGTATCCTGTGATACCTTTCAACTGACATATGCCAGCTATTCTTGTGTATTTATCAATATGTGTATACATTCTACCCCACAGCAATATATGAATGCATAATACGTAACTTGAATTATGATGTCGCTAGAGGCCACACTGCAACCCAACAATGGGAATGAGAGGAGGCAGAAGAGGTGCTAAGGCGGTCACCTGGGTCAGGCAGACACAGGGAGGTTACATAGACTGCGGGAGGCCCACATTTGATCAATCCAGTTAATTTCAAATTTATAACAATCATGCATGTATAAGTTATAAAAAAATGTTAATGTGCACATTTAAATGCACATTTGTTTTCATACACATCTTAATAATAACATCTCGATGACTCAGAAGTAAGCTTATAAAATAAATTATTCATTTTTGAAGAATGTAGACATACATATTATGAACCTTTGAATACATGACAATGAAAATATACTGTTAGCATCACAATAACACCAATTTGTTATTTCCAACATTCACCTTGACCATTCAACCTCGGGCAGAACCTTACAATGTCAAACATGAATATGTGTAGTAGTTACACATGGCAGACACTGACGTGAATTTGTATACTGAAAACAAAATATATAAATGCGCTTTGCTGATGCTTTACTGATTAGCAGAATTCAAATCAGTCTGTAATATTGACTAAGATCAAACACCACTGTAATGAAATTGAACAATTTAAAATTCATGTAATGACAATGAACACCTTGTAAAGACAACTATTTAAAAATTATCACCGTTTTGAAAAAGAGCATATTCTACTAATGTCTGCATGCTGTGTCAACCCACCACCTCCCCGGAACAACTCCGGTAAACACCGACTGTTCCTAAGATATCAACATGTATATATGCTGCTGTAGTAGAACATTTCTTGCTGCCGTTTTTCTTGTGAAATGCTGCAGGTCACACATGAAACATTATTTTATATTTACTGATTATGACAATGAACACTCCATGATTATTTACTCCCAACACTACTATGATACCTGTTTCTTTACTGAATATATGCTTTTCTTTACACGAGATTGAACTAGTTTGCTTAGTACCACTAGTTCTCCAAGCAAATATGGCATACTGGGCAGTTGTATTTGTCCAGGATCTCGGACAAGATTCTACAGCCATGCAGCATACCGCATATTAACGGTTTGTCATGTGAATGTCCACCGAGTGATCCCAATTGTGTCGTGTGTTGCATCCGTGACAGATTCCCCAGTGCCGATGGAGTGTACACTGCAGGGCCTCACCAAGGATCACATTTTTGCTAGTCCAAATTTTTTCAGACATGCAACGAAGTGCGTTCGGGCATGCGATTGAACGCGCGATCGGATGCGCAATACGACACACACACACACACACACACACACACACACACACACACACACACACACACACACACACACACACACACACACACACACACACACACACACACACACACACACACACACACACAACACAACACATCTATATATATATATACAGTAAACATCGCCTAAGTCGGATTCAATCGGACCGAGTGATTTAATCCGAATTACGCGAAAATCCGACTTAACCGAATATGATATATATCCCAGCACTAACACAAAAGGCCGCCTTCTAAAAGCCTTTAGATACATGTGAATAACGCTTGAAAGGTGACTGGATACTGTAGTAATTATACATGATATGTCGATGTCCACAAGCAACACGCAACATTACGCACTATTAGAACAGTTCTGTGCTTCATTTTGGCACGAATCTCTATCGTTATAGAATTAATAATTATTATTGATTGCGTCAGTCATTTTGCTCTACGTAAGTCTTTGTTGCGACTGTCTCATGGGAATGTCCTCGGCCTCGTCAGTCAACTCTTCGATCTAACTGTTGCCGAGCGTCGAGTGTCACTCGGTTTTGATAACATATTTTCAGACATCGAAACTTCGACGCCTTCATAATTGCTCACTAAATCATCCATCATATATACAGCATCTCCATACACCTTGCGGCGTTTGTTCCATACGTCGCTATCGTCTTGACGTTGAACACCTTCGATGAATAACGCTTTTTGTTGCAGTTTAGAATTGTTTCCGGTTTCACTTTGTTCCACGGTAACTTCGGGGTATGACGGCGTCCTAAATAATCATTTCTTGAGAACATGGTGTGACTCCTTCTGGTGCCTCTAGTCTCCTGGTGGCTAGGATGTACCGGTAATGGAACGTCATGTTCTTGGTAATACCAGATTCCATTGGCTGTTGTTGTGGCAGTCTCGATAATTTTATTGGAAAAGCCATTTCACTTTTTAGTTCATGTACTCCAAGCAACCAAGTAATTTTTGTCGAATACTGCGATCCGACTTACGCGAGGAAAACACATTATCTCGAATCAAATGGACCGACTCAGTTGGTACGAGTTAGGCAAAGATCCGACTTACATAATCCGAGTTAGACGAAGATTTTTATAGGAAATACATTACAAAGCAACCGTTCCTCAGAATTCTGTCCGAATTGAGCGAAGATCCGACTTAGGCGAATCCGACTTAGGCGAGGTTTACTGTATATATATATATATATATACACACACACAACAGCATGGTAAATTTGGGTACTCATACTCAGTGTGTCCAATCATAAAATATAAAAATAAACTAAAAGTACAGTGTACATATTACCATTTATGAAGGCAAGGCAGAGAACATGACTGAATGCATATCTCACGTGTGATCAGAAATGTAAGTAGCATTTTTTTGGTCAAATGATGCATTTTCTGTTTAAAAGTGAAAAAAGAAGCCCATTTCTGTTCAGAAAAGTAATATTTTATTTCAAAGTTAACTTTGAAAAATAATACATTCTATCAAATATTTAAAATATCACAACGTTACGATCTCTGCATCTAAATAATAATGTTTACTGTGTGGTTAACTTTTCTAATAACATTTATTTGTGAAATATTTGCAACACAATAGCAACCGTACATAATCAATTTAGATAATACAATAATTCCTGTCACACAATAATATAAATGTCTGGTTGTTTCTCATGCAGCAGTGCTTAATATATACATTGACAAATGTAATTTACACAAGCAAACATATTAAGAATTATGAATGTTCAAATCACTGATGCTGTTTCATTGTAGCTAGCGCTAAATATGACGCCATCGAACGGAATTTGTTAGAACTACAAAACGCGGGCTATATTACTTTGAGCCAGCGTAACCTAGGAGGTTGTTATTCCTTCGAGTTTTGTGTTCGAAACCGGAATATGTACACTTGTGCGTGTTATAACGATGTGACAATTACATTTAATTAGCAACATGTCTTCAATGCGCTTAGCAGACAGACAGACAACGATCGCAAAACGGTTTATGTTAGCGCCTTTCGCCCGCGTCCCTATTTATGTCGGTTGATATCAAGGACAAGGAGCCTATATTTAGACAGGAGGCGTCACTGAGCGAAATCATGGCAGTCTACAATTGGAGTTTTTGTTCGCCATTTGGGAGGCTACTCAGGCTACCACGTGCGTCAGTACATATGTTCTGGCTTGACGTGCCTCCAGAATGGCGGACTAACGGCTCCACTTACGTACTTTGAACAATGGAAATAGCGCATGCTGTATATTGATACATGGTCTTTGCCTTTGGGTGACACGACTCACGAGGTAGCACCGGCGCCATCATACTCGGAACGATTTGCCATGCGCATTTAAAAAATCATCATAAATTCACCAAAATAAACGAATACCGTTGCATAATAATCATATTAAATAATATCGCCAATAAAGTCAATATCGTTTACGGTGTTGGTGATTGTACTCTTAGCGTTTACTGAGTTTTAGCGTTTACAAATCCTGTTTCGAAATGTCAATTACGCGGAATTTCATTCATTTTCCAAGAGAGCGTCGTAATCGGCAAGTGCTTATTGTATCTCCCTGCCCTGGTGTTGACCTCACATAGGATTATTTAGTCTACATAGACATAGGCAAATGATGGGTGCCTTTCAACTCAAGGAGCCACCGCTAGCGGGTAGGTAACAATTACCCTAGCAGGTCGCCGCAGGAGGATAGGTGACAATTATCCTAGCATGTCGAGGCCTGACTTAATTGGTTTCTGGTGTGTGTCGGGGAGCTGGCCAGGCGATCCGGGTGGGCGATTTTCAAAACCAGTATCCGTAGATTTTGTAACTGGCTTCGCGGCAGTTTCAATGACGTAAAAATGGCATGGACGGACCCAATTTGAAACCGTCCAAAACACGCAATTTTTTAATATACCTTCCACAGGACGGGTGGACGGGTCTCTGGGTGAGGCCTAGGTACACTGGCTCCAGGTCAGTCAGTTAGTTTGACTGACTCGAAACCAATGTAGGATGCAGGTTGCTCAACATACGAATATGGTGACGCCTGACTAGCTCTGCAATTGGTGATGGAATGGTGGGTGCTAGGGTCTGGCAGATATGCATGGCATGAGTTTTCGGGCAACAACTCTCGACGCTGTGAGACGGGTTCAGTGTTGAACATTTTTCGGTGAACTACATCAGTTTGGATATCGATGAATGTATGTGTTCGCTGTCTTCGATGGTACTGCATACCAGCTTTCTGATATTTTGCTGTACACCCGCATCTACCTATACAGGAGACAAAGTGACAATTAGCATGGCTCTGACATGTATGATATTTTATATGTGACGACATATTTATTAAAAATCAATAATACACAGCATTTGTATTCAGTTCAACTTTAACTTTTAGCAGTATCCATGAAAAAATACATCAATTATCCAGCATTGTTACAGTGGTAGGGTTTCATTGTCTTTGTTTTGCTGATAGTCAGTGGCAGCCAGCTGAGTTCTTGCAACATACACCAGGTACTTGTTATGTACATCACAAGTTTTTGATGAAGTATGATACTGAAAGCCTTTTCACATTTTTTTCAACAACAATCTGTTGATACAATGACATCAGCATGTTACTTGTTTAAATTCTCTAAGTATCTTGAGGACTGTTATATACTTTTCATGCCACGTTTAATTTTTTATACACCTGTATACATTGTACTAATTGTGTTATAAACAACACTTGAGCAAAGTTAGTTCTGATATTGTGTAGGTCAAAGGTCAAGTACCCGGATGTATGTCAAAGGTCAAGGTCATGTACCCGGATATAGGTCAAGTCACGCCACCTGGCGGATTTTTAAAAACTAAATTCCCCTGGTGTAATTTTTATCAACTAAAACATCGCCACATGGCGAAATTTTTAAAAACTTAATATATGGGCCAACGTTCACTACTGCCAAAATTCGTGCTTCTTAGTTTGACCAGTAACGCCACCTGGCGGAAATTTTATAAACTATTTCCCCATGGCGGATATGTCGTGAACTAAATTTCCCCTGTTGGATAAGTCGTGAACTACAAGTGATGCCACCTGTCGGACAACCTACCAAAATTCGTGTCTCTTGCGCGTTTGCGTGCAATGGAGACCCCTGACGGATAGCTCATGAACTACAAACATAATTCCTGACGGATGTCAGTGAACCAAATATCGATACTGCTTAAGTTCGTGTCTTTTTTCTCTTTTTACTATAAAAAATAGGTCAAAGACGTCATTAAATAGGTCAGTGACGTCGTTAAATAGGCCATTGCGTATGCGCAATGGTTTTTTTTATGCCCCATATCTCTTTTTCGAATCAGGAGCGTAACAAAGTGAAGCGTTATGATAGAACAGTACAGGAACATAATAACCTTCCAGATAGGATATACCAGTATTTATATAGTTTACCGAATTAATGGTCAAGTGTATAAAGACTCATTAGAACGTTTTTATCTTTATTCCATACTGTAGTGTTTAATGTCGTGCTTCTTCAGTAAACCTTTCAAACTTACTTCTGTTATAAAACACCTAACCTGGTATTGGTAACCGAAAATGGACCCATAGAGACACACACACACACACACACACACACACACACACACACACACACACACACACACACACACACACACACACACACACACACACACACACATACACCAACACACTTTTAAACTAACAAACTTGCAAACTTACACTGACAAACGTGTAAACAAACGTACAAACATACTTTTTAACTAACACATTTGCAAAGTTACACTAACAAACGTCCAAACAAACGTACCAACACACTTTTAAACTAACAAACTTGGAAACTAACACTGTTAAACATGTAAACAAACGTACAAACATACTTTTTAACTAACAATCTTGCAAAGTTACACTAACAAACGTCCAAACAAACGTACCAACACACTTTTAAACTAACAAACTTGCAAACTTACACTAACAAACGTGTAAACAAACGTACAAACATACTTTTTAACTAACAAACTTGCAAAGTTACACTAACAAACGTCCAAACAAACGTACCAGCACACTTTTAAAATAATAAACTTGGAAATTTGCACTGTCAAACATATAAACAAACGTACAAACATACTTTTTAACTAACAATCTTGCAAAGTTACACTAACAAACGTCCAAACAAACGTACCAACACACTTTTAAACTAACAAACTTGCAAACTTACACTGACAAACGTGTAAACAAACATACAAACATACTTTTTAACTAACAAACTAGCAAAGTTACAATAACAAACGTCCACACAAACGTACCAACACACTTTTATACTAACAAACTTGGAAACTTACACTGTCAAACATGTAAACAAACGTACAAACATACTTTTTAACTAACAAACTTTCAAAGTTGCACTAACAAACGTCCAAACAAACGTACCAACACACTTTTTCACTCACTCACACAAACCCTCACGCACTCACTCACACACGAGTTGTACAAACGAAACACTAAACTGAGCCCAACAGGTTGCACGAATTGAACTCAGACCAACTAGTTGTACAAACGAAACACTAAACTTAACCCAACAGGTTGTACGAATTGAA
This sequence comes from Paraescarpia echinospica, assembly GCA_020002185.1. Lineage (NCBI taxonomy): Eukaryota > Metazoa > Annelida > Polychaeta > Sabellida > Siboglinidae > Paraescarpia > Paraescarpia echinospica. The sequence continues at coordinate 48,414,186 of CM034543.1, forward strand.
CTTAGACCAACTAGTCGGACAAACAAAACACTATACTTGTACCAAAACGCTGTATGAATCAAACCATAGACCAACTAGTCGTACAAACGAAACACTAAACTTAGCCCAACAGGTTGCACGAATTGAACTTAGACCAACTAATCGGACAAACGAAACACCAAACCTAACGGGTTATCGCGTGAGATTCCACCAATTTGTACAAACGAAACACTAAACTTAGCCGAACACGTGGCACAAATTGAACTTAGACCAACTAGTTGGGCAAACGAAACACTAAACATAGCCCAACAGGTTGTACAAATTGAACTTAGATCAACTAGTCGGACAAACGAAACACTATACTTTGACCAACACGCTGCACGCATCGAACTATATACACGAGTTGTACAAATGAAACACTAAACTTAGCAGAACATTTGACACGAATTGAACATAGACCAACTAGTCGGACAAACGAAACACTATACTTAGCCCAACAGGTTGCACAAATTGAACTTAGATCAACTAGTCGGATAAACGAAACACTATACTTTGACCAAAACGCTGCACGAATCAAACTATAGACACGAGTTGTACAGACGAAACACTAAACTTATCCGAACACGTGGCACGAATTGAACTTAGACCAACTAGTCGGACAAACGAAACACCAAACCTTGGAAGGAAGGAAGGAAAGAAAGAAAAAAGGAAAAAAGGAAGGAAGGAAAAAATGGAAAAAAGGAAAAAAGGAAGTAAGGAAGGAAGGAAAGAAGAAAAAAGCGAAAATTTAAACAACCACCAAGGTGGTTGTATACATTTTCTGAACATTTTGGGACAAAACATTAAATTTTCGCGAGCTTAACCCCAACTTTTTTTTCCTATTTAACCTAATTAGATATTTTTACCCACTAGATGGCGTCATCATGTGATGTAGTACGTGAATTATCCACTAGGGGGCGCTGCACCGGAAGTTATGTCGTACCGGAAGTCACTTGACTGTCATGGCAGTCTCTATGGTCCCATCCTTCCCGGAAGTGTGTCGACGAATAGAGATCTATCATGGACGGTAGATGGCAATACGCTGACTAATTACATTGGTGTCCGTTGAGTGGCGCCGGATGTCACCTGTTTCGTGAAAGCACACAGTTTTATATTAAGGGTAGTCACGTGCTGTACGTTCGGTCTGCTTGAATATGCAAATGAGATGACGCCGAAAACTAGTGTATATACCGTGCTTCCGACGATTCTGGTCATTCCTTCTTCGACTCTCGAGAAGGTCGTATCGTGTCTGGTCGCTCGCACTATTTGTAAATATGGATTTGTTACGTTGTAAAGATGGGTGCATATACATATGTTTTCCGTTAAAAGAAGCGATGCCGCATACGAGTCCCATGGTCGAATCGTTGGACGTGAATCCGAACAGATGGCCGCCCCTTGAAAACGAAGGTATGTAACGTGCTTTTCCTTAGCTGCCTCCTTATCTTTTGTTTTAGTTTGGACATAGAAATTTTTCGATCCACTTGTCGGTACGACCACGACGTCGAAGACCACAACTCGATAGTTAGATAGAGTGCTGTAGTACGGCAAGTATTCACTAGGGGGCGCTGCGCCGGAAGTGATGTCGTACCGGAAGTCACTTGACTGTCATGGCGGCCTCTACTAGGGTCGCTACGCCGGAAGTAACGTCGTACCGGAAGTTACTTGACTGTCATGACGGTCTCTACGGTTCCATCCTTCCCGGAAGTGCGTCGACGAATAGAGATCTGTCATGGTCGGTAGATAGCGTTATTCTGAGTAGTTACATTGATGTCCGTTGGGTGCCATTGGGTGTCGTCTGTCGCGACAACCTGTCGAATTTGCTCCAAAAAGAGGGATTTGACGCGATAACGCGTCGTATTTGCTCCACGAAGAGGGTACGATGTCACAAGATAACCTGTCGAATTCCCTAAAAATGGAGGGATTTGACGCAATAACCTGTCAAATTTGCTCCAAAAAGAGGGATTTGACGCGATAACCTGTCGAATTTGCTCCAAAAAGAGGGAATTGACGCGATAACCCGTCGAATTGCCTGAAAGAGGTGAGATGTCACGCGATAAACTGTCGAATTGCTTGTTCTTCCTTCCTTTTTCCTTCTTTTCTTCCTTCCTTTTTCCTTCCTTCCTTCCTTCCTTTTTCCTTCTTTCCTTCCTTTTTTCTTCTTTCCTTCCTTCCTTCCTTCCTTTTTTCCTTTTTTCCTTCTTTCCTTTTTTTCTTCTTTCCTTCCTTCCTTCCTTCCTTTTTTTCATTCTTTTCTTCCTTCTTTCCTTCCATTTTTCTTTCTTTCCTTCTTTCCTGCCTTCCTTCCTTCCTCTCTTCCTTCCTTCCTTCCTTCCTTCTTTCCTCTCTTCCTTTCTTTTTTCCTTCTTTCCTTCCTTCCTTCCTTCCTTTTTTCCTTCCTTCCTTCATTCCTTCCTTCCAAGGTTTGGTGTTTCGTTTGTCCGACTAGTTGGTCTAAGTTCAATTAGTGCAACCTGTTGGGCTAAGTTTAGTGTTTCGTTTGTACGACTAGTTGGTCTAAGTTCAATTCCTGCCAAGTGTTCGGCTAAGTTTAGTGTTTCGTCTGTACAACTCGTGTCTATAGTTTGATTCGTGTAGCATGTTGGTCAAAGTATAATGTTTCGTTTGTCCGACTAGTTGGTCTGAGTTCAATTCGTACAACCTGTTGGTCTAAGTTTAGTGTTTCGTTTGTACAACTCGTGTCTATAATTTGATTCGTGCAGCGTGTTTGTCAAAGTATAGTGTTTCGTTTATCCGACTAGTTGGTCTATGTTCAATTCGTCCCACGTGTTCGGCTAAGTTTAGTGTTTCATTTGTACAACTCGTGTCTATAGTTCAATTTGTACAACTTGTTGGGCTAAGTTTAGTGTTTCGTTTGTCCGACTAGTTGGCCTAAGTTCAATTTGTGCCACGGGTTCGGCTTGTACAAATTGGTGGAATCTCACGCGATAACCGGTTAGGTTTGGTGTTTCGTTTGTCCGACTAGTTGGTCTGAGTTCAATTCGTGCAACCTGTTGGGCTCAATTTAGTGTTTCGTTTGTACAACTCGTGTGTGAGTGAGTGCGTGAGGGTTTGTGTGAATTGGTACGTTTGTTTGGACGTTTATTAGTGCAACTTTGCAAGTTTGTTAGTTAAAAAGTATGTTTGTACGTTTGTTTACACGTTTGTCAGTATAAGTTTGCAAGTTTGTTAGTTTAAAAGTGTGGTGGTGTATGTGTGTCTGAGTATGTGTGTGTGTGTGTGTGTGTGTGTGTGTGTGTGTGTGTGTGTGTGTGTGTGTGTGTATCTCTATGGGTAAATTTTCGTTTACCAATACCAGGTTAGGTGTTTAACAACAGAAGCAAGTTTGAAAGGTTTACCGAAGATGCACGACATTAAACACTACAGTATGGAATGAAGATAAAAACGTTCTAATGAGTCTTTATACACTTGACCATTAATACGGTAAACTATGTAAATACTGGTATATCCTATCTGGAAGGTTATTATGTTCCTGTACTGTTCTACCATAACGTTTCACTTTGTTACACGCCTGATTCGAAAAAGAGATATGGGACATAAGAAAAGACACCAATGCGCATGCGCAATGGCCTATTTAACGACGTCACTGACCTATTTAATGACGTCTTTGACCTATTTTTATAGTAAAAAGAGAAAAAAGAAACAAGAGACACGAACTTAAGCAGTATCGATATTTGGTTCACTGACCTCCGTCAGGAATGATGTTTGTAGTTCATGAGCTATCCGTCAGGGGGCTCCATTGCACACAAACGCGCAAGAGACACATTTAGTTCAACCCTTGTCCGACAGGTGGCACCACTTGTAGTTCACGATTTATCCACCAGGGGAAATTTAGTTCAGGACAAATCCGCCAGGGGGATATTTAATGAAAATTCCGCCAGGTGGCGCTACTGGTCAAACTAAAAAGCACGAATTTTGGCAGTATTGAACGTTGGTCCATATATTTAGTTTATAACAATTCCGCCAGGTGGCGATGTTTAGTTCATAAAAAAATCCACCAGGGTAATTTAGTTTTTAAAAAATGTGGCTCCACTTGACCTACATCCGGGTGTTTGACCTACATCCGGGTGTTTGACCTTGACCTACATCCGGGTACTTGACCTAGATATAACGTCACATTCCTCTTCCTCCAATCATAATCATTCCTCTACGCTAGACCACCTGTATTAGTAGTAATAAGGGTCGATCGAGCCCGGATCATGACCCGAGATCAAAGGCTTTTTCGCTTTTTATAAGTCCTACGGTTTTTTTAGCAGTATGTTGCATACTTTAGAATGTGTCAAAAAAAGTGATTGATGGGTTCCACGGAAGAAAGAGTGTGTCGACATCTAGTGACTAATCAGGTACTAATTAGGTAATTAATTAATTAGCTCACTAGAGGCAGCAATAACTAAAAATAGTAATGGTTATGTAATGGTTATGCGGAGTCACGTGCTTATATAGTAATGACGTGGTGGTGGTTATGTAATGGTTATGCGGAGTCACGTGCGCTTAAGATTATATAATGGCTAAGCATGTGTGCTGCCATCTAGTGACTGAAAAAGAAAGCATGTGCGCTGCTCCACCTAGCGACTGAAAAAGACGCGCGTATATAGTGGTTACGCGTGAGGCGCCGCCGTAGTTAGTAGTGTGTCATCGTGTAGATATGTCGACGACTATGCGTTTCGGAGAGTTCTTGACGTACCTGTCGAATTACTATCCGTGTAGAATCGCGGCGTACGGACAGTATTTCAAATCCGTCGAGCACGCTTACCAGTTTAGAAAAGCGATGTTTTACGCGGACGAAGACAGTGCGCAACGCATCAAAGCGGCGTAGTCGGGGTATATAGCGAAGCGACGAGGTGCCCGTATCGCGAAAACGAGAACGAGTGCCGAATGGGAGGCCGTTATAGTCGAGTGTATGAGGAGCCTGTTGATGAGTAAGTTCGGCGCGTCGAAAAGGTTGAAAGACGCCCTATTGGCTACCGGTGACGCCGAATTGGTGGCGTGGATTCCGTCGAAAGAGGCCTTTTGGGGTTGCGCCTGCGGGTATAAAGGAAGGAAGGAAGGAAGGAAGGAAATGTTTATTTGTCCCAGTGACACAATATTGAACAATAATAAATATGCATAAATAATTTGCAAACAATACGTTGCAACATTATTTTCACTACAACAGAAAAACAATCACGAAGTAAACTATTCAAGACAATACATTAGTGTGAATGAAAAAGTGGTGTCAGCTGCGCAAAGGGACGGGAGACCCCTGCTAAGACCAATTTTGGTCGCTCACGCAGGGGCCACCCAAAATATAATACAATATTTTCTACAACAGTTATTTAAACACTCGCTTAATTGACAATAAATTAATAATTACTCAAAATTCAATAAACAAAATAAAACAAAAAAGAAAATAATAGCGTCCATCAATATTATGTTATTACATGTAATTACAAATATGCATCTACTAAAAGTACACTTACACGCCATTATTTTGGCAAATACGACAGTTTGTTATATCACAATAATCTTTATATGATTGTATATAATACATTTTGGCATAAGCCACGAATCCCTGTAGACTGTGAGTGTAGATTTTGCTTTTCAGTATTGTTGCGGTATTGTTTACTGTGCGAGGTATGTTATTTCGGATGCATTTTTTTGCAAATTCGTGATTTATTCTGGTTATATGTATTTCATTTTGTCTACGTGTATTATGATTGTGAATATTAAAATTATGTTGCAATGTTAGGCGTTGAAGGTACCCAGGGAGTTTATTATGTATGAATTTATAGTAAAATTTAAGTTCCTGAATTTGTAGAATGTCTGATACTTTTAGTAGTTTTAGGGTTTTAAAAATAGGTTCTGTGTGCGCATTGTACTTTGTTAAGCTTATCATACGTATTGCCTTCTTTTGAAGTTTTAAAATTCTTCCACATTTGTGTCCCCATACCATTATTCCATAATTAATATATGGCAGTATTAAGGAGTATAACATCTTTCTAACTTTAATTGGCAACAAATATTTTAATTTATTGAGTACACCTATTGTTTTAGAGCATTTATTTGATATATTTTCTAAATGATTTTTCTAATTTAGATGTTCGTCAATGGTTAAGCCAAGAAAATTAAATGCATACCCTCTTTCAATTAAAACATTGTCTATGTTTATCGTTAGTGGCAATACTCGTTTATTTACAGTTTTGAACAACATATATTTTGACTTTTTAACATTTAAGGATAATTTATTAATTTTTAGCCATTCACTTATTTTGGACAACTCTTTATTGATATTATTTTCAGTTTGAGTATTTTTAATATGGTTATTTGATTGTCGAATTGTGCTTGAGAGGGTAGTATCATCAGCATACATAATAAAGTTAAATAGTTTACTAGCATTTGGAAGGTCGTTTATATATATTATAAAGAGTAAAGGCCCTAGAATAGAACCTTGAGGGACCCCTGTTGTTATGGGTAACATACTTGATTGAACTCCGTCAAATTCGACATACTGATAACGATTTGATAAATAACTTTTGAAGAGATTTAAGGCCACTCCACTTATACCATAGCAACAAAGTTTATTTAATAAAAATTTATGATCAATCGTATCGAATGCTTTCGATAAATCTAAATATATATTTATTGGTATTTCATTGTTGTCCATGGTTGTTATCATTCTATCGATTAGTTCCATTGAAGCTAATTCGGTTGAGTGTTCAGCTCGAAAGCCATACTGACTTTCATAGAACAAGTTATGTTCTTTGAAAAAATCATACAATTGATTATATATAACTTTTTCCAGCACTTTCGAGATAACAGGCAAAAGTGATATTGGTCGGTAATTTGTAAATTGGGTGTCATCACCATTTTTGAATATTGGAATTACTTTGGCAATTTTTAATTTGTCTGGAAAAATTCTTGTGTTTTGTATTTGTTTAGCGAGTAATGTCAACGGCTTATTGAGGTATTTTTTAATTTTATTTAATAATTGTGAAGAGATGCCATCATAACCACAGCTTGTCTTAAGAGGCATTTGGTCTAATATTGTATTGATGGTATATTCATTTATATTTACAAATGTAAAGTTAATAGATGGTTTTTTACTCATATAAACGTTATATGTTTTATTACTATCGTTTGCAATTTGTATTGGCAAGCTGAGGACCGATGTTTGTAAAAAATGTATTAAATTTCTCTGCTACTTTCTCTCTATCGCTTATGGTGTTTTCACCATCTTTAAACACACATTGTTTGGGCTTTTTTGTTGTAGACAAAATTTCATTAATTATTCTCCAGGTTTTTCTTATGTCTTTACTATGTTTGTTAAATCTGGATTCATAGTAAATTTGTTTAGCAATGCGAATAGTCCTTTTTAGGATAGCGTTATACGTTTTAAGATTTGTCTGAAGGTTAGTGTATCTTAACGAGTTCGGGTCATTAAGTTTGAGTTGTTTATATAGATTATCTCGATATTTAATTGATCTTAGTATACCTTTAGTTACCCAGGTGGTTTTCTTATGAACATACTTCTGAAATTTTACTTTTTTTACAGGTAAGTGAAACTTCTTATTATTTTCAATTTCGGCATGAATTTGATTACAAGTTATATTTGGATCTGCATTTTCATTTTTGTTTAACTTACTATAAATATTTGAAAACTTAATCCCATTAGCAAAATTAAAAATTGCTTCACTGGTTTGTGAATACACTTTTATGTATTTAGGTGGGACTGTTTTAGTGCTATCTGTGTTTATAAGACTAAAATATGGTTGGTGATCGGAAAATCGGTTCGGAAAAATGCCTGCAGTTGCGTTTAAAGTAGATTTGGTTAGTTTACAAAAAAAGTTATCAATTAATGTTCCTGATGTATTTGAAAATCTTGTAGGAAGAGTTATTTTCGGATAAAAACTATTTACTGTTAGAGTATCCAAAAAAAAAAAAATGTTCTTTTTCATTAATTTTGAGAAGATTTATATTGAAATCTCCTGCAAGTACAACCTCCATATTTGGTTTCTTGAAAATCGATAAGATTTTAGAAAATTCGTTTATAAAATTTATATAATTTTCATTTAAGTCTTTAGGGGGTCTATATATGTTACCAATTATGATTTCTTTTCATAAACCACCTCCTGTTATTTTTAAGAATTGCCCTTCCCAATCTGTATATTCGTTTGGAATTTGCATCTGTTTATATTCGTATCTAGTATCCACATATATTACTAATCCACCTTTCGCACTACTTATCTTTCCCTGAGATATACAGTTATAACCTTCTAATTGAATTTGCGACAGATCATAATTTTCGGACTTCCAACTTTCTTGTATACATATAATACCAAATTTGAAATTGGTCTGTTTAAGTTCTTCAGTAAATAACTCTAGTTCAACAAATTTAGAATTTATTGACTGAATATTTGTACTTAATACAGCGAAGCCCTTTTTATTTGTAAGCTTATTAAACGAGTCTATGTCATAGTAGGATGAATGTTGTACTACTTGGGTTTGATTCATGTCGTCATCATTATCAGAATCATTCTGTAAGATACTGTTTAAGGAGTTTACTTGGGCATCACTTTGGAATTTCAAAAATGATCTATCAAAAGGTGTCAACATTTAACTTTAGTAGATTTTGTTTTATACTAGATTCTTTGTTATATCGCATTTGCAGAACTGAACATTGGAAAAACACGTGGCCTGCGTGCTTAACAAGTGAGTAGCATATTCGAGTAATGATACACATTTTTACAATTTGAAATAACAAAAACAGAAAAAATACATGAATAATAGATTGTGCCCTAAATAGTTCCAGGCAATCTATATAACTGATGTATATAATACACCAATGGTGAGAGAAAAAAATATGTTCATTGGATAATTACACCAATGCCTTTTGGAAATCACATGTGGTATCTGGTTACCAGCTTAGGCATATTAGTATAAACACGTTATTCAAATGTTATACACATACTATAGTCAAATAATAAAAGTAGTAAGGGAACGTAATTATTTCTTTACACTTACACACATACGTATGTATATATATATACTTGTACCCATCAACGAAATATATTTACTACATGATATCTTATTGCTCACGTTTAACACTTCTATTTAGAAAACAAAGAAGAAGAAACGTGTTCTTTGTAAAGTCATACAATAAAAATAATACTTATCAATGTCAATTTGTAGAACTGAACATTGGTAAAAACACGTGGCCTGCGTACTTAACATTCGAGTAATGTTTGACATTTTTACATTTTGAAATAACAAAACAGAAAAAATATATGAATAATAGACTGAGTCATAACTAGTTCTAGGCAATCTATATAACACATGTACATAATATACCAATGGTGAAAGAGAAATAAATATTCATTGTATAATTACACCAATGCTCTATTGGAAATCGTGTGTGGTATCTGGTTACCAGCTTAAGCATATTAGTATAAACACATGTTATTCAATTGTTATACACATATAGTCAATTAAAAAAGTAATAACAATGTAATTATTTCTTTACATTTACACACATACGTATGTATATGTATATTTGTACCCATCAACGGAATGTATTTACTACATAATATCTTATTGTTCACGTTTAACACTTCTATTTAGAAAACAGAAGAAACACTTGATCTTTGTAAAGACATATAACAAAAATAATACTTATCAATGTCCCGATTGCACTAATTAGAACGATTCAATGTCCTTCTTGCTCTTTATTTCTTGTATGTGCCCTTTGTTGTCCTTAACTAGGACCTTGCCATTAAACGACCAACAGTCTTGGACTTTCTTCTGCTTTTTAAGCATTCGTGTTTCATATGCAATAGCATTGCGCCTCGCCGTCAGGTCCTCGTTCATGAAGATTGGTTGCTCATGGTTCTTTAATTTGTGTCGTGCAAGAAATACTCGATCACGCACGTCTTCTTCTTCAAATCGGACAATTACGACTCGCGGTCGGGTGTCACCCTTTCGCAGAGTGCCAATACGATGGCACCGAGCGATATGCTCTACAGCCATCGTGCCATTAATAATGGTCAGCACTTTTTCTTTGATGTTTTCTCCGTCGGTGTTTTCCGGAATCCCCTGGATTCGGAGATTCGGCCGCCTCGTGTATTGGTCGTGGCGGTCGATCTCTTCCTCCAGGGAGATCACCCTTGTTTCTAGTTCAGAAATACGTACGTCTCTCGCCTCTGTATCTGTCTGTAGTCTATCAAGACGTACGATGATTGCGTCAAGGCGCTCCGCCAGCGACGTGGGGAATAACATTTCCCTCAGCTCCATGATGGCGGTTTTGTCCTGCAGTACATCGATGATCTTCTGCTGCTTCGGGCTAATAGACACGGATCTTGTTTTCTTTTCCTTGGTCGACGGCATGGCGAGTTAGTCACACTGGCTCACAATTAGACAGCTATTGTGTTGATTACCCTTCGACGTCTGACAGGCTTGGTCTCAAGGGGGGACGGACACGGTCGGTCAACGTTCGTTTAATTGTTCGCTTTTCAGCAGACACTACGCAGCCCTCCTTTATCGCTCCCTCGTCAAACAAACGTCAGAAAACCGTGCAAACCACAACAAGAATATAAACAACTCGGTCAGTCGCATCACTGTGACACCATGCGTCAGCCTACGCAAAATTACACTCCTTAGGGCAACCCGTATTCATTGAAAACTCTCACCATAAAGCCCCAGTAATCAGCACGTCAGCATGCTATGGAGCATAACAAGACGGTCAGAACAAGCTCGGCGAATTGTTGATGGAGGTGCGTCGTGCGTATAGGAGAAACAACGAATAAGACTCGTCGTAACGTTGTCCGCTCACCAGTCGTCGATATGGACGGAAAGTGGAATCACCCTTTTACGTGTATAGCGTCCGGCCCTACGGGGTGCGGAAAGACTACTTTCGTTGTACGCCTGCTAAAGTTTGTTTCGTGTATGATTTCGCCGCCACCGGAGAAAATTCTGTGGTGTTACGGCCAGTGGCAGACCGCTTACGACTCTATGTCCGGCGTAGAATTTGTAGACGGTTTGCCGGATCCTTCGCTTCTGGACGCCAAAACGAGGACGCTTCTAGTACTTGATGACCTTATGTCGGAGACCAATAGTAGCGTCACGACTTTGTTTACTAAAAAAGTCACCACTGCAACGCGTCGTACAGCTTTTGTTTGCAGAATCTCTTTCCGAAAGGGAAAGAAAATAGCACAATCAGCCTAAACGCGCAGTATATGGTCCTCTTCAAGAGTCCCCGGGACGCGGGGCAAGTAGGTCACCTGGCGAAACAGATGTACCCGGGTAGAATCAAGTACATGGTGGAGGCGTACAAAGATGCCACGTCGGCCGCCTACGGTTACCTCCTGGTGGACCTGAAACAGGAAACGCCGGAAACCATGCGCCTGCGTACGGACATTTTTCCCGACGATCCCTTTCAGTACGTCTACGTGCCGACGAGATTATAAAAAAGCGGAGCGCGCCGCGGCCGCCGTCATTCGACAGGATGACAGATCGCGTGAAGAGGCACATCCTAGCCCTGCAGCTGTTGCGTCGCTACCAGCGGAATACGAATCTGAGAAAGGAGGTAATCGCCCACGCGGACGCCGACCTCATCTGTAGTCTGGCCGACTCCGCGTATAACATTCTGCGAGGGAATGTGAAATTGACGCCTAACAACCGAAAAATGCTCATAAAGTACAGGAACAATTTGCGCAAGTTACGGTCGAAAAAAGTGCCCATCAAACGGAAGAGGGCCGTCCTGCAGACGGGATCGGGCGCGTTCCTGACGGCGCTGCTGGCGCCGTTGGCGAACAACTTTCTGCCCCTCCTCAGGCAGGCTATCGGTTGATGCAGCACGCGAAGAAGATGGCGCTGGTAGAACTCCGGTTGGTGGAGCGTCTACTTCCGTTACTATCGCAACCGACCACGACCACGTCGCGTGTGATGAGTAGCCTGGACAAAGACATGAAAGCCGTTCTCGAGCGTGCGGATTTATCCGAACACGAAAAGGTGGCGGCGTACAATCAACTGCTGAGTCGTTACAACGCCATGGAGGCGTCTCGCGCGCAGCAGCCGATGCGCGTGTCCGTAGTGAAGAACGAGTCGCCCGACCAGCCGTCACCGCCCGACCAATTGCCGGACGAGACGGAGAGCGAGGTCGTGAAGAGCGTACCGAAAGTTCTGAAAGAAAAGGCCCGCCTCCTGTTGGCGCGACTGAAAGCCGACCCGCTGATTCGCTGGAACGATCGAGCGGAGCTCGTGCACTACGGTGCGCCTATCGCCTGAAGCAACATGGCGGATCTCGTGAACGACCTCATGCGAAAGAGGAAGAAGAGCCCCGCGCCGGTTGGTTGGGAAGCGTTCGGGGACCATATATATAGCGGCTGAACATGCCTATGGAGCTCGTCGGCAACCCCCAGCGTCGGGCGTATATACAGCGCGCGCAGAAGCGAAAGGGCCGCACTCGGTCCGTCGAACGCATGCCGTGGACCAGCTTTTAGCGCCCCGTACAGGATGCCCGCCCAAAGATCAGTACTCGTCGTCGCCGTCGTAATCGCTGCGGTCATCGTTGCCGCCCTCTTGATCGCCGTATCGTCGTCGTCGCCGCACGATTCATGGCGGTGGTGTCCCGGCGGACTCGTGGTGCGCAACGAAAGCGCCAACAACGCGACGGCCGACTGAAGCGCGCCTACTTCGACCCGAAACGGGCGGGCAGTTACGGCGGCGTCGACGCGTTGCACCGGGCGGCCGCTGTGCCCAAGCCGATCGTCGGGCGGTGGCTATCGGAGCAGGACGCCTATACGCCTCACAAGCCGGTCAGGCGCCGTTTCAAGCGACGTCGCGTTATCGTGGGCGGTCGAAACCCGCAGTGGCAAGCCGATCTCGTCGACGTGGCTAAACTGAAAATGCACAACGACGGCATAGCGTTCCTATTGACGGTCATCGACGTCTTCTCGAAGCGGGCGTGGTGCGTCCCGTTGAAGAGCAAATCCGGTCCGGCGCTCGTCGCGGCCTTCGAGGGCCTGCTGTCGTCGCCGCAAAGGCCGCCGCCGCACGTCCTGCAGACCAACAAGGGGACGGAGTTTCTCAACAGACTTTTGAGGGCGCGCTGCGTCCACCATTACGTGACGCACAACGAGGAGACCAAAGCGAGCGTCGTGGAGCGATTCAATCGTACGCTGAAGACGCGCATTTGGAGGTACTTCACGAAGTATCACACGCTGAGGTACGTGGAGCCGTTGCAGGACTTCGTGCGGTCGTACAACAACGCCTACCATCGAAGCATCGGTAGGACGCCGGCGAGCGTCGACGCGTCGAATCAGGAGAGCGTGTGGCAGCGGCTGGTCGGCGGCGGAGGGTGTCAAAAAAACAAGCCGAAACTACGAGCGGGGGACCGCGTACGCATCAGCAAGGCGAAGGGACGCTTCAAGAAGGGGTACATGACTAACTGGAGGGAAGAGCTCTTCACCGTCGTAGAATCGCACCCGACCGACCCTCCCGTTTACCGACTGATGGACGACGCCGGCACGATAATGGACGGCACAATCTACGAGCCGGAGCTACAAAAAGTGATCGTCTCGAAGGAAAAACTATATCGGGTGGAGGCCGTTCTACGGAGAAGTCGTCGACGACGCGGTAAGTGCGAAGAGGTGCTCGTCAAATGGTCGGGCTATCCGGCCTCGTTCAATAGCTGGATCGACGCCAAGGCGCTCGTGGACAATAAGGGCTGATGACGCGTTGTTGGACGGAATACGCAGAGCGCTGGATACTTTCTTCCTACAACCGCCGCCGCTACCGTTGTCGATGCGACCGATGCTATCGACGACGACCGCAACGTCGGCGAACTCGTTCTATGGGGTATCTGCGTGACCTATATGGGATGACGACGACGCGTTGGATGCGCTACGCGGGGTGCTGGCGACTGCACGCGGCGGGACTGTGCAACGGCTTTTCGTTTTTTATTAGGGGACCGTGCTGTATTAGTAGACTGCAGATGAGAAGAAGGCCGCGTCACGTTAGCGCCGCCATCACCACCCGACGGCCCCACGCCCGTCGGCGAACTCGATCTATGTCGTGCCTGCGCGATAAAGGAAGGACGCCGTACCGTCGGACGGCAGTCGCGCGATGTGCACCGTCGAGACGACAGCAGCAGCAGCAGCAGCCAATGCAACCGCCGAATACCGCCGTCGACTCAAGCGCGTTTGTCGGAGCGCCCGCCGTCGACTCATGCGTCTCTGTGGATGCGCCCGATGCCGGCGACACCTCCTCCATCACGAGCGTTCCGTGGCGTCTCTGCGGTAACGAATGCCCTAAGGCCGAGATCGTCTTCCTGTGCCAGATCGTCGTCCTGTACACGGTGAACGTCGTCAGTATATACAATCTAACGCGCGGCACGGACGACTCCAACCTGTGGACGGCGCTGCTGAGTAGTTGCCTCGGCTACCTACTGCCGAGTCCGTCTATGAGGCGCGATGGCATCGTCTGACTTTTACGTGACGTTGCCGAGCAACGCGTCTATGAAGACACACCCCGAAAACACGTTGACGCACTACACAACGAATCTGCCGCAACGCGTCGACCTGTCGGGGCGGTGGGAATGCGGGCTGGTGTCGCTACAGTACACGCATAGCTGGTACAACGTGATACCGGCGGACGCCTACTTCTTCGTGGCTTGCGAGACGGGGGAGGAGGGCGTTTACACCACCGGGGACGGGCGTAAAATTGCCCGGCAGGCCAACATTCCGTACGAATTTTACAACAGCGCCTACGAGCTGATGCACAAAATCAACGCTGCGCTGACGAAACTGAGCACCGACACGGTCAAGGCGCGCATGGAATACAGCCCCATCTCTAATCGGATGACGTTGCGTCTATCGCCGGGCGTCGAATTTAACATGCCGCCGAAGGGGCGCCTGAAACAGATACTAGGCTTCGAGTCGAACTATATCGCGAGTTACGGGGTGCCTGACGACGGCGGCGGCCTGCCCCCCGGGGTATTTGTTCGAGTTCGAGGGGAGCCACCCGGTGGACCTGAACGGCGGCTTCGACACCCTGTTCGTGTACACGGACATCGTGGAGTCGCGCATCGTTCGATATGTGCCAGCCTACGGTTCGAATGGGAACGTCGTATCGAACGTCTTCGACCGCGTCCAATACGCGCCACTCCTGCGTCGCCATTTCGATTCGATCGAGATAGATATAAGAGACGACCTCGGTCAGTCGATATCATTCGAGCACGGAAAAGTCGTGAGACGCTGCAAGTCGAAACTGTTCTGACGATGACACGAAGCGTGTACGAGGACTACTACACGCGGAAGGTCAGCGGTGACCTGCCGGTGTTCGTCGGCGCCCAATCGCAGCGGGGCCACGTTCTGGGTAATCTCTTCGGCAGCCTGTTTCGAAGCGCCATGCCGCTCATCAAGAGAGGGGCCGTGGCGCTGGGCAAGCGCGCTCTCAAGAAGGGCATGCGCGTGGCGCAGGACGCCGTCGCCGACGACAATTTGAAACAGGCGGTAAAGCGACGCGCGAAGGAGGCGGGCGCCGACCTTCTCGACGGGCTGTTTAATTCCCCCCTGCCGCCGCCGAAAAAGCGACGACGCATTAAGCCGCCCGGCAAGCCGGCGGCAACCAGTAAGAAGAGGCGCCGTCGAAAGAAGCAGAAGTCGAGCAACGACGTATTCCCCGCGTAGTAGGATGGCGTTCGTGCATCGACAGTCGTGCGAGGGCGTAAAGAGTGAACTGGACCTGGTCAGCGTCCCGACGACGCAGACGAGCATCGAGAGCGGTCAGTGGACCGATCACCAGCCGCTGACGGCCCTCGACGCTGGCGGCCCTATCGAGTTTCTCATTCCGGTCTCCGGAGACGACTATCTGGACCTGTCGACCGCTAGACTGTACGTGCGCGCCAAGGTGGTGCAGGGGGACGGCACCAATCTCGCGAACGACAGCGTCGTAGCGCCCGTCAACAATTTCCTGCATTCGATGTTCAGTCAGGTCGACGTGACGCTGAACGGTACGCTCGTGATGTCGTCGACCAATACGTACCCGTACCGGGCCTACATCGAGACCCTGCTCAGTTACGGGTCCGACGCCAAAAAGTCGCAACTCGAGGCCGACCTCTGGTGCAAGGACACCGCCGGGCGCATGGAGACGACCAACAACAACAACGGCGGGTACGCGCATCGGCACCAGTACATACACGGCAGCCGCGAGTTCGACATGATGGGACGCCTGCACATCGACGTGGTTATGCAAAACCGGTACCTGCTGAACGGCGTCGACTTAAAGATGTGACTGGTACGAAGCAAGGACGCCTTCGCGCTCCTAGGCGACGTCGCCGATCCGGGGTTCAAGATCGTCCTGCTGGAGGCCTACTTGCAGGTGCGCAAGGCCAAGTTGAACCCGGCCGTCCAGCTCAGTCACATCAAGGCGCTGACGCAGGGGACGGCCAAGTATCCGATGCGCCGCGTCGACTGCAAGGTGTTCTCGATACCGCAGGGCACGATGTCGCACACGCACGAGAACGTCTACCTGGGCACGCTCCCGAGACGCGTGTTCATGTGCCTGATCGACAACGACGCCTACAAAGGGGGCCAACGATAAAAACCCGTTCAACGCGAAGCACAACGACATGAACTTCCTCGCCCTCTACGTCGACGGACGCCAGGTGCCGAGCAAGCCGCTGCAGCCGGACTTCGCGCATCGGCGCTACATCCGTAGCTACATGAACCTGTTCGCCGCGACGGGGAAGGCGTACGAGGACGATGGGTTCGACGTGACGCGCGCCGAATTCGGCGACGGCTACACCGTCTTCGGCTTCGACTTGTCGCCCGACTGCTGCGACGGCGAACACTTCAACGTCGTGCGTAAGGGGAACCTCCGCGCCGAGATCCACTTCGCGCTGGCGCTCGCCCGGACGGTGAACGTCGTCGTGTACGGGGAGTTCGAGACGGTGCTCGAAATCGACAAGAACCGGAACGTCGTGTACGACTACTGAGAGACAGAGATGGACACGTTTCAGCTGATACGTCGCCGGGCGGTCGACGCGTACACTAAAAACATCGCCGTAGGCGTCGTGCCTAAAGACGAGCTGCCGGGACGGCGGCTCACCGCCTACCCGACGGTGTTCGTGTGCAACACCGACGACGGCGACGAACCGGGGGATCACTGGGTGGCCGTCTACGTGGACGCCGACCGGCGAGGCGAGTACTTCGATTCGTTCGGCCAGCCGCCGCGGCACGCCGACTTCCGCGCCTTCCTGCGACGCAACTGCGACTCGTGGACGTACAACGACAAGAGACTGCAGAGCGGCGTATCTAACGTGTGCTGACAATATTGCGTCGCCTACCTGCTCTTACGATGCCGCGGAAGGCCGCTAAGCGGCTTCCAGTGCCAGTTCTGCCCCAATAGAGTGGCCAACGACTGTCTCGCATTCGACTGGCTAAAGCCGCATTGAACGCTGCTTATTATCGCTCGCTATTATTATTAGACGACCGAGTCTCCGAACCGACTTTGTCGGACCCGCCGGTCGCGGGCTCCTCGCCGCACTAGGCAGGCAAGACCGAAGTAGTGAGGCAGTTGTTGTAGTAAAACGTGTGCGGACAATATTGCATCGCCTACCTGCTCTTACGATGCCGCTAAGCGGCTTCCAGTGCCTGTTCGGCCCCGATAGGGTGGCCAACGACTGTCTCGTATTCGACTGGCTAAAGCCGCATTGAACGCTGCTTATTATCGCTTGCTATTATTAGACGACCGACTTGTAGTAAATAAAACGATGAAAACTGTACCGAGTGTTGACATTTTTATTCGTACACGCATACATACATACCCTATGGGTAGGTCCCTTCCCCTAGGGGAGGTCCCTAGCGTCCTTAGGTAGGTCACTACCCCTAGGGGTAGGGAGGGAGGTCCCTTGTTATACGAGTATCGGCGCCGTGGTGACGCCGTCGTCGAGCACGCGACGTTTGGCATAAAAGTAGCTCAACGCCGCGCGCTCCTGAATGTACGTCAGCACGGACGACTCCTTCACTTGGAAGCCGCGTTCCAGCCGCTGGCGCTCCTTTGGCTGCGCAGCACGCCGAGGAAGGCGTCCTTGTCGACGTCGTTCTGACGCTTGCTCAGGCCCTTCGTACTGTACTTGTCGCCGTCGCCGCCGAAACAGTAGTACGTCTTGCTGCAGAGCGCGACGATTCCGCGACCGGACCATTCCTCTTTAAAGAGGCCCGGCGTTCGCTTGTCGAACCGGCGCTGTCTCGGCCAACACTCGTCGGGCGCGTCCCACGCTCGGCCAACGAGCCGGCACCGCACGTACGCCTCCGCGTGCGCGTCGCAGTGTTCCGACGGGAACCACTCGCCGCGGTGCCGAAAGTAGTGTTCGCGCTTAGCCGTCGCCAGGAGCTCATCGAGGCCGCGCCCCGCGAGGCTCAAATACGCCGAGTCCGTGTCCGTCACGCAATACTGGAACAGGGGGCGCGGAATGTAGACGGCGATGAAATCGTAGTAAAATTTCAGCATACGCAGTTTGGCGTACTGATATACGAAGTAGCCGATCTGAACGGGCAGCGCGTACCGGACGGTTCGCTTGTTCAGCGCCACCTCGTAGAGGCCGTCGGGGACGACGACTTCGAGCCGACGGAAGCGACGATCGTTGATCAGCGTCGCGGCGCCGGCGGACGTGCAGCACTTGATGTCGCGGTGCAGGTCGACGCGCGTTATCGTTTTCCCGTATGAACTGTTGCCGATCAGTTTAAACGTGTCGGCGATGATGGCCTTATCGGGGTCGGCGTCGCCCAC
Organism: Paraescarpia echinospica; assembly: GCA_020002185.1. Lineage (NCBI taxonomy): Eukaryota > Metazoa > Annelida > Polychaeta > Sabellida > Siboglinidae > Paraescarpia > Paraescarpia echinospica. The sequence goes on from CM034543.1 coordinate 48,432,987, forward strand.
GCGTCGCGCGGCGGAGACCGTGTCGCCGAAGGGCCGAAAGCACGCGACCGGCTCGTACTCGACGATCTGGTAGACGCGCTCGACGACGAGGCCGTGCCGCAGATACCACCGCAGTAGCGGCGTCGCGAGCAGAGTCTTGGCGCCGAAGAAGCTCCCTACGAGCGTGCGCTGAGGCCGAGCGAGGAGCTAGTGCGTTTCGGAGTAGCGACGCATGAACGGGCTGAGATTGTCGCGCGCGATGTAGGCTGCAACTCGGCTGCAACTCGGCTGCAACTCGGCGAAGGCGTCGCGCAGCGTCTTCGGAACGGCGATGTCGCACTCGACGAGGACGAACAGCGTGCCGTCGAGCACGGCCTTCAGGATCGTCGACCGCGTCACGGCGGCGTCGCCGGTCCAGCTCCGCGGCGGCGGCGGCGGCGGCGGTCTCGTCGCGCGCCACTGGCACTCCCACATCTCGACGACGGCGACGAAGCGGCGAAGGTAGGTCGTGACGGCGGCCGTCTCGGCGTACAGTTGGCTCATCGGCTTGCCGTTCACCGCGTTCGTCTCCTTCCCCGTGCACGGGCAGCCGTGGAAGAAGCACCCTTGGAACTAGTACGCCGTCCGCGTCGCGCAACACCAGCCGTCGACCCGGTACTTGCCGACGCGCTTCTCGCGCCCGTTGAGCTGGTGACGTATGTGCGCCCCCGTCCGCGCCGCCTCCCACGTCAGCCACTCGACGGCCAGGCGGCCGTAGCGGTGCACGCGCTCCGGTCGAAAGGCGTTGTCCGCGCGACGGCGCGTGTACCAGCCGCGCCGACTCGCCGTACTCTTCGCGCCGAAGAGCGGTCACGCCGGCCTCGTGATAGCGCGCGAAAATAATCGAGGGGCCGCCGACCATCTGCGCTTGTAGGAGCCGGTGCAGGTCCTTGTTCGATTCGTTGAAGAGCGTGAAGTGGAGCGACGACGGCAGATGGTTGAACAGGTACAGCAGCGTCAGGCCCGGTACGCTGATGGCGTCTTTGAACATGTCGATGTGGCGCTGTCGATAGAAGGCGAACTGCTTGTCGACGGCCTCCGGGAAAGGCACCTCGTCCCTATTGTTATACCACACGAGGTAGTCCCGCAGCGTCGTCATCCCCTCGTCGCGCCATACCCGTGCGCAACCCTCGTACTCGGCGGCGGAGATGCCTTCGCGCTTCAGGCGGCTGTAGAAGGCCTCGCGCGGCGGCAGCTGGGTCTCGTCCAGTTTTCGCAGGTCGTCGAGGTACTCGTAGGGAAAGTGGCCCTTCGTCGCCTCGCAGCCGTAGGCCTTCAGAAAACTGGCGAAGCTGACGCCGGGAGTCAGGTAGTTGTTGAAGTCCAGGAACTTCAGCGTCGCCGTCGTCAGGCACATGAAGTTGTTCTGACGCTTGATCGGAAACGCCGACGAGATGTTCTGCGCCTCGCTGGTCATGAACAGGAGCGTCAGATATTTCTTGACGACGTTCAAGTCGTACTTCCCCGAATTGAAGCCGAGGACGGGGAGGCGGCGCAGGTGCTTCCACAGGCGGTCGCCGAGCACCGTGTACGGGCTCTTATCGCGCGCCGCCTCCGCCGCCGTCGGGTGCGCCCGCCATTCGTCGTCGAGAGCGGAGATCGCCTCGAAGGTCGCGTCGAACGACGGCCGCAGAGCCGCGCACGCCGCCTCGCTCATGGCCTCCAGGGCGTCGATCAGGCGTTTCGCGAGATCGCCCGAATCGCCGGACGTGACGAAGCAGCGCGCCGCCTCGTGCCCGGGGACGTTCGAGGTGACGCTAACGCTTAGTAGCTCGTGTCGCGCAATCCACCGGCATTTGGCGCTGTCCGCCGGCAAGTCGCGATCGTCGAAGTAGCACTCGAAGTCGTACGTCGCCCTGTACGGGTAGTAGCGCAGGCGTTCGTCCACGTAGACGCCCTCGTCCTCCAGCTGTTGAAACACGGACGGCGTCGGATGGTAGACGCCGCCGGGAAAGACGTGGCGAACGCCGCCCTCGCACGTCGCCTCGTGACGCCGCAGCCGATGGGCGGAGTGCAACAGCGCATCGCCGCACTTGCCGCATCGGTACGAACGACAAAACAGCGACACGTCGGCTTTGAAAGAATAGTGCGTCTCGAACAGATTTACGCTGATGGTAGGCGGGTAGCGGTGGAGGGAGCGGCGGACCACTTCGGCTGCTGTGCCCTCCGCCGTCAGTCGATACACGGTCACATTCATTTCGAAGACCGCCTCCATCCGGCCGTGTTCGTTCAGCGGGATGCCGGCGAACGCGTAGTAGGGTTGGCCGCCGGCGCTGTAGTCGGCGTAGAGCCTTAAGGCCGCGGTCGTCAAATTTACTGGGCGGAAGTCGGCGCCCCGATGCAGCGCCAGACAGCGGAAGAGGCACAGGTTGTCGGCGTACGGTTGGCCGTGGCGATCGTTCACTAGGCTGATGAGCCCCGCGTTGCGGTGCAGATAGTCGGGGAGGCGCTGCTGGCGCGCGCACCCGATAGGATGGCTGATGATTGCGTTGAGGAAGTTCGTAACGTTCGTTACCAACTCGGCGATCCACCCCGAGTCGGGTCGCTGCGCGATCACGTACTGCAGAACGTCGGGCTGCCGGGCGGCGTCGAGGAAACGTTCGAACGACGCGGCGTCGGAAACGAGGACGGGCGACTCGAGATAGCGTCCGCAACAGTTACACGAAGAATGGTAGTAACGGAGTCGCCCCGTCTCCCTGTGCCGAAGGATAAACCAGTACGATAAGTTTATTTTAAAGGCCCGAGTCTGCGCCTCGAACATCAGTCGTAGTTAGGCTTCGTGCGCGGCCATGTCCAAATGGCCAGACAAATGGAAATTATACCTAGATTGGACGGGTCCGCGCACTACAGACGTGCGGATGCTCGTCCAGTGTTCGCGCACGGCGCGCTGTAGGTCATCGTCATCGCGCGCCGACGACGACGACGGCTGTGCATCGCGACATAAATGGCGCAACATATCAGCGTGCCTGCCGAACGACCGATTGCATTTCGGACACTCATTGACTACGCCGCAAGTTTTCAGATGCCGCATCATACTACTGCGATGGCCGAACGATCGATCATATTTCGGGCACACGTTATCATTGTCGCTGCCGCCGCCGCCGCATGTTTTCAGATGCCGCATCATACTAAAACGATGGACGAACGATCGATCGCATTTCGGGCACGCGGGCATCGTCGGAGCAGAACGCGCGTTCGTTCGTTCTAGTCGAGCTCGGAACGCTATTAACTACGACGAATTGCGCCGACACCACTTATAAGACCGCGCTTAACGACCGCTAGGGGGAGCTGCCGCCTTTTTTTCTGAACGGCGGTTTGTTTGGAGCACGTAATTAACTACGACGAATCGGAGGCACCGCTTATAAGGACGGCGGTTTTTTCGCAGCGTCAAGTTTGTTTGTTTCACTGGAATCGTAGTGCGTGGTCGTCAAGTTTGTTTACCCCTGGCCGTCAGGTGGCAGCGCTGACCCGTCCGTTACCTGAATGGACCGAGGCAATTTTTTTTTCGTGGCAGACAGGTGGCAGCGCTGACCCGTCCGCGGACCGAGGCAAAGATTTTGTGGCCGACAGGTGGCAGCGCTGAAGATTTCGCCGTCCGTGGACCGAGGCAAAGTTTGTTTACAGGGCCGTCAGGTGGCAGCGCTGTCGACTACCACGTCCGTTAGCTGATTGAGAGAGAGAGAGATGTTGGCGCAGCAGCGGCGGAGGAGGAGGAAACGACGACACATTGAATAGCAGCAACGTTTTTTGGCTTGCGATGGCGCAGAGTGTCGACAACAGGAGACGGGCATTTTTTTTTGGATACGTTTTATTAAGTATCATACATCACCACAGTAAGGCTTCATGCCACAGTAAACAAACTACAGTAAAGAGGCTTTATGCCACAGCAGGGTAAATAATAAGGCTTTACGGCCACAACAGCGGAATATAGGCCGCTCGATTAATTCGGCACTGCTGCAGCGGGGCAAATACAACTACTCAACACTGCTACAGAGTAATAAGGCTTTATGCCATAGCGGAATGAAAATGTTCAATTCGGCCCTGCTAATGTTCATCGGCTTTATGCCATAGCGGAATGAAAATGTTCAATTCGGCCCTGCTAATTTTCATCGGTGTACGTAATAAGGCTTTATGCCATAGCGAAATGGAAATATAATGTTCAATTCGGCACTACTAAATGTTCATCGGCGAAAATACATATTAAGCGTTCGGCGGAGAAAACGTCGCCCCATCAGTCGGCGAGGCATTTTCAACAGGTAATGCTGTACGGCTACTTCCAAGAGTCGTCGCCGCTCCATCAGACGGCGAGGCATGCCCTTTTAAACAGATAATGCTGTACGGCGACCACCAAGGCGAACGATCGAACGGCGCCGTCCAATCCGTCCCCTTGAGCCTGTCGGCTACTTGGCGCATGAGGGCGCCCTCCGAAGCTCGATCGCCGCGCACGCAACGTTCTTCCAGTACCGAGAGCAAACGAATAGCGGGCAACAGCAACGTCTGCTGCAGAAAGCTGTCGAGTGCCACTAAAAAAACACACATTCAGTGCCGCCACGTTTTCGTACAGAAGGTTGTACCGTCGGCTCGGCTTCCTTCCCCTATAGCCGCACATGTGAACGAAGGGGCACACCTCCTCGGGAGGGCACTCACCACATTCTTGGCGCGCGCTGTCCATTACCCGTTCGCCGATTAGCTCGGCAAATGTGGACATCATACAGCGCTGCCGGCCAGCATACGAATGGAGGACGCTCCATTCCGAGTCGGACTGAAGAGTGCCCACGATCACGGGGTTTTTGTCGCGGGCCCACGGAATAAAGTCCTCTGACGATACAGACAACACGTCCAGATGTAGTGAAGGCGATGGCAGTGCTGCTACTGTTGTCGGTACCACCGGGGTTAATGTAACGTACGTGGGAGCAGCGTCGCTCACCGGCGCATGCGGCGGAATGGGCTGCGTGTCTTCCTCAGTGGGGCGCGGCCAGTACATCATCGCTTCTTCTCTCATCAGCGAGGGCGGAGTCCGCGTGTCGGCGTCAGCGAAGCATGGACGAGGAGGCGTTTCCTTCTTAGCGCGCTTCTCGTCGGGGGGCGCGCACTCATCATCATCATCGAGAATACCACGCAAAGCAGCAGCAATTACAACGTCCTACAGAAAGCAATAACCAAGCGTTAGTCATTCAAGTGTGAACATCGTATACGCGCGCCTCGGGTTCGCTCGCCTTCTTCGACACGACCCGCACATCACGGACAGTATACGTGTCCAGTATACCACCACACACGACCTTGTGCACGGTCATTTCCAAGACTGTGCCAATCAGGCTCGCCACAAAACTACTGCGCAACTGGTCTGGCAACAGGCCAGACACATGCTCGGCATCGAAATCGCCGATCGACAATATCGCTTCGTCGAACAGCGTAAGCCAAATGCAGGCCTCAGCGTCGTCGTCGTCGTCGTCGTCGTCGTCGTCGTCGTCGTCGTCGTCGTCGTCGCCGTCGTCGCCGTGCCCTTCCATCAGGACGCGCACCGAAAAATACGTCTTCGGCTTTGCCTGCACACCATGTACAGCGCACACCCTACCACCGCTTTCAAGGCCTCGCACTTTGCGCTTACAAACGGAACAGCCGATGTACGTGCACTTACTTTTCCAGCCCACGCCAACGATTGTTACGGGTGTAATAATCTTACACGTGCCATCGCAGGCTAGCTCGAACACTTTCAGAGATACCTCGGGCGTCGGTGCGCCCGCACTCACCACGGCCTCGAAAGACGACTCCGACTTAGTAGGCGCTACGTCGGCAGTCGGAATCCCCTTCGTGGCGGCCGCCGAAGCAGGTTTCATTTTGCCGCCAGACGCCACCGCGACAGTTGGAGCCGCCTTCAACTTGCTCTTCTTCGGGGGCTCTCCGTAAACAGGTGGAGCCATGGTCAACAACGCTCTGCAACGGCAACAACAAACAAAGTTACTGCAACGGTAACAACACCACACCGACGATACATAGGCGTTCTCCGCCCGGCCCTCTATATAGCCGCTTTGCACGCGGCCCCCGTGAGCGCGCGCACGCGCGCCACAAAACAGCCGACTCTTACAAGGTTACTAAAACTGAAAAAACCTCTCAGTCAGCCTAGTGCATAAACAGAACGCTGCTTTTATTTTCTAATATAAGCTTACCATACGATTCTTCAGTCCCTACTGAATATTATAGACCGCTTAGTTTGCGCGTATTTCATCTTTAACTGCCGTTTTAGGCATTTACAAACAGTTACATAAGCGCGTTATATAAACAGTGACGTCAGCCCCTTATGTAAGCCTACGGCGTACGTGTCTAGACCGCTACACGTCGCCGCGCAAAACAACTGCGCAACAGCTGCGCAATTCATTTCTCACGATGGAGCCGCACAATGAAGATCGCAACTCTACGGCTGACGATTCGAACCCCCGACAACCACAAAACAGGTACGTTTTCCTAACTCACCTAACACGGCTTTCCTTCGTGTCACATTACTACTTTCTTTTTCCAACGTTCACTAACTAATTTTTGTTTTTGCTTTTGTTTACAGTGCACGCGCCGCAAATGCCGCCGAGAATAGTACGCCGCCTCCCCAACCCGCCGGGAATAGTGCGCCGCCTACCCGACCCCGACCCCAACGCCCCGGAGAAAGGTACGTTTCCTCCTTCAACGATACTAACTAAATATAAAATAACGCTTCCAATTCACTGCTAATATCTTACCTTTATTTACAGACCGCTTTCTTTTTCAAAGTCATTAATCTACCTTTACTTACAGACGCCCCATTAGGGCTTTGATGAACACTATAGCTGCTTTCTTTTTCAAAGTCATTAATCTACCTTTATTTACAGACGCCCTATTACGGGCTTTGATGAAAACTATAGCTGCTTTTCCAGGTTAACGTGCGCCCCTCTAAAAGGTTATTTACCAGCGTCCCGTTACAGACTTTGATGAATACTATAGCTGCTTTTTTCTGGCCTTACTAAAACAGACGCACCAATACTTTAATAATAACTATAGCTACTTTTCATACTTGCAGACGCCACATTGCGGGTTTTGACACGCTCCAGATAGGGCAGGCGCAAACCCTTGCGCTCCCCTCTCGACGGAATGGCTTTATACCGCCGACGAGAATACGCTCGACCGATATAATTTTAGTAGACAGAACCCCGCGAGAAAATAGACCTTGCGGCACAATGTACATTGGTCGTCGCCGTCGTCAGACGCCGCCTACCGAAAACTAACAAAACTACTTTCCTTTTTCCCAACAGAGCCACCACGAATATATACCTCATCTCACCGGAACTCTCTCATCGGACGTGCGCCATAGGCCGGGGCGTTTATATTCACTTCATTGAACCATCACATCGCCGAATTGTTTTCACGCCGACACCACCTTCACTTCCGATATTATCCGTAGAGCCAACATTGCAACACACCGAAACACAAGACACCGACGACGAACTATTCTTTCTTGACATCACCCCCGAACCAGAAGACACTTTCACATTTGCACCCATATTTCCAACGCCTCGTTTTCTCGCCCCATCATTCGGTCCACCCATGCCAGCCCACCTTTCTGTTCATTTAGGTTTTCCCTCACAACCCCCCGGCCGCCACGGATTCGGGCCACCACCACCATCCGAATACCCCCATCAACGATTCCCACCACCCCCATAGCACCGATATCTTCATCATAATAAAATTTATATTCTCTCACCGTTTGTTTCTCTCTTTCTTTTCGCACAATATATTCGCCACCAGCATTCCAACTCATGCACACATAACACCATTCCAACTAATGCCCTGTCTATATTCCAACTAACGCACATTCGTCGCTGCGCACAGCTAGCTTATTCTGACAGCCAATACTCCGCCCCCAGCGGATATAACAGGTCTCCAGCACCACAAGCCTAATGCACAAGTATCAGCTGTTACCGAACGCCTGTCTATAGTCCAACTAGTGCACAAAACACACCGCGTATCCTGGCGCACGGCCAGCTGACAGCCGAAATAAACATCCGGCTTCCTGCAAAACCCGCTTAACGCTCATACACTGCATAAATTCTGACAGCGCACGCCGACATACGATACCCCCATTCGGCAGTGAGTCGTGAAAACTAGGCCACCCGATTAACCTCGCTGATCTCCAGTCCGCCAGGCACTACGCCGCGCAAACTAATCCGTCCAATTAACCTCGCTGATCCACCAGGCACGCCACTGCACAGCATTACAGCCTAGAAGCTTCTAGAAGCACCTAGAACCTTCCCCACTTCACACAGTTCCCGTATACCTAATTAATACTAATTAGTTGAGAATTACTATTTTTAGTTATTACTAACGTTCTCCTCCGATGATTGCACTACTCACTTATTGCTAATTAGTACTTAGTTACCCTAATTAGTCACTAAATGACTAATTACTATTTTTAGCTTATTGCTATTGCTGCCCTCTAGTGAATGCGCTACTCACTTGTTGCTAATTAGTACTTAATTACACTAATTAATTACCTAATTAGTACCTGATTAGTCACTAGATGTCGACACACTCTTTCTTCCGTGGAACCCATCAATCACTTTTTTGACACATTCCAAAGTATGCAACATACTGCTAAAAAACCGTAGGAATTCTACTTATAAAAAGCGAAAAAGCCTTTGATCTCGGGTCATGACCCGGGCTCGATCGACCCTTATTACTACTTATATTATTACTCATAGTCCTACAACTAACGACATGGCACAGCATTGTCACGTTTCGATCCTAACTACCATAATTCCGATAATAGCTTATCCTGCCATAATAGATCTATGAATGCTGGATTTGTTAGCATGAAATACGTGCTGCTCAGCTCGAGCGCCACGTACATAAACTGTTCAACCGAAAGTGCATATTAGACTGCCATAAGTAAACGTCATGTTAGTGCGCAGTCGTCTAATCACCTCGTAGTGTGTGTGTTCGATCAGCAGCAGCGACTCCTGGCGCGCAAGGATGGCTTATGTCAGCGAACTGAGAATTAACCAACTAATGACCACTTAGACCAACAACGCCATTTCCTGTGAAAACGGTGCGGTTATTCACGTCTAGCTGTTTGTTCCTGGCAGTAACTCAATTGCAGGTGTTGATTTGTTGAGTGCTGCAATATTGTCAGATACACGGTCCAATACACGAGTGTATATATTATAGCTGGGCCAGCAGGCACGAATAAACAGCCAGGCCGTGCAAAGGTTGCTCACTTCAAGACGTACGTGACAGCCCAATTTCAATTTGCCAACACCAATTACGAGAACCAAGGAGCAATGTCTGGCCGGGTTTGTTGTAATATTATGTTATCTGCATATAATGGCCTACTATCTCACTTCACTCATGTCGGTCACTCGGGTCGAACTCTTTTTCCAAACACTATTCTTCTCCGTGTCTCCACGCTATCCTTTGTTCCCGTGGTTCCAACCTCACATTCCCTTTAGCGAGTCGATACATGTGTAATCTGGTCTGACTTGTTCTTCCTGTGTTTGCTGCAACGGGATGGTCTTGGATGCAATCATTATTTCATCTTTTTGTCTACAACAATGTCCAGCAAATCTCACCCTTATTTCTTGGATCTTCTGAGTAATTCCGTGTGTATCTCTATACAAGTGACACGTGTTTTTCCCCCGTTAATATTGATTGTGACTTGCAACATACTTCTAAAACACCCATCTAATTGCGTTCTGAGTGTCTTTGTTAGTGTCCAAGACTCGCACCCGTACAGCAGCACAGACTCCACCGTTACAATGAACCGCTGTTGCTTGATCTTACATGACAGTATAGGCCTAGATTTCAAAATAAGTGTTCTTAGTTTGTTTTCATGTTATTGCCTTCCTGATCTGGATATAGTTAGTTGCAAAGCTGGCTCACGTGCCCGACGTAATTAATATATTCGACCTTCTCCTAATACTATCGTACTATGCAATAATATCGTGTGCAATACTATCGCGTGCAATTTAAAATCCTGATGCACACTTATAAATCCTTACATGGACAGGGTCCAGGATATATATCGGACATGCTGAATGTGCACCAACCAAGAAGAACGCTACGATCCATGGATTCAGTGACACTACAAGTTCCAAGGGCTAGAACAGTTACTAACGGCGATATAAAAGTTCAGTGTTCAGCAGCCAAGTTGTGGAATGCGCTACCGGCTCACATTCGTGAAGCAAAAACACTGAACACTTTCAAGAGGCTGCTAAAACACATTAGTTCCTGGCCCTTATTGGTGCTTAACTCTTTCTAGTCAGTTGTTATTACATTTTTAAACAATATGTATATATTCGTCTTATTATATCTAGTCTTCTATAATATTTCATTTTTTTATCATGTTATCGTTTTTATGCATTGTTTTATTGTTTATGATTATTCTATTGGTTGTGTACAGGCTTTTATGTATGAAAAGAGCGCTTTATAAGTTCGGTATAATAATTGTTCCTCCTCTGGTCACAATGTAAATGTTTTCAGGGTGGCTGAAGGCCATTAATTCAGCGGATAGAGGGGGTCTCAGAATTAGTACGCCTTGTGCGAATATGCGTAAGTATTGTAAAATGTGAACGAGGGGCCATACGTCACGGTATTTGCGTTCGTGCGTGCGTGTTTGTGTGTGGATGTGCGACAAAGATGATGTGCAAAGATTATGAAAGGAGGGCCTACATCTATAACAATTACTGTATTATTTGCATGTCTGTTTTGATTCGATGTTTACACGTAACATAAGTCTGAAACTTGAGTGAAAGGTATGATAAAATATTACGTGCAATGGTTTTTCATTGGGATGGTGTTGATATCTACTCATAAACTAACTAAACGATTAGTTGAGGCTGTTCCGAGTGATCTCGCAAGCACGCTATGTTGACACTTAAACAGCTACCGTCTCATCAACAACTATAATTGTTTGTAGGCGTCCGTGTCGTGCTGGAATGAACTTTCTTACGTTTCATCCCAGTTCAGCAGATTTGAGACGGTGTCGCCCTTACATTTATTCGGGCGTTAAATAATATCCGGGTGACGTTTCTGCGCGTGCGCGTATCTAGGGGAATGTATTTAGCACCAGCTACGACTGTCGCGTTTTCATTTATCCGGGCGTTATGTATGTTTATATGTATATATATATTTACATATATGTCTACACATATACATAAATTATAAAATGTTTGCTTCCCACAGACATAAACAATTTCTGTAGTAAAACAGTTTCCCTCAACGCACACGTCACGTGACTTACTCTTGTACTTGGTCACAAATCTGAAACAGCAAATTATAATTATGTACTCTAACTATAACGCTCGTATTACGACAACAAACGATACAGTGGGGGGTGGGGGGGGGGTAGGTATATAATTGGAAGTGTTTTGTGAGCCTCAATTAGATTTTGTGAGCCTCACGGGTGTGTAATCAGACATTTTTGTGAGTCTTAAGGCTTAACTTAAGGGAGCGGCCCGGTGCAATTGAGGGTTTTTCTGAGCCGAACCAAATGCTGTAGTCGTGGAATAATTGTCGCTGCTGCACCGCCGTAACTTCAGCTTCTCCACTGTCTCTGCTCGACTGGTGACATCGGAAGACTGAGGAGTATGGGGGGGTGGGGGTGCTGTTGAAATGTTTTTGTCACTGCGCATCTGCAATTTCACCGTCTTCTCGCTGCTTCTTGCGCTGTCTCCTATCTCGCGTCAACTGACGAAATGGGAAGACGGGCGGGGGAAGTCTGTTTAATTTTTTTTGCCGCTGCGCCGTGTCACTTCAACTTTTCTTCAATTTCTCCGCTTGCTTGCCTGGCTCAACTGTGACATCAGAAGATGGGGGTGGGGGTGGTAGGTATATAATTGGAAGTGTTTTGTGAGCCTCAATTAAATTTTGTGAGCCTCACGGGGGTGTAATCAGACATGTTTTTGAGTATAAAGGCTTAACTTAAGGGAGCGGCCCGGTGCAATTGAATGTTTTTCTGAGCCGAACCAAATGCTGTAGTCGTGGAAAAATTTTCGCTGCTGCACCGCCGTAACTTCAGCTTCTCCACTGTCTCTGCTCGACTGGTGACATCGGAAGACGGGAGTATGGGGAAGTGGGGGGTGCTGTTGAAATGTTTTTGTCACTGCGCATCTGCAATTTCACCGTCTTCTCGCTGCTTCTTGCGCTGTCTCCTATCTCGCGTCAACTGACGAAATGGGAAGACGGACGGGGAAGTCTGTTTAATTGTTTTTTGCCGCTGCGCCATGTCACTGTATCTTCACTTCAACTTTTCTTCAGTTTCTCCGCTTGCTTGCCTGGCTCAACTGTGACATCAGAAGGTAGGGGTTTCTATTGAAATCTATTTCACCGCCTCATCAGCATAACTTCAGCTTATTTAAGAAGATTGCCACCCAGATAATTAATTCTAGATGGCAGGTGGACAAAGAAGCCTTTGGGCTTATCGAGAGTTCAACCCTTTTTATTTACGCGTATCCAGCCCTTCTGATGTATGTGTCGATTTTATTTTTAAACATATTCACACTACTAGCACCCATACAATCAGTAGATAATATGTTCCATTCATTTACAGTCCTTTGTGAAAATGAGAACTTTCTTATATCTAATCTACACTGCTCCTTTACTAATGTAACTTCATGTCCTCTGGTCCTTCTGTCTTTCTTATCTGCATATTTATATTATGTGTGTTTTCGATAACGAAATGAAATTACGAAATAATATTATACAAAATAAAATGAATCTTAAACTAAATGAATACAAACAACAGTTTCGAGTACTCTACAGGATTCGAAGCGAGTACCTTAAAAATAATTGCTCAAAACGTTACCGACTTAGGTACCAAGATCAGGTGTACTTTGGCGACTACATATATCGTTGCGCGCGACATCGATTGCACTTTGTTGAGTTAACTTTGTCCTTGTTTGGTATTTATATCATGCGTATTCACACTTAGTCTTTTGTTTCTGCTCGAGCATAAGCCAAGAAGGTCAATACAGAATCGTTGACAGACACGAGAGCTGCCACCTAGTGAATATGCATGTGATTAAAAAGGCACTAAACTACGAAAAAAAGTTTGTCGGTTTATTTTTTGTGTGACGTACACGTTTCAATATAAGTTTAATGTTGAATAGTTGTTATAGTATAGTATTATCTTATAAAAGTGTGTACTTATTAAATTTGGCATTTCGTAGTTGGCCTGAGAGCCAATCGATGATCGACTCTACCCGAATCTGGGGTAAAGCCCCCTACCGGTAATCAACAAATGACTCCGATAACAATCGAGCCATTGCTCATAGTAGCCCTCTGTCGAAAATATTTGAATGGGTTATAATGATAAAAAGTTATGATGCTCTTAAAACAAGCGAGTTACAATTTGGTTTCAAAGCTCTACAGCTAAATGTACATTTGCGTTAATGGAGACTGTGAACTATTTCCAGCAGAACAAATCAGATGTTTACGTGTTATTACTAAATTATACTAAAGCATTTGATTAAGTAAATCATGTTAAACTTTTAACTTACTGATGGAAAGAGGAATGAATCCCCTTTTAATCAGATGTTTACTTTATTGGTACAGTAATCAACATTTAAATGTATCCTGGAACAATTCCATATGTCATTGTATTTCTCCACTACCAATGGTGTGAAGCAGGGTGGGGTGTTGTCCCCCTTTTTATTTTCTATCGACATTGATGAAATGTTAACAAGTCTCTGCATGTCTGGTTTGGGCTGTATGATTGGTCATAACTCAAAAGTACTATGGAGCTCCATCAATATATGCATTGAACAAAATATGTGACATATATCTAAAATTTGCATATGAATATGATTTACAATTTAGCCCGGCAAAATGTCACCTTATTAAATATGGCTGTGGTACCGACTGCCCATTTTACTTTGACGATTTAAAAGTGAAACAAAGTAAAAAGGGTTGCATTTAGGAAATTTAGGCCACAATATTGGTTCTGACACTCACCAGGCTATATTAAACGATATGTGTCATCATTTTTATGGGGTGTAAATGCATTATCTGCTAATTTTGGGTTTGTGATATAAGCATAAAATGTCAATTATTTAGGTCGTACTGTACATCTTTCTATGATGTATGTCTGTGGAACAAACATCTTGATATGTTTTATACTACGTGGCACAAAGGTATTAGAAAACTGTTTAATGAACCCGTTTGCAAGCATTATAATATGGTCCCATTTTTAGGAGACTGTTTACTGATTCAAATTCAAATTATGAATCGAATGAAACGATTTCTGCAGAGTTGCTTGAAATGCAATAACTCCAGTTTCAAAATGCTTTCTCATCTAGCCCTTCAAGGTAGTGGGTCATACATGTCTAAAGTTTTAACTATATCATGTCCAAATTCAAATTTGATGCAGTGACATTCTTTAGAAAGAAGTCTAATCAGTTTTATGGTATGATTCAAGACCACTACCAGGAGGGGCTAGATGATGAACTAGTATTTAGAGTCTCATTTACAAAAGATGGGTTACGTAATATATATAATTCGGGTAGCACTTCTTTTTTAGCCAATGATGAGCTGCGCTCATTACTTACTACTTTATGTACACAGTAACTTATATACATTGATTTAGTCAAATTGTACAATTTGTATTACGAATAAATATATTATTATTGGCAGCGCTTTAATATTCCAGGCCATAGTGAGGGCCAAAAAAGTGCTGCCATCTAACGGCACCTGGGTAATCTAGCATAATGCTTCGTTTGTCACAACAGTGGCACCATACGGCGGGTCGTGAGTCGAAACGTTGGGCCTATTTCTTTTGCCTCTCCGACCTGTCCGCGGAGATCAATTTACTATTCTATTTGATGCGGAGAGGTCAAGTGTTAAATAAAACAGCGTTAAATAAAACAGCCCGGAGAGACTCTCCGGACCACTCCGATTTCTGGGGTCATGTTCTAGTTAGACTGCATGTAACAGCCGATCATGTGAGCCTTGAGCCACATCATGTGAACAATGAGAGGATACGTTGCAGAAATGTTGACAAATGTTCTGGTTATGGCGCTTACCCGGCATGCAGGATAGATTTAAAATAGGTAAGAACTTATTTGTTCGGGACTAAATGTAGAATGAATTTTTCCGAATTATCGTCGTAATCACTGGTCACTGGGGTGCGTTTGCTGTCATGTGTCCATATCAGTCAGCCCATACTAACTCATATGATGTAATATTGCCGATTGTTTATGGTGTTCGTGTTCTGGCTGTGTTCGCAGGCAGGCAGGTGGAGTTGTGACGCGTGTATGTCAGACCGGATGGTGTAGATCTTCTCTCATTGCGTTCGCACAGACAGTCAGTTTAGCAGCTCAAGTAGACGTTGCAGAAATACAGTATGGCACATTTATTAGAATCGTATTTAGGCCTACTCTCTGCATGCATAAGGGTGATCAGCCGATTTATGTGACCTTAATGAATATGGGTGATCGGTGCAATTTATAGGTGGTTTTCGCTGTCTGCGTCTTCTTCTATTTGGTTTGACTGTCGTTGCTGTTCCATCTGTCGACAGCGTGCTGGTACGACTCTCTGGTTCGGGATCAAGCTGAATCTTTCTATATATGTCGTCTTCGCGTCTGTTTTGTTTTGCCTCGAGATACTCACTCATTCTCTTTGACTTGGTTCTTCGTCTGTGTAGGCGAAACGATGGCTGTCTGGAATACTCTCGCTGGTAGAGCACGTCCTGCTGAATCCGTTTGACAGCACGTGCCACTCTGCCACCCTTCGTAATTGGACTCTGAACGTTTTCCAGCTTTCGTAGCATTGAAATTCCTGCACCGTAATTTAAGCGACCGATGACTGAAGACATACGTCCCAATGCATTTCGGCTAAATTTACAATTTTAGGGGAGAGGATCAGATATTGCTCTGTTGGCTCCTTCGTTAAAATTAGTTGTCAATTTGCGTTTTATCATTTGAAGTGCGCGATTGCTAAGACGCATCTCAATCAAACTTTGAAGTGTTGCTCGAACACTGTCAGTCATATTTACTCGCCTTAGGCCACATGCCTTCAAATGCTGTGAGGTATTCCACCAATTCTTGCGACCACCACGGCAGACAATTCCATGTCTGCGACAGTTTGTTCACGTGCCAGAATACCAGTCTAACGTGGATTGAATAATGTCCGGCATACAACTAGCTATGATTGTCGCGTCGCTGTTGTGAAGCATATGTACATTTGTGTAAATCTTCTGGCACCTGGTCTTCAAGTCTTCCGCAAACATTCTTCTCTTTTCTGTTCGCACGGCAGCAGTCTCTCCTGGAACCATTCTGGAGGAGAATGACGCTTTCATGATTTGACAAAATTGCGTTTGAGACAGATGTGTCGTATGGGATTGTCTCTCTGTCTGTGTACCTGCTGGCATGGCATCTTGTATACCCCGAGATGCTAATGAATCTCCGTCAGTAGCAACGTATTTGATTACAACACTGTCTTGTGTAAGACTGTCACCAATCGTTTTTCCCAATTCTGTACTCAGACAGTGGTTCTGTTGCTTACACATTGGCTGTGCAACCGGCATGCCCAGGACATGTTACATCGATGCCTTGACTGCGAAGTGAAGTTCCTATTGGCAGAGCTTGTTGTCCAGGTGGAACGCTATGATTTCCCGATTGCCAGTTTGCCAGCTGACTGCAGTTCCCACAGCCTGTGACGCATTTTGTCCACCACAACCATAACTGTTTTTCAGATTTGTCGAATTGTATCTAACATCGACGCTTATGTTAATGGGGTCGTCTTCTAGCAGACCACGCAGGATGTTAGTTGCTTTAGTTTTCCGTATGATGTAAGTCATCCACTGTTGCCTTGGCAGTGAGAGATGCAATTTGTTTGCATTTCTTTGTAACCCCGACTTACTTGGTGTGGGCGTATTCGTCGCAGCTAGAATGTGACGGATCTTTGTGGTTCCTATCGTTGAATCCTGTTGACCGACGTGAAGTGCCATATTAGTCGTTGCGACCCGCTGACCACAGCGTCCAGTGTTCACTTCAGTGTATAGTTTGTACATGCGTGAATGATAATCACAATGTGTACACCGGTGTGATTGCTTCCAGCACAGACCGATCTGTCGTTCCTCGTGTACTTCAAAACGTGCAGAAGTGCATGTTGTCTTTGCATGCTCTGCGTAGCAGTCATTCCACATATCAGCAGTTTTCTTCACATTCAGCAGACGCATCTCAGAATCTGTAAGGATTTTGTCTGCTTGAAGATAGCTGTCTATTAAATCGAGGCACCTAACTGGCCGTGGTCGTATAATTTTGGCATTGCCACATATTCCATCGGCATCCGGTACTGTTAACAGTCCACCCGCAGTTACCACACTGGAATAGTCGTCCATGTGTAGTCGTGACATCCACATACGACCCGTTTGTGTTTCTGATGTTTCAGCACGTGTTGGTTTGAAGTATCGATGACCTTGCTGAAAACCACACGGATTTCTCGTCTTGCCACCAACAGGCGGTGGCTTCTTATCACTAACTTTACTAATCTCATTTGTAGTCTCCTTCATTGTAATATCGCAGCAGAATAATCCACGCAAAATTACATATCAGCAGTTTTCTTCACATTCAGCAGACGCATCTCAGAATCTGTATGGATTTTGTCTGTTTGAAGATAGCTGTCTATTAAATCGAGGCACCTATCTGGCCTTGGTCGTAGAATTTTGGCATTGCCACATACTCCATCGGCATCCGGTACTGTTAACAGTGCACCCGCAGTTTCCTGTATCAATCTGGAATAGTCGTCCATATGTAGTCGTGACATCCACACACGACCCGTTTGGGTTTCTGATGTTTCAAGTATCGATGACCTTGCTGAAAACCACACGGATTTCTCGTCTTGCCACAAACAGGCGGTGGCTTCTTTTCACTAACTTTACTAATCTCATTTGTAGTCTCCTTCATTGTAATATCGCAGCGGAATAATCCAGGCAAAATTACAGTTGAAAGGGACAAACCGTTATTGAAAATTACAGACTTCTCATCAGTTTGTCATTCCAAATCACAGAGAATGAAGTGTTGTGTGTGGTTGATAATTAAGGGGGTGGGGATATAATCCCAATAGTTAAGCCTCAGTTTGGAAATTGTTATGAAAATAAACCAATCAATTTGCAGCATGGTAAATCAACAGCCTTTTTTGTTTACTTTTTAGGTAACTAAACACATATGAAGATCTCATCAGTGACCATGATGACACTTGACCACAGCCACTGGTGTGAGCCCCCATAATGAGGACTGCCATGTGATACTGTCTACTGGCTCTGCCTTCTGGCCAATCAGGCAAATGCTATTGTCCTCTGGATGTCTACTAATTAGACGGTGCAATATTATACAATTGAACTGCTTGAGAAGTCTGGCTTTTGATGATTTCACACCCTAAGTTGATTTTTTTTTTTATTTTGACTTTTGTAAATAGGGCACAAGGCCAAAAATCAATATAAATTGGAATTCATCATAATAACTGGCTGAATTGAGTATATTTATTAAGCACATACTGGACTTTTTGGAGAAATATGTTAGGATTTGATACGCTCCTCTTGAGAAAGAGTGTGTAGTGTAGAGGTATGCCAGATTATAAATTGTCGGACAGTAAAATGCTTATTCACACGGTGCCCTGTCAAGTAGGGTGCCTCTTGACATGTCTATAAAAAACATACACGTGGATGAATTAAAACAAATACCACACAGTGTATGAGATAGGACAGCCTATAAAATGTGTTAGTTTCAACATTTCTCTCCAAAATTGCCTTGCCTAATAATAATGTCCCTGGCAACGGAAACACAGCTACACAGTGAGGCATCATGGATGACACATTTTATGAAAAGTATTCAGACAAATTTAATGAAAACTTGTTATGAAAAGTATTCAGACTTGTTTAATGAAAATGCTTGTGTTTCATCAAAAAATAAGTGTATATTGTGGACAGGCTGATCTTAATCCCATTCCGACATGGCTTCTTAGAGACTGTGTGCACGATGTTGTACCTGTGCTCATGACAATTTGTTAACTTGTCTCTGAGAACGGGGGTAATGCCTTCGCACTTGAAGGAAGCGCACATCAGGCCAGTACTCAAGAAACCGAGTCTAGACAAAACTGTCTTGAATAACTACCGACCCGTGTCAAATCTACCCTATCTATCGAAGACAATAGAACGTGTCGTTGCTGCGAGATTGTCAGCTCACATGTCAGAGCACAATCTCTGTGAGCCCTATCCGTCAGCGTACAAGCCGAATCACAGCGTTTAGACGGCCCTTGTCTGTGTGCAGAATCACAGCATGTTATCATCATGGTTCTCCTTGATCTATCGGCTGCGTTTGACACCGTCGACCATGAAATGATGTTGCATAGGCTCTCACTTGATATCGGAGTGGTCCAAGATGCACTGGACTGGTTTAAGTCATACCTAAGAGACAGAGTCCAGTCTGTCCAAATTCATGGTGCTACATCGCCTGCTCGTCCTCTGGTATACGGGGTACCACAAGGCTCCGTGCTGGGTCCTCAGCTGTTCTCCAACTATGTAGCACCAGTTGCTAAGATTATTCGCAAGTACAATTTGATGTGTCATTTCTACGCGGATGATACTCAAATCTACATTCCAGTGAAACCATACCAAGAGAAAATTGCTGCGGCTATCGGCCGTATTGAAGAATGTGTAGCGGAGATCAGGACGTGGATGGTGACAAACTTTTTAAAGTTGAATGACTCAAAGACAGAAGTCATCGTGTTCGGCTCTGCGCAACAACTAAAAAAAATTGAGTTGCTCACACTATGCATTGGAGACTGTTTGGTCACTGTAACTCAGAATGTACGGATCCTTGGTGTACAGTTCGATGCCGAGATGTAGATGGAGACGCACGTGACTGCTGTCTGTAGATCTGCAATTTTCCATCTCCGAAATATTGCAAGAATAAGACGTTATCTAACGCCTGCAACGACAGAACAAGTCATACATGCGTTTGTTACCAGCAGACTTGACGTAGGCAATGCATTACTCCACCGACTGCCTGTGAAACAATTAGAACGGTTACAGAACTGGGCGGCCCGCCTTGTCGACGGCGCCAGGAAGTTCTGTCATGTCACACCTCTATTGATGAGGCTGCACTGGCTGCCAATAGCAGTTAGAGTAGAGTATAAGATACTTCTACTCACGCACCGAGCACTGACTGGCTGTGCACCACAGTATATCGCCAAATGTTTGAACAGACGTCAGCCAACTCGATTTTTGCGCTCCAGTGAACACAATCATTTGTGTACCACGTGCATCGCGTCGCTGGGGTGATAGATCCTTTTGCGTGGCAGCCCCAACAATATGGAACTTGCTGCCGAAAAAGTTGACTGCAACAAGAATGACAAACACTGATTTTAAATCAAACCTTAAAACGTATCTGTTTTCCCGAACATTCTGTACGGCGCCGTGAGCAACGATTGTTGGAACGGCGCAATATAAATGTCACGATTTGATTTGATTTGAGGCTGTATGAAATGCAGAAAAGGGTCAAACGTAAAGTATGGGGCAATTAATTGTACATTTGCATAAACGCACAATAACAGCCCACCATTTTGCCTACATGCTTCAGCACCGTACGACATTCTTACAAGCAGGACTGGATTCTTCCCATCTCTGCCAAAATAGCATGTGTGTAACAGCCGATCATGTGAGCCTTGAGCCACATCGTGTGAACAATGAGAGGATACGTTGCAATAATTGTGACAAATGTTCTGGTCATGGCGCTTACCCGGCATGCATGATAGATTTAAGATAGGTAAGAACTTACTTTTTTCGGGAGTAAATGTAGAATGTACTTATCCGAATTATCGTCATAATCACTGGTCACTGGGGTGCGTTTGCAGTCATGTGTTCATATCAGTCAGCCCATGCTAACCCATGTGATGTAATACTGTTGATTGTTTGTGGTGCTCGTGTTCTGGCTGTGTTCGCAGGAAGGCAGTTGGAGTTGTGTCGCATGTATGTCGGGCCGGATGGTGTAGATCTTCTCTTATTGCGTTCGCACAGACAGTCAGTTTAGCAGCTGAAGTAGACGGTGCAGAAAATTAGAATATCACATTTGTTAGAATGGTGTGTAGGCCTATTCTCTGCTTGCGTAAGGGTGATCAGCCGATTGGCGTGACCTTAATGAATATTGTGATCGGTGCAATTTACAGGTGGCTTTCGCTGTCTGCGTCTTCTTCTATTTGGATTGATTGTCGTTGCTGTTACATGTGTCGACAGCGTGCTGGTACGACTCTCTGATTCGGGATCAAGCTGACTCTTTCTATATATGTCGTCTTAGCATGTGTTTTGTTTTCCCTCGAGATACTCTCTCATTCTCTTTGACATGGTTCTTTCGCTGGTAGAGCACGTCCTGCAGATTAGAAATTGCCTGACAGTGAAATGCTTATTCACACGTGCCGAGTCAAGTAGGGTGGCTTTTTTGAAATGTGTATAAAAAAAAACACGTGGGTGAATTTAAAAAAATACCACACAGTGTATGTGACAGGACAGCCTATTAAATGTGTTAGTATCAACATTTATCTCCAAAATTGCCTTGCCTAATAATAAAGTCCCTGGCAACGGAAACACAGCTACACAGTGAGGCATAATGGATGACACATTTTATGTAAAGTATTCAGACAAATTTAATTAAAACAATTTATGAAAACTATTCAGACTAATTTAATGAAAATGCTTGTTTCATCAAAAAATAAGTGAATATTGTGGACAGGCTTTATGAAATGCAGAAAAGGGTCAAACGTAAAGTATTGTGCAATTAATTGTAAATTTGCATGTGGCAATAGACGCACAATAACAGTCCACCATTTAGCCTACATGCCGCAGCACCGTTCGACATTCTTACAAGCAGGACTGGAAGCTTCCCATCTCTGTCACAATAGCCTGTGTGTAACAACCGATCACGTGAGCCTTGAGCAACATCGTGTGAACAATGAGAGGATACGTTGCAATAATGTTGACAAATGTTCTGGTCATGGCGCTTACACGACATGCATGATAGATTTAAAATAGGTAAGAACTTACTTTTTTCGGGAGTAAATGCAGAATGAACTTATCCGAATTATCGTAAATGAATATTTGTGATCGGTGCGATTTACAGGTGGCTTTCGCTGTCTGCGTCTTCTTCTATTTGGATTGATTGTCGTTGCTGTTACATGTGTCGACAGCGTGCTGGTACGACTCTCTGATTCGAGATCAAGCTGACTCTTTCTATATATGTCGTCTTGGCATGTGTTTTGTTTTCCATCAAGATACTCCCTCATTCTCTTTGACTTGGTTCTTTGTCTGTGTAGGCGAACCGATGGCTGTCTGGAATACTCTCGCTTGTAGAGCAGGTCCTGCTGAATCCGTTTGACAGCACGTGCAACTCTGCCACCCTTCGTATTTGGACACTGAACTTTTTCCAGCTTTCGTAGCATTGAAATTCTTGCACCGTAGTTTAAGCGATCGATGACTGAAGACATACGTCCCAATGCATTTCGGCTAAATTTACAATTTTTGGGGAGTCGATCAGATATTGCTCTGTTGGCTCCTTCGTTAAAATCAATTGTCAATTTGCGTCTTGTCATTTGAAGTGCGCGATAGACAAGACGCATCTCAATCAAACCTTGAAGTGTTGCTCGAACACTGTCTGTCATATTTACTCTACTTAGACCACATGCCTTCAAATGCTGTGAGGTATTCCACCAATTCTTGCTACCACCACGGCAGACAATTCCATGTCTGCGACAGTTTGTTCACGTGCCAGATTAGTAGTCTAACGTCGATTGAATGATGTCCGACATACGAATAGCTATGATTGTCGCGTCGCTGTTTTGAAGCATATGTACATTTGTGTACATCTTCTGGCACCTGGTCTTCACGTCTTCCGCAAAAAAAATTCTGTTCTCTGTTCGCACGGCAGCAGTCTCTCCTGGAAACATTCTGGAGGAGAATGACGTTTTCATAATGTGAAGTAATTGCGTTTGAGACAGATGTGTCGTATGGGATTGTCTCTCTGTCTGTGTACCTGCTGGCATGGCATCTTCTACACCCCGAGATGCTAATGAATCTCCGTCAGTAACAACGTATTTGATTACAACACTGTCTTGTGTAAATCTGTCACAAATCTTTTTTCCCAATTCTGTACGTAGACAGTGGTTCTATTGCTTGCACATTGGCTGTGCAACCGGCATGCCCAGGATAGGTTATATCGATGCCTTGACTGCGAAGTAAAGATCCTAATTTGCAGACCTCGTTTTCCAGGTGGAATGCTATGATTTCCCGATTGCTATCTAACATCGACGCTTATGTTAATGGGGTCGTCTTCTGGCAGACCACGCAGGATGTTAGTTGCTTTAGTTTTCCGTCTTCTCTCATGTAAATCATCCATTGCTGCCTGGGCAGTGAGAGTTGCAACTTTGTTTGCATTTCTTTGTAACCCCGACTTACTTGGTGGGGGCGGATTCGTCGCAGCTAGAATGTGACGTATCTTTGTGGTTCCCGTCGTTGAATCCTGTAGACCGATGTGAAGTGCCACATTAGTCGTTGCGACCCGCTGACCACAGCGTCCAGTGTTCACCTCAGTGTATATTTTGTGCATGCGTGAATAATAATCACAATGTGTACACCGGAGTGATTGCTTCCAGCACAGACCGATCTGTCGTTCCTCGTGTACTTCAAATCGTGCAGAAATGCATGTTGTCTTTACATGCTCTGCGTAACAGTCATTCTACATATCAGCAGTTTTCTTCACATTCAGCAGACGCATCTCAGAATCTGTATGGATTTTGTCTGTTTGAAGATAGCTGTCTGTTAAATCGAGGCACCTATTTGGCCTTGGTCGTAGAATTTTGGCATTGCCACATACTCCATCGGCATCCGGTACTGTTAACAGTCCACCCGCAGTTACCACACTGGAATAGTCGTCCATGTGTAGTCGTGACATCCACATACGACCCGTTTGTGTTTCTGATGTTTCAGCACGTGTTGGTTTGAAGTATCGATGACCTTGCTGAAAACCACACGGATTTCTCGTCTTGCCACCAACAGGCGGTGGCTTCTTATCACTAACTTTACTAATCTCATTTGTAGTCTCCTTCATTGTAATATCGCAGCGGAATAATCCAGGCAAAATTACAGTTGAAAAGGACAAGCCGTTATTGGAAATTACAGACTTCTCATCAGTCTGTCAGTCCAAATCACAGTGAATGAAGATTTGTGTGTGTGTGTGTGTGTGTTTGTGTGTGTGTGTGTGTGTGTGTGTGTGTGTGTGTGTGTGTGTGTGTGTGTGTGTGTGTGTGTGTGTGTGTGTGTGTGTGTGTGTGTGTGTGTGTGTGTGTGTGTGTGTGTGTGTGTGTGTGTGTGTGTGATAATTAAGGGGGTGGGGATATAATCCCAATAGTTAAGCCTCAGTTTGGAAATTGTTATGAAAATAAACCAATCTTTTTGCAGAATGGTAAATCAATAATCTTTTTTGTTTACTTTTCAGGTAACTAAACACATGTGAAGACTTTATCAGTGACCATGATGACACTTGAGCACAGCCACTGGTGTGAGCCCCCATAATGAGGACTGCTATGTGATTCTGTCTACTTGCTCTGCCTTCTGGCCAATCAGGCAAGGGCTATTGTCCTCTGGATGTCTACTAATTAGACAGTGCAATAGTATGCAATTGAACTGCTTGAGAAGTCTGACTTTTGATGATTTCACATCCTAAGTTGATTTTTTTATTTATTTTGACCTTTGTAAATAGGGCACAATGCCAAAAATCAATATAAATTGGAATTTATCATAACAACTGGCTGAATTGAATATTCTTATGAAGCACATATTGGACTTTCTGGAAAACTGTGTTAGGATTTGATATGCACCACATGAGAAAGAGTGTGTAGTGTAGAGATATGCCAGATTAGAAATTGACGAACAGTGAAATACATATTCACACGGTGCCCTGTCAAGTAGGGTGGCTCTTTTGAAATGTGTATAAAAAACCAAACACGTGGATCAATAAAAAAAATATCACACAGTGTATGAGATAGGACAGCCTATAAAATGTGTTAGTTTCAACATTTTTCTCCAAAATTGCCTTGCGTAATAATAAAGTTCCTGGCAACGGAAACACAGCCACACAGTGAGGCATCATGGATGACACATTTTGTGAAAAGTATTCAGACAAATTTAATGAAAATGCGTGTGTTTCATCAAAAAATAAGAGTATATTGTGGATAGGCTCTATGAAATGCAGAAAAGGGTCAAACGTAAAGTATGGTGCAATTAGTTATAAATTTGCATGTGGCAATAGACGCACAGTAACAGCCCACCTTTTAGCCTACATGCTGCAGCACCGTAAGACATTCTTACAAGCAGGACTGGATGCTTCCCATCTCTGCCACTATAGTCTGTGTGTAACAGCCGAACATGTGAGCCTTGAGCCACATCGTGTGAACAATGAGAGGATACGTTGCAATAATGTTTACAAATGTTCTGGTCATGGCGCTTACCCGGCATGCATGATAGATTTAAAATAGGTAAGAACTTACTTTTTCGGGAGTAAATGTAGAATAAACTTATCCGAATTATCGTCATAATCACTGGTCACTGGAGTGCGTTTGCAGTCATGTGTTCATATCAGTCAGCCCATGCTAACTCATATGACGTAATATTGTTGATTGCTTGTGGTGCTCGTGTTCTGGCTGTGTTCGCAGGAAGGCAGTTGGAGTTGTGTCGCATGTATGTCAGACCGGATGGTGTAGATCTTCTCTCATTGCGTTCGCACAGACAGTCAGTTTAGCAGCTGAAGTAGAAGCTGCAGAAACATATAATGTCCCAATTGTTAGAATGGTATGTAGGCCTACTCTCTGATTGCGTAAGGGTGATCAGCCGATTGGCGTAACCTTAATGAATTTGAATGATCGGTGCGATTTACAGGTGGCTTTCGCTGTCTGCGTCTTCTTCTATTTGGTTTGATTGACGTTTCTGTTACATGTGTCGTCAGCGTGTTGGTACGACTCTCTGGTTGGGGATCAAGCTGACTCTTTCTATATATGTCGTTCTGGCATGTGTTTTGTTTTCCCCCGAGATACTCTCTCATTCTCTTCGACTTGGTTCTTCGTCTGTGTAGGCGAACCGATGGCTGTCTGGAATACTCTCGATGGTAGAGCACGTCCTGCTGAATCAGTTTGACAGCACGTGCAACTCTGCCACCCTTCGTGTTTGGACACTGTGAACTTTTTCCAGCTTTCGTAGCATTGAAATTCCTGCACCGTAGTTTAAGCGATCGATGACTGAAGACATACGTCCCAATGCATTTCGGCTAAATTTACAATATTTGGGGAGACGATCAGATATTGCTCTGTTGGCTCCTTCGTTAAAATTAATTGTCAATTTGCGTCTTGTCATTTGAAGTGCGCGATTGACAAGACCCATCTCAATCAAACCTTGAAGTGTTGCTCGAACACTGTCAGTCACATTTACTCGCCTTAGACAACATGCCTTCAAATGCTGTGAGGTATTCCACCAATTCTTGCTACCACCACGGCAGGCAATTCCATGTCTGCGACAGTTTGTTCACGCGCCTGAATAGCAGTCTAACGTGGCTTGAATGATATCCGACATACGACTAGCTATGATTGTCGCGTCGCTGTTGTGAAGCATATGTACATTTGTGTAAATCTTCTGGCACCTGGTCTTCACGTCTTCCGCAAACATTCTTCTGTTTTCTGTTCGCACGGCAGCAGTCTCTCCTGGAAACATTCTGGACGAGAATGACGCTTTTATGATGTGACGAAATTGCGTTTGAGACAGATGTGTCGTATGGGATTGTCTCTCTGTCTGTGTACCTGCTGGCATGGCATCTTCTACACCCCTAGATGCTAATGCATCTCCGTCAGTAACAACGTATTTGATTACAACACTGTCTTGTGTAAATCTGTCACAAATCTTTTTTCCCAATTCTGTACTTAGACAGTGGTTCTATTGCTTGCACATTGGCTGTGCAACCGGCATGCCCAGGATAGGTTATATCGATGCCTTGACTGCGAAGTAAAGATCCTAATTTGCAGACCTCGTTTTCCAGGTGGAACGCTATGATTTCCCGATTGCTATCTAACATCGACGCATATGTTAATGGGGTCGTCTTCTGGCAGACCACGCAGGATGTTAGTTGCTTTAGTTTTCCGTCTTCTCTCATGTAAATCATCCATTGTTGTCTGGGCAGTGAGAGTTGCAACTTTGTTTGCAATTCTTTGTAACCCCGACTTACTTGGTGGGGGCGTATTCGTCGCAGCTAGAATGTGACGTATCTTTGTGGTTCCCGTCGTTGAATCCTGTAGACCGATGTGAAGTGCCACATTAGTCGTTGCGACCCGCTGACCACAGCGTCCAGTGTTCATCTCAGTGTATAGATTGTACATGCGTGAATGATAATCACAATATGTACACCGGAGTGATTGCTTCCAGCACAGACCGATCTGTCGTTCCTCGTGTACTTCAAAACGTGCATAAATGCATGTTGTCTTTGCATGCTCTGCGTAACAGTCATTCCACATATCAGCAGTTTTCTTCACATTCAGCAGACGCACCTCAGAATCTGTATGGTTTTTGTCTGCTTGAAGATAGCTGTCTATTAAATCGAGGCACCTATTTGGCCGTGGTCGTAGAATTTTGGCATTGCCACATACTCCATCGGCATCCGGTACTGTTAACAGTGCACCCGCAGGTTCCTGTACCACTCTGGAATAGTCGTCCATATGTAGTCGTAACATCCACACACGACCCGTTTGGGTTTCTGATGTTTCAACACGTGTTGGTTTGAAGTATCGATGACCTCGTTGAAAACCTCACGGATTTCTCGTCTTGCCACCAACAGGCGGTGGCTTCTTATCACTAACTTTACTAATCTCATTTGTAGTCTCCTTCGTTGTAATATCGCAGCGGAATAATCCAGGCAAAATTACAGTTGAAAGGGACAAACCGTTATTGGAAATTACAGACTTCTCATAAGTCTGTCATTCCAAATCACAGTGAATGAAGAATTGTGCGTATGTGATAATTAAGGGGGTGGAAATATAATCCCAAAAGTTAAGCCTCAGTTTGGAAATTGTTATGAAAATAAACCAATCATGTTGCAGCGTGATAAATCAACAGTCTTTTTTGTTTACTATTCAGGTATCTAAACACATGTGAAGACCTTATCAGTGACCATCATGACACTTGAGCACAGTCACTGGTGTGAGCCCCCATAATGAGGACTGCTATGTGATACTGTCTACTGGCTCTGCCTTCTGGCCAATCAGGCAAGTGCTATTGTCCACTGGAAGACTACTAATTAGACGGTGCAATATTATGTAACTGAACTGCTTGAGAAGCCTGGCTTTTGATGATTTCACACCGTAAGTTGATTTTTGTTGATATTTTGACCTTTGTAAATAGGGCACAAGGCCACAAAATCAATATAATTTGGAATTTATCATAACAAATGGCTGAATTGAGTATTCTTATGAAGCACATATAGGACTTTCTGGAAAACTGTGATAGGAGTTGATACGCACCACTTGAGAAAGAATGTGTAGTGTAGAGATATGTCAGATTAAAAATTGTCGGACAGTGAAATGCTTATTCACACGGTGCCCTGTCAAGTAGGGTGGCTCTTTTGAAATGTGTATAAAAAACAAACACGTGGATGAATTAAAACAAATACCACACAGTGTATGAGATAGGACAGCCTATAAAATGTGTTAGTTTCAACATTTCTCTCCAAAATTGCCTTGCCTAATAATAAAGTCCCTGGCAACGGAAACACAGCTACACAGTGAGGCATTTTATGAAAATTATTCATACAAATTTAAAGAAAACATTTAATGAAAATTATTCAGACAAATTTAATGAAAATGCTTGAGTTTCATCAAAAAATAAGTGTATATTGTGGACAGGCTGTATGAAATGCAAAAAAGGGTCAAACGTAAAGTATGGTGCAATTAATTGTAAATTTGCATGTGGCAATAGACGCACAATAACAGCCCACCATTTAGCCTACATGCTGCAGCACCGTACGACATTCTTACAAGCAGGACTGGATGCTTCCCATCTCTGCCAAAATAGCATGTGTGTAACAGCCGATCATGTGAGCCTTGAGCCACATCGTGTGAACAATGAGAGGATACGTTGCAATAATTGTGACAAATGTTCTGGTCATGGCGCTTACCCGGCATGCATGATAGATTTAAGATAGGTAAGAACTTACTTTTTTCGGGAGTAAATGTAGAATGTACTTATCCGAATTATCGTCATAATCACTGGTCACTGGGGTGCGTTTGCAGTCATGTGTTCATATCAGTCAGCCCATGCTAACCCATATGATGTAATACTGTTGACTGTTTGTGGTGCTCGTGTTCTGGCTTGAGCCACATCGTGTGAACAATGAGAGGATACGTTGCAATAATTTTGACAAATGTTTTTGGCATTGCCACATCAATTGAGATTCCAATGCTATAGCAACTGTGCCACTCAAGGCTCTTTGTGGGAAAACATTTTGTAAGAGAACGAGAGACCATTCGATTATGAGAGGACAGTCAGGCAGGCAGGCAGGCAGGCAGGCAGGCAGGCAGGCAGGCAGGCAGGCAGGCAGGCAGGCAGGCAGGCAGGCAGGCAGGCAGGCAGGCAGGCAGGCAGGCAGGCAGGCAGGCAGGCAGGCAGGCAGGCAGGCGGGCAGGCAGGCAGGCAGGCAGGCAGGCAGGCAGGCAGGCAGGCAGGCAGGCAGGCAGGCAGGCAGGCAGGCAGGCAGGCAGGCAGGCAGGCAGGCAGGCAGGAAGGAAGGCAGGCAGGCAGGCAGGCAGGCAGGCAGGCAGGCAGGCAGGCAGGCAGGCAGGCAGGCAGGCAGGCAGGCAGGCAGGCAGGCTGGCAGGCAGGCAGGCTGGCAGGCAGGCAGGCTGGCAGGCAGACAGGCAGGCAGGCAGGCAGGCAGGCAGGTAGGCAGGCAGGCAGGCAGGCAGGCAGGCAGGCAGGCAGGCAGGCAGGCAGGCAGGCAGGCAGGCAGGCAGGCAGGCAGGCAGGCAGGCAGGCAGGCAGGCAGGCAGGCAGGCAGGCAGGCAGGCAGGCAGGCAGGCAGGCAGGCAGGCATGAGTAAGTGAAGGAGGAGGGCTGGCAGGGAGGGAGAGAGGGAGAGAGGAAAGAAAAGAGGTAGGGAGGGACGGAGGAAGGGACGAAGGGAGGTATGAGGGAGAGAGACAAATATCTATCTGCCAGGGGGAGGGAGAGAGGCAAGGAGGCAGGGAGGTAGAACAGTAGTGCAGAAAGAACAACTGATTTTGTAAAGAAACAAGTAAAAATAACTCACCTATCTGCCAGAGGGAGGGAGAGAGGCAAGGAGGCAGGGAGGTAGAACAGTAGTACATAAAGAACAACTGATTTTGTGTAGACACAAGTGAAAATTTGAATATATGTGCTGAGAGTGAAATGTATATTCTCATTTACAAAGAATTACTAAGAGAGCAAGACAGAGGAAGTATAGTTAACTCACCAATCAGCCATATGAAGGGAGAGATGGACGCGGGGAGGGATGTATAGGTAGCAAGGGATGGGGGGAGTGAGACAGACAGACAGACAGACAGACAGACAGACAGACAGAGATGGAGAGAGTGTGTGAGAATGTGACAGAGTCAGACAGACAGAGGGGGTGAGATACAGAGAAGGCGAGAGACAGAGAAAAGAGAGGGAGTCAGGCAGGCAGGAAGGCAGGCAGCCAGGCAAACATGAGGGATTGAGGGAGGCAGTCAGTCAGACTGGCATGGAGGGAGAGAGAGAGGGAAGAAAGGAGG
The DNA here is from genome assembly GCA_020002185.1 of Paraescarpia echinospica. Taxonomy (NCBI): domain Eukaryota; kingdom Metazoa; phylum Annelida; class Polychaeta; order Sabellida; family Siboglinidae; genus Paraescarpia; species Paraescarpia echinospica. Next base: position 48,463,827 of record CM034543.1, read on the forward strand.
CAGGAAGGGACAGAGGATGGGAGGAGGGAGAAAGAAAAATAGTACAGAAAGAACAACTGATTTTGTATAGACACAAATAAAAACTAGAATGTACGTGCTGAGAGGGAAATGTAAATTCACAAAGAATGACTGAGAGAGCAAAAGAGAGAGAGAGACAGAGCACATGTAACCCTCCAATCTGCCAGATGGAGTGAGGGAGAGAGGGGCGGAAGATGGGACGGAGGAAGGGAGGGAGGGAGGAAAGTAAGGAGGAAGTGAGGGAGGGGAACAGTAGTGCTTATAGAACAACTGGTTTTGTATAGACACAAGTGAAAATTGAAATATATGTGCTGAGAGTGAAATGTATATTCACATTCACAAAGAATTATTAAGAGAGCAAGACAGAGGAAGCACATGTAATACACCAATCAGCCAGATGTAGGAAGAGAGGGAGGGAGGGATGTAGGGAAGAAGGGACGGAGGTAGGGAGACAGAAAGACAAACAGACAGAGAGAGAGATGGACAGAGTGAGAGAGAGAGTGTCATACAGATAGACAGACAGAGAGGGCGACAGAGAGAGAGACAGAGAGAGGGAGGCAGGCAGGCAGGCAGGCAGGCAGGCAGGCAGGCAGGCAGGCAGGCAGGCAGGCAGGCAGGCAGGCAGGCAGGCAGG